>CM077084.1:42596859-43095979 GCA_039513925.1 Platanthera zijinensis | reverse complement strand
ATTGTGAGGTTTGTATTGTGTAGTGTGAGGGGTGGGTGTGTTGATGCAGGTTTTTTTTATCTTATAATTGTGACTTTAGGGTTTTTGGAATGAATGTAAATGTGGAATTTTGTATATTGGTTTATGTATAGGATCTTGGAGGCAAAAATTTAGAAACTAAATTTTATTGTGATTGCATGGGTTGTATTTTTTTAGATGTTAAATAAATGTTTTGAGTTTTTATTTTTATTTATGAATTCATCTGAATATTATATTGATGTTTTATTTATTTATGATTTTATTTTTATTCACCGGTCACAATCTAAAAAAAAATTGCAATGGTTATATATTCTATATTTATGAAAGTTACACACTGATCTGTGCAGTTTGCAGTTTTAAGATTTTTTGGCATTTTGCATTCTTGAGTTACCCTATTTTGATATTTTGCCTCAAATTTTTGAAATTGGCATTTTGCTCTCCTAATTATAGACACCTCAATTTTTTGAATTGACATTTTGCTCTCCTAAATTATAGATTTCGGACACTTTGCAGTTCAATGCTGAAATCTTATGGGTATTTAGGTTGGGACATCACTCAACTGCTCATTTTGGTACTTTGCATCCCAAATTATCTTATTGTCTATTTGCAAAGTGTCAAAATGAGCATTTTGGCAGGTGCCTGGAACTAAATACTCTAAATTTTAGCACTGTGGTGCAAAGTGCAAAAAATCTGTAATTTAGGGGTGCAAAATATCAAAAATATTGTAATTTGGGGATGCAAAATGTCAAAATTCCCAGTTTTAAGGATCTGAAAATTAGCACTGGACCTTATAAAACTCTAAAATCGTGACGCACAGGAATAAAGCGGCGTGGTTTGGTTTTTTTAATGCTCAACCATAATTTTTACGTAGGGTGGATATATTCAATCTACATACTATCTAATTCTAAAATTCTAATTATTACTTTTATTTGCGATCTGTCTAAATATTACTATATACATGATTAAGTTAAACTGATCTAAATTTAAATCTATATTTGTAAATAACGAAGATCTTAGAATTAATTTTAATTTAATTAAGGCTCAAATTAAATTTAGAATAATTCACAACGTGATGCTTTAGCATTTTTCAGTCCCTAATGAGAAGAGAGGCATATCGGGACCGAGGAAGACGGCGTTCGGGACCGAGGAAGACGCGGGCAAACAACGAATCGGGATGGGCGGTACTTAGGGTTAGGAGGCGGATTGCAAAAGGCAGTTTTTTAGAGTTTTTAATAGACTTAAATGGGCTGTCCATAGCCCATTTAGGTGTGTCCATAACACCATTCTTTATTTTTATCGGTCAAACGGTTGCGACCACATGAATCAGACATTAATTAAAGTTTATGATACTTGATATTAGCCTTAAATCTTATAATTCATGATGAAACCTTGAGTCTTTTATTTACATTTTGAGCTCAACATTAATGACTAATTGATTTTAAATTTGATGTTTAAAAATGCACATAAAATTTAGCGATTGTCAAATTAATTCTTAAAATTATAATATCTTTGAACTTCTAGTTTTTTAGCCTTTGAATTTTGCACTTATACTGACGAAAAAGATGAAAATCACACAACGTAATTGTTTATGTATCAAATCAATATTATCTTATAAACTCATACACTGAAATGCTTTTACCCAAAAGAAAAATGTGATCTAATATTTTTCCATAATTATATTCAATACACTATTCTCATCTCTTTTATGATATTTTTGCCAGAACACATAGATCTTAACAATAAATTAAGGCAATTGTTATTCAAAAATTATAAACATTTGTTCGCATAATATATTTTTTTCATATCTATAAATTACTACCCGCATATTAAGTTTAAGCTTTAACAATCAATGTATTTTTCTCACGAGTAGTGTCTGACAATGAAAGAATATATTTGTCAATCTTTTAAGTCAATATCAAAGACAGAAACGGTGAAATTAATGTCAAAATAGTGAAATTCACGTCAAGATGATGAAATTCACGTAAAAATGGAGAAATTCACGCAAAAATGATGAAATTCATGTCAAATTGTTCGAATAGAATCGTCGGCATAGGCTCAAATAGTTGCTGAAGAAGTTAGGCCCAATTGTTAAATTTTAAAGTTGGTCTGCGAATAATAATTTTTAAACATGAAATTTTTTGATGTGAAATTAATTAAAATCAAATAAAAATAGTTATTATAACATAAAAGAAAGACATGAATTCGAATATTATATATATCATAATAATTGGCCAAAACAAAAGTAGTAATTATATCCTCAAATGCGATTTTTTTATTTATTTTAAAGAGCATCAGTCGTCTTTGAGAACACTTTTCCAACGGTCGAATCAAGCTTCCCCTTATTTTACCGTCCAACGGCCACTTCTTCAGAAACCACAGCATATAAGAAATTCAAAAAAAGCCAAACAGAAGTAGCCGTTGCTCCGAAAGCTCAGAGAGATACGGTTTCATTTATTGCTAAGATCTTCATCCCTCTCGTCTCACAATTTCCATTTAATCTTCGCATTCTTTCTCCATTTGCTCCACTAAACAACACTGCCCATTTCTGCAACCATGGCGGCCGCAAGATCTCCTTCCCCCAATCCATCCAGGCCCACAAATCTCAACCCTAATACCCTAGAAAGCGGCGGCGGACTTCGAAAAAGCGGCAGCAGCTTCAATCTCTGCAAGTCCGGCGGCGTCTCAGGTAATCGGATTATCTTTCTTCCTTCTCTCATGGTTTCTTTCTCGCCGCCTCTCGAAAGTTTTCTTGACGACCTCAATCTGTTTGTAGAAATTTCTCAGAGGAAGAAGTTTCCATCTCCTCGCGCTTCGTTTGAGCAGAAGGAGAACGAGAAGGAAATCGACTGTTTCAAGCAGGATAGAACGAGGTCAAATCCTTCCAAGGGCATGAAAAGCTTTATGGCTCCAACAATCTCTGCCTCTTCTAAAATCTCTGCAACGCCGAGGAAGAAGATTCTTGCAGAGAGAAACCATGTAAGCACACTCTGTTCTTAATACCTGTTTTTCACCATTGAAAATGGAGGATTTTCTGATGGAGTTTGAGTTGTTTTCTGCACTCAGCTGGTTCGGGAGAGTACAGAGAGCGCCATTGTTTCAACCGAAAGAGTGAAAGAGGAGAGTGATTCTGAAAAAAAATCAGCTCAAAATCGATCAAGAAAGCTCGATTTTAGCACTTCGTTGAAGGATCATCATCACCACTCAGTCATCACTGATTCTCATTCTTCTGAAATTGGTCCTCAGGACGCTGATCCATCGCTTCCTCCTTATGATCCCATGAAAAACTATCTCTCCCCGAGGCCCCAATTCCTTCATTACAAACCCAACCCGAGAATCGAGCAGCATCAGGAGTTAAAGGAAGATTTTGTTCGTCCGGATAATGCGAGGAGGCTCGAAGACAGCTTCTCCGACTCCGAGGATTCTGAGAATTGCAGCGGAACAGTTGAAGATGAAGCTGTTCCTGAAGAAATCCGCTTGTCTAAATCTAAACCTTGGTCGATTGGAAGGTCTAAGCTAATATCAATTGTTTTGGCTTTGACAGTTGTTTCCTTTTGCATCCCCTTGACTGATTCACCCGTTCTGACTCCCCTCAAGATGAAAGACCAGCCTTTTGCTGGCCTTCAAGCTCTGCCCTTTCTCACAGCCCTTCAAGACCTTCATTTCTATGATTATTTAGATGTTGCAAGCAGAAATTTGCAGAGATTATCCACTGGGATGAGGCAATTGTCAATAAATTCCATTGAATTTCTCACCTCTTTTGGTTTTTTTTCGAAGGAATTAGACATGCCTCATTCTTTCAACATGAATTTCTCATCGTCGATGGTTCAGAATGCAGATTTGGGTTTTTGCTACAAATCCGACTTGAAGTTTGTCGAGAAGGAGAATGTAGTTAACGGTCAAATTGATGGGGATGACATAGAAATTGAGCATCAACTGGATACAACTGAAGCAGAGGCCATGGCTGGTAATGATATAGATGTTTCTGAGAAGATCAAAGTCGAGTTCACCGAGCCCGTATTTGCATTCGAAACCATGAACAAAAATGATGAATCCGAGAAGAAGATCGAGGCCACCATATCCGAAGAGATTGATGAAGAAATTGATTCTGAAAAGGTTGAAGAACAAGTTCTAGCAGAGTTGGGAGAAGATCAGAGTGGCCCCATAATACCCCAGGAAGAAGACGTCGACGAATTGATCGAAACCACCATATCCGAAGAAATCAATGAAGAAATTTATCCTGAAAAGGTTGAAGAACAAGCTCTAGCAGAGTTGGGAAAAGAACAGAGTGATTCCATAATACCCCATGAAGACGTTGACGACTCTGTTTTTCCTGCAGTCGAGTCACAAATTTCAAACTTCAACAACGGCTATGTAGCCGTTCTTCTGAATCTCCTGTCTGAATTACAAGCTTTTATAGCTGGCAAGAAAATTTTGATTCTTGGAGTTGCAGGAATCATCTCTGCTGCCGCCTCATTGACCTTTCTTCTTAAAAAGAAACTGCTGACTGTTCCTGCTTCGGATGACAAAAATACATCCACCACAAAAACTGAAGCTGTTGATTCTGCCATTAATGGTGATGTTTATTGTGGACAGCGTGGATTCATGGAGATGGTGAGCGATTCAGGTCCTACTGAAATGAGTTCCAGTTTTAACAACAACAACAATAACAACATGAGTTTTAGTAAGCAGGGAGGAGAGAGAAAGAGTATCATCGTCAGGTGACTCCAAGCCATGAAAATATGCAGAGGAGAGACTCGGGAGTGTCTTCTTCCTTCTCTTACGGAAGCTTCACTTCCTTTGAGAAGCGCTCTTTGAAAAAGGTGAGTTTTTTTTTGGGTTCAATTAAGTAGCATTTCATGTGATTGTTTGGGGTTGATTTTGAGTTATTTTTGATGATTTTTGTTCAGGGATTTAATGAGGACGAAGTGGTGACTCCAGTCAGGAGATCCAGCAGGATTAGGAATCAAGTTTGTTGTTCTTCCACGTGAATTTGACTTGATGAAACTGCTGCTGCTGCTGTATAACTTAGATTTTTTTTTTAATCTTTTTTAGGATGCTGACTTTGATGATTGTTATTTTCATGTTAGAATTATATTCGTTTACTGAAACGGCATTGATTTGAAGTTTAATTTGATGAAAATGTCTATTTATTTCATAACTAAGTTGTGTGTTTGGGTGTTTTTGCTCGATCAAATTCTCACATCCACCTCTCCAAATCTCTATTTTGGATAAATAGTTATGTACCGATAGCATTCCTTGCTTTGGGAGCAGATGAAATTCAAGCACACAAAAAAACACAAAACGGACCGCGCTGACTTCATTTCACACGGCTCCGATTCTCATTGTCGAAACAAACAGCAGCCCCTAATCTATGATTTTTGAATAGAATAATTCACAATCAGCGGAAGTTTTTTCTTCCGGGTTCTAGGGCGACCAGAACTGCTCGCACGCGAGCACTGGCGTATTGGCGTGCCTTTGCTTTTTATCTCGCCCATTGATATATGTTCACGCAGCAACAGGACCTTTCACCCAGACAAACTTTTGGAAAACTCCGTTTTGTAAACTCTGTTTTACCCAAACAGTTTTTTAGCAAAATTCTGTTTTCCAAAATCAGCATTTTTTCAATCAGCAACAGTTCATCAGCAACAGCCCAACCAAACAGAGCCATTAGTAATGAAACTCCGTTGTAACAATCGCTCCTCAATCAGACCTTAAATTTATGATTTTTAAGAGCATATTCTCATCATCAATCAATATATTAGGGGAAACATGTTCATGTTAATGCGATATATTGGGATATATATACTCACAATTTATTATCTCCCTAAATATTTATTTAAAAATTATGAATGGCAGCAGGTATGCGGTGTGACTTTAAAAAAAGTAGTGGGTATTTGTATTTTATTAGACGGTTATTGTAATATATGCAAATCAATTTTATTGTAATATATGCATTAAGATAACAGCATGAATAATTTCCTGCACATCTAAAATAATATTTTTCCCCCAAATTTTATTTTATTTAGGCTTCTTGTTGAGCTTATTTTCTCCGGTCAGTTTGGTTAAAAACGTCATTATCATAGAATGTATACAAAAATTATGACCGCTACCAGGAGATAAATTAGTTTTGAGCATTGAATGCATGAATTTTTTTAGGCGAGGCCGAACGACACGGTTCATGACCACCACACACGCTCACACGACCGCCACGACCGAGCCAATGGAAGCCTTAGTATTCATAATAAAGATTAGTTCAATATTTAATAAAATTATACAAAAAAAAAGATATGTAAAGTGACCACATCCAAGAGGTTCACAACAAAGCAATTTGTCCATGTGATATTAAAAGCACCATAGTTGGAGTTGTAAGCATGACACTATGAACAAATTTCAGTCGCCAAAGATCCGTTTTTAATAGAAGAACAAAAAAAACTCACCACGCATGGAGAAATGCTTGCGAGTATTTTCTCCTAGCCCCCTCCTCATTCTTCGTTCTCATCATCGGCCTCCTCGTCGTCGACGAACTCACCGCCGACCTCCTCGTAATCCTTCTCAAGAGCGGCGACGTCCTCCCGCGCCTCGGTGAACTCCCCCTCCTCCATCCCCTCGCCGACGTACCAGTGGACAAAGGCCCGCTTGGCGTACATGAGATCGAACTTGTGGTCGATGCGGGAGAAGACCTCAGCCACGCTGGTGGAGTTGGAGATCATGCAGACGGCCCTCTGCACCTTGGCCAGATCGCCGCCGGGAACGGCCGTCGGCGGCTGGTAGTTAATGCCGCACTTGAAGCCGGTGGGGGACCAGTCGACGAACTGGATGGTGCGCTTGGTCTTGATGGCGGCGACGGCGGCGTTGACGTCCTTGGGAACGACGTCGCCGCGGTACATCAAGCAGCAGGCCATGTACTTGCCGTGGCGGGGGTCGCACTTGGCCATCATGGAGGAGGGGTCGAAGGCGGTGTTGGTGATCTCGGCGACGGTGAGCTGCTCATGGTAGGCCTTCTCGACGGAGATCACCGGCGCGTAGGAGGAGAGCATGAAGTGGATTCTTGGGTAGGGGACCAAGTTGGTTTGGAACTCCGTCACGTCCACGTTCAGTGCGCCGTCGAACCTCAGCGACGCTGTCAGCGACGAGATCACCTGCAAATTCATAGTCCAATTCAATCAACAAACTAACATCAATTAATTCCCACCGCTTCAACTCTCACCGTCGAAATAAACAGACTTTTATGCTATGCTTGTTTGGGCATTTTTGCTCCATCTCCATTGGGGGAAACATCAACTCAAAAGATTTGTCTGTTAACCCTCCGATTCCCACCGCCGCCGCTCCAAAATGTCAACTTTGAGCCCATGTTGTAACAAAGTTATTCCTGCAAGGTCTTGTTACAGCGGGAAGAACTTCTAAGAAACTAAGGCTCTCCGTTTGGCACGGTGGTGGCGATCAAGAATATGAGGGTTAAATTGCCATTAGTTAATGCTCACCTAAGAAATTTCATCCACTTTTATGTTCAAACGGACGATGTTTGTTAGATGATTCTTAACAAATAACAGTTTAATCCATGTGTTTACGGCCGTCACCACCGTGCCAAACGGAGCCCAAATGGCTAAAAAATTAAGAACAATTTCATTGAATCAATTTTGGATAATGTTTTCCATAAATCACTTAGTATTTAAAAGAGCTTATAAGGGTCCTTTTAATGATACCACCACTTGTCTGCTATTCTCTTCATTTGGAATCTAGGTTCATTTTATGGTGCGTATGTATACTTATTTGATTTAATGGTGCAGAATTTTTTGATTAAAAGGGAAATATAAAAGGATGGAATTAGTCATGAACCCGCCGAATCAGTCAAAAATGTTGAGGATAACGCAGAATCCATGACAAAAGAAATGCACAAAAATTCTAAATCACGTACACCGTATATATAAAAATATATAACTGCAATATTCAAAATAAGTAGAAGTATACCAACGTCCGTTACAGAATATGCCACGGAGAAACCGGACTCGCTCGTTCTGCGGGAGGGAGAACAATCTTGATTGCAATCCGCTAGCACAGCGGACGTACAAAGTTCATGACAGAACGAACCTTTGCTGTCGTCAGACTACCCACCACAACCGAAAAAGCACCCCACTGAGACTTGGCCTTCTCGCGCTTATGCAACCCATCATCGTGTCTCTGCCAACCAAAAACTCGTCACACCCGCTCCAACCCATAGCAACCTTGTTGCACACATTGCAGGCCGCCGTAGCCTTGTCGCACTCATTGCAGCCCACCACCATCTCGTCGTACCAGCATCCGCCGGCCTGCTCCCGCCAACCTGCTTCGGCGTTCACTGGCGCCCTCCGGCGTAGGCCGCGGCCCTCGGCCTCCCTTGCCCTCATAATAAAGAAGAGTGATGGTGCTCTTTTCTCGATGTGCATCTGCTAATGTTAATTAACATCTTCTTTTATAAGCAAAAGAAAGTATAAAACACTCTAATTTCATCGCATGGGCTGTTTCTAAGTCAAGGATGAGGTTCTTCACTTTTTTTTCATTCTTTGATCCTCATGTGGCAGCCAATTATGGAGGGAAGTCATTGGTCTTCTTTTGCATTCTTCCATTTCTTTTTCATGTGGTGGATTAGGTGGGGTGTTGAAACTTCAAACCAACTCAACAATCATCATCTTGGTTTGAATTTCAAACACCATATTTTGCACAAATTATCATTTGCACGAAGCACCACCTCAAGCTCGAGACATCAACCGACTTACTCTAATCGACTTCATCTCTTCTCTGATTCATTTAAGGGATGTCGACACACCCGGATCGCAAAAGCTGACTTGCCGAACCGAGTCACAGAAGGGCGATCCACTACATCACCTCGACCATCCACCATGTCACCCGCAGAAATCATGGGTACACCACCTAACATCGTAGTCCCCATCAGCCGGTATAGACTATCACACTCCATAGATTTTCGGAGAACGGTACGCCCTCACTTCATCGTCAGGACTTTGCCCAGGTCACCCAACTATAGCCACTTAAGTCCAATCTACTCAATGACGTCGAATCCCTACGCAGCTTGGGCACTATATGCACCCTCTCAAGCTTGCGCACCACCCAATAATGCTTACACATGTCACTCATCCTTGTCCTCGTGACCTCATACCTCGAGTCGTCACCTCCAGAAAATAAAACATTGATGCAACGAAGCAATTATGCTGCAATACACCAGGATCCAACATCCAGCTATCAGAGTCACTCTGACTCTCAGTGATGGCGGAGACATCATCACTCTACACCATGACCTAGTGTCACTTAGTCCGCACACTGACCTCGAGGCCTTTTTGCATGCTATGAACTCGCTCTCCTGTGTGACCGCATTGTCTGCAATGGTAACAAATTGTACCCTTCTTCGACCTAGATAAAGATTGTGCTTTCTCAATCCATTGTCGAACTGCCTCACCTTATCCTTCGATGTTTCCAAGATGTGAACGCCCCCGGGAGTAGGGTCCTTTGACATCTGTCTGGATAACACCACGATCGTGACATCCTTATGCTCAATTTGTATCATTCTCTACAAAATCTTTGTCACCAAGGGTCATAAGTCTTTGTAAGCGAGATAAGAAGTGATAAAGTCTTTACGTCTTCTTCCGTATCTACGCCAACTGTCTTTAACTGGCACAAAAAATCACTGAACACGTTTTGGTTTTCCCACAGATTGTTTCCTCCCTATAACATATCAACGGGCATCATGACCCTCTTATGGACTTGCACCTTCCATAAGTCAAACTCGTCATTGTCGTTGAACTTCTTCACTGAAAAATTGTTCAGATTCACGTTTTTCCCTGCTATGGTTGTCCTTTTGCATGACAAGAAGACTTGATTAATTCAAAGGTCAAATTTGAAAGGATGGGGAACGGACCAAGTCATCACCCATCGCAGTCAAATCTTTCCCTGAATGTTCAATCAGTCGCCTACAGAACCTGACTCAGATACCACTTGTTAGAGATAATGCAGAATCCATCCCCTAGGCGCAACCAAATTAATATAGGGTGACACAAAAAGTGCACAAAAATTCTGAACCACGTGTATATAAAAATATATAACAATACCATTCAATATAAACAGAAGTATACTAACGCTCGTTATAGAAAACACTGCGGAGAAGCCTGACTCGCTCGTTACGCGGGAGGGAGAACAATCTTGGCTGCAATCTGCTAGCACAGTGGACGCACACGGTTCATGACAGAACGAATCTTCGTCATCGTTAGACGACCCACCACAACCGGAGAAGCACCCCACTGAGACTCGGTCTTGCCTATGTAGTCCGTCATCGTGTCTCCGTCAACCATAAACTCGTCACACCTGCTCTAGCCCGCAACAACCTTGTTGCACAAATTACAGCCCGCCTCACTCATTGCACCCGCCACCGTTTTGCCATACCAGCATCCTCCGACGTGCTTCAGCGTTCGCCGGCGCCCTCCGGCGCTAGCCGCAGCCTCGGCCTCCCTTGGCCTCGTGATCAAGAAGGGTGGTGGTGCTCTTTTCTGGACGTGCATCTGATAATGCTAAACTCTTCTTGTATAAGCAAAACAAAGTATAAAATACTCTAATTTCATCACATGAGTTGCTTCAGAGTCAAGGATGAGGCACTTCACTTTTTTTTTCACTCTTTGATCCTCACATGACAGCAAATTATAGAGGGGAGTCAGTGGTCTTCTTTTACCTTCTTCCACTTCTTTTTCATGTGATGGGTTAGGTGGAGTGTTGAAACTTCAAATCAACTCAACAAAAAAATAAATCTGAACTGTGAAATGAATACTATCCATTTCACTTCAAATGAATAATATCCTACATCTAGACCATGGACCACCAAATGTAGCAGTAATTATCCAGTTGGGCCAGCAGTTCTGATTTCATGGGTTCACTGCTTTAACTTTCCGTACCGCGGAGCGTGATCCGTAGATTTATAATGTTATGCCTTTGATGTAATATTGTCCGTCGATCATGTGTAGCGACTCGCTACACGTCGTCACCCACCTTCATTTTCCACTGCTCCATTATAACCGCTCTCATTAATTCTCACCGCCAAAACAAACGTACCCTTAAAATTTCAATCCCTAACTCAAGAAGTAATAAACATACCTGTGAGACGAGGCGATTAAGGTTGGTGTAGTTGGGACGCTCAATGTCGAGAGAGCGCCTGCAGATATCATAAATGGCCTCGTTGTCCAGCAGAACCACGACGTCGGCGTGCTCGAGAAGAGAGTGGGTGGAGAGGACGCTGTTGTACGGCTCCACCACGGAGGTGGACACCTGCGGCGACGGGTACACGGTGAAGCCGAGCTTTGACTTTTTGCCATAGTCAACGGAGAGCCTCTCCAGGAGAAGAGAGCCGAGGCCGGAGCCGGTTCCGCCGCCGACGGCGTTGAACACGAGGAAGCCCTGAAGGCCGGTGCAGTTGTCCGCCAGCTTCCTGATGCGGTCAAGGCAAAGGTCAACTATCTCCTTCCCAACTGCAGACCATAGAATCATACTTAATGTAAATAATTAGTAGCAACGTGAATTTTAGTTTAAATGAATATATTAGGCAATTGTTATCCGCACTATAGTTTTGGTTAGTCGCACATATTTTTTCCTAATTTCTCGCGCCTTTTGAAAATACGCCTTGTACATGTATTTTTAGGGAAAGTGTTCAACACCAAAGTTGTAGATCTACAACTTTCGTGTTGAACACTTTTCCTAAAAATGCATGTACAAGGCGTATTTCTAAAAGACGCGAAATCTGGGTGTATTTCCAAAATACGTCTTGTACATGCATTTTTAGGAAAAGTGTTCAACACGAAAGTTGTAGATTTCGTCGCCGAGATCTACAACTTTCGTGTTGAACACTTTTCCTAAAAATGCATGTACAAGGCGTATTTCCAAAAGACGCGAAAAATTAGGAGAAAACGTAATGTGAATAACCAAAACTGTAGTGCGAATAACAATCGCCATATTATTATTAATCGACCGAAGATAGCACTGCGTGCGTGCACACTGCACAGTGATCTAAGAGCATGCTCACTCATTAGGCTCACTTATGCTACCTGCATGTAGATTTAGGGCTCGCTTGGGGGACGTTAGGAGCCACCGCCCTACATCGGCAGACGCCGGATTGGTCTTGTTGAAATCCGCGGGAAATCAGTGAATTTCTTAATCCATGGGTGGCGGAACGTACGATTATGACCCAAACAAGGCTCCTGTTTGGCGTGACATTTTTGCTCCGGTGAGTTTGAACGAAAAATCCAAATTATAGAATGTATGTTTGACATACCAATGGTTATGACAGCCACCAAGAAAAAGAACATAAAAGTTGATGAAGTTCCATAGGTTAGGTCGGGCGGTCACTATCGACGGTTCATAATCACTGTGTTCACAATCGCCGCCACCTTGCCAAATAAATCCAAATGGTGGTGGAGCTGTGGCATTATTTGATTGTGGATATGGGCTAGCTAAAAGATCCCATGTTTATTGAGCATAAGTGAGTTCATGTGAATAAAAACTCAGTTTTTATTCGAATCATAGTTAAGGCTTCGTTTGATGAGACATTTTTGCTCCGATGAGTTTGAACAAAAATACCACCGTATGTTTGACATGACAATTAAGAGTTACAACTGTCGCTAAAAAAAAATTTAATTTTGACCATAAAAGTGAATGAAATTCTTTCGCAAAAAGAAGTAATCATCTTAGCTCTCCCTCCCTATTTCTCCTTTCTACATCCTCTCTCACCCTAAATTCGTCACTTCACCCAACATTCCACTGCCATCTCTCTTTATCCTCATGATTCACTCTCTTCACCATCTCTAATTTCCGAGCAACGTGTGGCGCAATCCTATAGGGAAAATAATTCACAGTACAAAAAATCAAAATAGATCTCCCATAAGATAAGAAAATGATCTTTCATGAAATAAAAAATGATCTCACAGGAAATCAAAAATGATCAATTAGAAAATGAAAATAGATCTCTTAGGAGATCAAAAAATGATCTCTCAGGAGTTCAAAAAATTTCTCCCAGGAGATCATGATTTATATCCCAAAAGATCAAAATTGATATCACTAGAGATCATTTTACTGACCTGTGAAATCATCATCTTACTCATGCATTAAAAATTTAAAAAAAATCGAAACGGAGCCATGCATCGCTAAGAAATTAAATCCAGATATAGATTTGAAAACGGAGTCTGTTCCAAAAATTTCGCGAAGATCAGAGGTGTGGGCAGAGAGATGAATTGATGAAAGAAGAAAAGTGGAAACTTAAGCAAGATATACATTTAGTGCTTGCTTAACCCATATTACCTCACTAAGCCTCTATTTACAGGCTAAATAAGCCAATTATAACCCAAAAACAAAAGGCTTGTTTGGGAGGACTTAGGCTCTGTTTGGTTGGGCTGTTGCTGATGAAAAGCTGCTGATGAACCGCTTGACCGGTGAAAATAAGTCCTCCCAAATGGAGCCAAAGTCTAATTGCTTGATCTTGGTCTATAGAAGAAAAAAAAATTAAGGGAGATGAAATTACCGGTATAGTGCCCACGGGCAAAGTTGTTAGCTGCGTCCTCCTTGCCGCTGATGAGCTGCTCGGGGTGGAAGAGTTGGCGGTAGTCGCCAGTTCTAACTTCATCGATTACGGTGGGCTCAAGATCTACAAAAACTGCTCGGGGGACATGCTTCCCGGCACCAGTCTCACTGAAGAAGGTGTTGAAGGCATCATCTCCTCCGCCGACAGTCTTGTCGCTCGGCATCTGACCATCGGGCTGCAAGAAAACAGTTGAAATTTTGTTGGTCAGACAAGAATGTTGGCTGATCACACCACTGTAATTTAGTTCAATTGAGAATGTTGTCGGCTAAGAATTCATTGAAATTTTCTCACCAACAATCTTTGTTGAACCAGGATTGTTCTTTCATAAATGTGTGATTCAGAGTAACATTATTACTATTAAAGACTGATAGTTGCTAAAAATGGATTCTAGAAATGAAGGCTTCGTTTGATTGAGCGGTGGAGGGAGGAGCAAGCGGGTCCAAACGGAAAGTTCGAACCGGAGGGGGGGCGGCGGGGGTCGAAACGGAGCGGGGGGGGGCGTTTCCTCCTTGCTGCGGGTGCAAATGGTGCAAACGGAGCTTCGTTTGGTTACCTGCCGTCCGGCGGCGTTTGCTCCAAACGCCGCCCGAAAACGCTGAACCAAATGAAGCCGAAGCTTGTAGAGTTCAATGATTCAAAGAAAGAGTCAAAGCAAATGAGGAAGTTGAGCTATTGACAGTGTATTTTTCTATTGAAGACTGATGGTTGATAACATTGATACTAAAATAAGCATGTTATACAGGTTCTGCTTGGCAAAGCGGTGGCGGTTGTGAATGCGGTAGTTACAACCTGTCATCCGTTTGGCATGTCGGTTTTGCTCAGGTGAATTTGGACAAAAATGCCACCATCTTGACATATATGTTTGACATGACGAAGGTAATGACCGCCTCCAAGAAATAAAACTAATTTTACACATACAATGGATTGAGTTCTTTAGATGAGGTTAGGCGTTCACAAACGACGGTTCGTAATCACTGTACTGCGTTTAAGTTGCCTCCACCATGCCAAATGAACCCATAGTCATTTGATATAAATGATGTTGAACAGCAGAATATAAGTGTTATTTTTGATTCGGATTAGAATTTGAAAACACCATAAAAAAATTCTGTCATTTAATGACCTTCCTTTGCTGAGAGAGAGTATTCTCCCTCTCTTACCCAAAAAGAAATAAAACCACGGCCATTGTTACCTATATATATATATATATATATATATATATATATATATATATATATATATATATACATACATATATATAAAGAGAGAGAATGTGATTTTCTGTTAAGGTGGAGGGTTAAGCCTTGAAATATTATATATGATGCTTGTTCACATGAAAAAGAGACAACCATTTGAGTTTTTGGCGCGAGAGAAGTTGCAGCCTCCTGGGTGAGGGAATACACAGCCGCCTGAGAGATTTCTGAAGGAGTTCGCGCCGCCCCGGGCTCGCGTTGAAGGAAGGCCGCAGCCGGTTGCCGGTGGTGCGACCCCGTGCGGCGACATCGGCGTTGTTGGCGCCGATCTCGCCGTTCTTGCCTTGTTTTTTTCCTCCCATGTGAAACCCTCGACGCATCCCCCGACTTTGAAGATGATAGTCGTCGGTCTTGGAGGAGAGTGTGTTTGTCGGTCTTGGAGGAGATTATGTGGTGCGGGCGTGACGGCTAATGCTTGCGGTGGTACAGTGGTCTTGACGGAGTTTCTCTCCGGGCAGTGTGGGCATGGCGATGAAGGCATGCAGGAGTGCAGTGGCCTCGTAGTGTTTGTTAGAAAAAGGGCTATAGAGTTTTACTAATTCAATGTTAATACTTCTTACTTGATTATTAATGTTCTTACAGGGACTACATTTTATAGAGGAAAAACAAGTGGTTGGCAGATGGAGAGATTACAGCTCAATCAAGACACTTAAATGCTTAACTAAATTGATACAGATACAGGGATAATAAAACATTGTTGTGCTGCTAATTCTTGGAAACTGGCGTGTCCTTGGGCTCAGTGCAGTGCTCTGCAAGGCAGTTTGATGGTAGAGAATGGGTATCAGGTTTGTCTTCTTTCACCCCCTCTAAATCTGAGCCATTTTTTACCCCAAGCTGCTCCCTGAGCTCGAGGAAGCGACCTCTGGATAGAGGTTTGGTCATTATGTCAGCTAGTTGATCTTTTGTTGGGCAATATTCGAGCTTGATCTTCTTCTCCTCGATGACTTCTTTGATAAAATGGTAACGGATGTCGATGTGTTTGCTGCGGGCGTGAAAGACGGGGTTTTTGGCAAGTGTTATTGCTGATGTGTTGTCGCAGATGAGTCTTACTACCTCTTCCTTTTCTTCTTCTTTTTCGCTGCATATTTCTTTCTTCAGTCGTTGGAGCCAAATTGCTTCACAGGCCGCTGTGTTGAGGGCCATGAATTCTGCTTCAGTAGTTGAAAGGGTCACTGTAGGCTGTTTCCTAGAGCTCCAAGAGATGGGACTGGACCCAAGGAAAAAGATGTAGCCGCTGGTACTCCTTCTGTCTTCGATGTTTCCCGTCCAATCCGAGTCGGTGAAGCCGATTAAGGTTGCTTTAGCTTCATGTTTGAGTATTAATCCAAAGCTTTTCGTTCCCTGCAAGTAGCGCAAGATCCTTTTCCCGGCGTGAAAATGTGTTTTGAAAAAAAGAAGCAAGAACCAGAGAGGCCCATTATTCAATTCAGTGCATGAACCTACCCAAGAATCCATCAAAATCATTCAACAGGCTCTAGAAGGAATGAATTCCTGGAGGGAATTGAGAAAACCGCCGCGCCGCTTTCATACTTCCGAATGGAAGAATTTTGAATCAAGGTTTGTGCACGAACCTGGCGAGAATGTTGACGGCATTTTCAATGTCTGGGCGTGTGTTTGGGAGGTAAATGAGAGATCCAATCAAGCTTCTGTATTCTTCTTCGTCGGCAGCATCTTCTCCATCCTTTCTTGCGGTATATTTCTCAGCTGTTGTCATGGGTGTTAGAGAGGGATTGCAGTCTGACATCTGAAATTTCTTCAGTAGGTTTTGGGTATACAATTCTTGTGAAATGAAGGTGCTGTCAGTAAGGTGCTTGATCTGAAGTCCCAGAAAGAATTTTAATCTTCCTAAATCTGTCATCTCATACTTCTTCATCATCTTTTCTTTAAATTCCAGTATCATTTCCCAATTTGTTCCAGTGACTAACAAGTCATCTACATAGAGGCTGACATTGAGAGTTCCAATTGTCTCAGCTTTCATGTAGAGGGTTGGTTCACTTGGACAAGGAAGGAATCCTTCAGACAGGAGGTATTCATTTATGTTGTGGAACCATGCCCTCGGGGCCTGTTTTAAGCCATAAAGGACCTTCAGAAGTAAGTATACTTGGTGCTCCTTTCCTAGAAGTTCAAATCCTGGTGGCTGACAGACATATACTTCCTCAGCTAATTTGCCGTTTAAGAAGGCTGATTTTATATCAAGTTGAATTATTTTCATGTTGTTTTGGTTTGCAATGACTATTAGGATGTGAATTGATGTCATTCTGGCAACAGGTGCATATGTTTCATCAAAGTCTTTTCCTGGTTTTTGGGTAAACCCCTTTGCGACAAGTCGGGCCTTATACCTGTGCAGGGTTCCATCTTGATTTTGTTTGGTCTTGAATACCCACTTGAGGCCTACTACATTGGTATGTGGAGGTCTATCGACCAGGGACCAGGTGTTATTTTTTTCTATTGCATTAATCTCTTCCTCCATGGCTTTCCTCCAAACCTCTTCTTTTACTGCTTCCTGATAAGTGGTGAGTGTTGTTGCTAAGAATGTTGTTTCAGTGGCTTTGTAGATGTCCATAATAGACCTGGTTTTTGTGGGTGATGATGATTCAGAGTCAGATTCCTCTCGAATGGATGCGGGAAAGTGGGTATTGTGATCTGAGGGGTTTTCTTCAGCGACTTCTTTTGAGGTCTCCTGGACAGGATCCTGAGGAAGATCAGGGCCAAGGATGGAATTGGGAGAGTATTCCAATTCAACCGGCTGTGGGATTTGCTTGGAAGAGTTTATTGAATTTGAACCCCAGTTCCAGAAATAGTTCTCTTGGAATGTTACATCTCGAGATATTACTACTTTGGTATTAGTGGGATCAAACAATCTGTATGCCTTACTTTCCTCACTGTATCCAAGAAAAATACACTTCAATCCACTTGTGCTTAGCTTGTCTTTCCCTCTGTTGTTGTGAGCATAGACAATGCATCCAAAAGTCCTTAGGTGGTTGAGTGTGGGCTTTATATTAAACATGGCCTCATATGATGTCTTATTTTTTAGGGCTTTGGTGGGGACCCTGTTTAGTAAATGAGTGGTTGTGGCAGCAGCTTCTCCCCATAGATTTTTTGGACTGGATGAGTGAATTAACATTGTTCTGGTCATTTCAATAATGGTTCTGTTGCGGCGTTCTACAACCCCATTCTGTTGGGGTGTGTAGGGTGCAGTAAGTTCTCTCTTGATTCCAGCTTCATGGCATAGTTTAGTGAATTCTGAAGACATAAATTCCCCCCCCCCTCTATCACTTCTTACTGTCTTTATCCTTCTTTCCAGCTGATTCTCAATTCTGTTTTTAAAGTTTTTGAAATGTTGGTAGGCTTCAAATTTGTGTGCTAGATGGAAAAGCCACATGAATCGACTGAAATCATCCACAATTAAGAGGTAATAGAGTTTTCCTCCTAGTGTGGGGACTGGGGCAGGTCCCTAGAGAACTATATGGAGTAGATCCAGAGGGGCACAGCGTCTGGAGGGGGACATTTGTGGGAAAGGGAGGCGGTGAGATTTGGTTTGGGCACATGAAGAACAATGTTGAGGTGAGAGTTTGGTTTTTGGCAGTCCCTCTACCATGTCTTCTTGCTGCATTTGTTTGATTGATTGGTAGCATAGATAGCCTAGTCTTTGGTGCCAAAGGGTTGCAGTCGATGTTATAGTGGGGGAGGGATTTGTCATGACATTTGCAGTGTGATGTACCCCTGCTGGTTTGAAGCAAAGAGTGAAAATGTTGTTGGGGTTCATGAGGGCAGTGACTACCACGACATTGTTTTTGGGTTCAATGATATCACAGGTTTTTGCATTGAATATTACTTTGAATCCTTTGGTTAACAGTTGTCCAACACTTAACAAATTCTGCGTGAGGGATGGTGCAAACTGAACATTGGCTATTAATTTGGTTGCACCACAAGGGGTTATGACAGCAATGGTCCCCTTCCCTTCTATCTTTTCTTTCTTACCATCACCCAGGATGACTTCAGACTTCCAAGTTTGATCAAGGTAAGTGAAGTAATCTTTATTATTTACCATATGGTTTGAGCACCCACTGTCAACATACCAGGTTGATGGGTATATTTGGGTATCAGCAGTGTTGCAGGTAAACAGAAACTCATTTGAGTCTGTTTCTGTCATTTTAACCTCCTCCTTTGGTTTGTGCCAGCATCTGTCAGCTGAATGATTTAGTGTTTTATAGGTTTTGCATCTCCAATAACGGTCCTTTGGCTCATGGTTGTTTTTCTTGCAGATTATGCATCTAGGGTTGTTGGTGTTTTGATTGTCTGGAGTTTTGTCACGTGTTTGTGCCTTGTTGAAGTTTTTATAATCCCCCTCTTTCTGAGTCTGCATTTTCCTTCTTACCTCCTGAGCTGTTTTTAAGAGATATCTTTGTGTGAAAAGCTTTTTCTAGAGATGGTTCATCGTGGTTGAGTAAATCCTCATGGGTTTGCAGGGATGCCATGAGGTAATTTACTGATAATTTATCCAGGTCGTGTGCCTCCAATATTGCTGAGACAATATGTTTATGTGTGTATGGCAGTGACCTTAAAATTTTTTGTACGATTTGTTGTTCCTCTATTGTGCCACCAAGTACTCTAATTTGGTTTACTATGGTGATGACTTTGGCAAAAAAGGCTTGAACAGATTCAGACTCTGTCATGCAGACGGTATCAAAGTTGCGGCGAAGAGAATATAGTTTGAGTTTAATTACCTTTCTTGAACCTTTGTATTCTGCTTCTAGTCTTTGTCATGCCTCTTGAGCTGTTTTAGATCCCATGATCCTGGGATAGATTGTTGGGGCAATCCCTTGTTGAATGATGTGAAGTGCCAGAGCATCTCTCTGCAACTCTTCCTTTTTGTACACCGTTTTGTCTTCTTCTGCTACTTTACCATCAGGTTGGGGGCCATCTTGGACAATGTCCCAGAGAGCTTGATACCTCAGCAAGGTCTCCATTTTGTCGCTCCAAAAGTCGTATAGATCTCCATTGAAGATTGGAATTGTGGAATGTGGGTAATGGTTGGTGGAAAAGGTAGATGATGAGGCCATAGGAGAGAAAGGATGAGAAAGAACAGATCTCAGGAACGAGAATGGCTCTGATACTACTGTTAGAAAAATGGCTATAGAGTTTTACTAATTCAATGTTAATACTTCTTACTTGATTATTAATGTTCTTACATGGACTACATTTTATAGAGGAAAAACAAGTGGTTGGCAGGTGGAGAGATTACAGCTCAATCAAGACACTTAAATGCTTAATTAAATTGATACAGATACAGGGATAATAAAACATTGTTGTGCTGCTAATTCTTGGAAACTGGCGTGTCCTTGGGCTCAGTGCAGTGCTCTGCAAGGCAGTTTGATGGTAGAGAATGGGTATCAGGTTTGTCTTCTTTCAGTGTTTCTCTCAGGTGGTGAGACTTGACGTCGATGGCGTGCGTGAATGCAGTTGGCCTCGACGGTGCTACTCCGGTGGTAACGGGTAGTTTGTTCGTCATCAGACGACGAAGGTTCTTGGAGAACCTTGTGCGCCTGCTGTGCTAGCGGATTGCAGTCCAGATTATTCTCTCCCGCGGATCGAGCGAGTCTGACTCTAATACGGTGTATTCTGTAACGGATGTCGGTACATTTTTTCATATATTATTATTGCAGTTATAGTATTTACATATGCATTATTTTTTGTTCAAATTTATGTGTTTGTATACTCTGTATTAATTTGGTTGTGCCTAGGGGATAATTCTCGCGTTATATCTCAATAAGTGGTATCAGAGGAAGGTTTTGTAAGCAACTAATTAGACATTCAAGGAATGGTTTGACTGAGGTGGGTAACGACTAGGTCCGCTCCACATCTTTTTAAATCTGACCTTTGAATTAATCAGGTCTCCTGGTTGTGTCGTATGACAACCATGACAGGGAAGAACGTGAATCTGAACGATGTTTATTTGAAGAAGTGCGACAATGACGGTTTTGAACTATGACAGGTGGTACTGCATGAGATGGTCGTGATAACCAAAGATATGTTACAGGGAGAAGATTATCTAAGGGAACACAAGACGTGTTCAAACGGTTTGTGTCAGTCAAGGGCAACTGGTGCAGAGACGGAGGAAGACGTGAAGATCATGTTTCACTTCTTACCTCGCTCACATATTTTTACCCGGCCTTAGTGACGATGCTCTTGTATGAGAAAGATACAGTGGAGCTGGTGGAAGTCACAGTCGCAGTACTATCCAGACAGATTTTAGTGTGCCCTACTCTTGAGAGTGGTCACATCTTGGCACAATGAATGAGTAAGGTGGGGAATTTTGACAAGAGATTGAGTGGAGCACGATCTTGATTCGGGCCGAAGGAAGGTATGGTATTTTACCATTGCAGACAGTGTAGTCATACAGAAGAGCGAGTTCGCGGCATGCAAAAAGGCCTCGAAGCTAGGGTGCGGACATGGTGACAGCTGGGTCAGGGTGCAGAGTGATGAGGTCCTCACCATCACTGAGAGTCTGTGCGACTCTGACAGCTAGATGTTTGACATCACTGAGCAGTTTGGATTCAGATGGCTATAGTTAGGTGTGGCCTAAGGTGGAGTCCTGATGGTGGAGTGAGGGTGTACCATGCTCAGGAGAGTTGTGCAGTGCGGTAGTTTGTGTCGTCTGATGGGAACCACGATGTGAGGTGGTGTGCTCATGATCTTTGAGGCTAACAAGGTGGATTGTCGTGGTGGTGCAGAAGATTATCCTTCTGGGACTCGAGTTATGCGAGTCAGTTTCTACAATCAGGTTGCGACGACGTTCACGGGTTGAGCAAGAGCAGATATGAGTTGACTGGAGCAGGTCAGCTGATGCCTCAAACTAAGGCGGTGCTACATGCAGAGTTGTTTGTTGCAGTTGTTGAGTGCAATGAGTGTTTCGTGCAGGTGATGACTCTGAATCCCAAATCAGGATGGTGATTGTTATTTTTGATTCGGATTCGAATTTGGAAATTCCATAAAAAAAGAATTATGTCATTTAATGACCATCCTTTGTAAAGAGAGAGTACTCTCCCTCTCTTACCCAAAAAGAAATAAAATCACTGTCAATATATATATATATATATATATATATATATATATACAAGTGACGGGCATGGGCCTTCGGCCCTGGGGGCATTCGGCGGGGGTGCGACAATCGGCGGGGTGCAACATTCGGCGGGGTGTGACATTTGTCGGGATGCGACATTCGCCGATGGTGCGATATTTATCGTGGGCGGCGACATTTGTCGTAAGCGGCGACATTTGTCGTGGGCGACAACATTTATCGTGGACAGTACCCGCCCCTATGACCTCACGCGACAGTACCTCTCTGACGACGGCGGACTTTGCCCCCTCCCGACGGGCTCCGCCCACTCCCAGCGGGCTCCGCCCGACCCGCAACATATACATATGGGTACTCAAAATGACCATAAAAAAATATAAATCAAGAATACAAATTTTATTTTGTAAAATAAATTATATTTTAACGTTAAAACATTAATTTTTCTCTTGTGATTCCTAGCTAGAGACAATAGGTTTAGGGTATCTAGTGTTTTTATTTTTTGTATTTTAATATTGTAAAGTTGTGTAATTACCTAAAAGGATATTGTCTTTATAATATACTAATATAAAGTTTGGTATAATTGTGTAATTATGAATAGAACTATAAGAGCAATATAGGGACATCAGGCAATGTTTCACCAAAGAGTAATTTTCGTATATTAGTAGACACGTGACAGGCAAGGGCATTCGTCCCTAGGGACAATCGGCGGGGTGCGACAATCGACGGGATGCAACATTCGGCGGGGTGCGACATTCGGCGGGATGCAACATTCGCCGGTAGTGCGACATTTGTCGTGGGAACAACATTTGTCGTGGGAACGACATTTGTCGTGGGCGGCGACATTTGTCGTGGGCGGCGACATTTGTCGTGTGCGGCAACATTTGTCGTGGACAGTACCCGCCCCTATGGCCTCGCGCGACAGTACCCGACGACGACGGCGGGCTCCGCCCGCTCCGCAACATATACATATGAGTACTCAAAATGACCGTAAAAAATATAAATCAAGAATATAATTTTTATTTTGTAAAACAAATTATATTTTAACGTTAAAACATTAATTTTTCTTGTCATTCCTAGCTAGAGACAATAGGTTTAGGGTATCTAATGTTTTTATTTTTTATATTTTAATATTGTAAGGTTGTGTAATTACTTAAAAGGATATTGTCTTTATAATATACTAATATAAAGTTTGGTATAATTGTGTAATTATGAATACAACTATATATATCTCCTACCATATAAGCAAATATGCATATCTTTGCACACACCACAGATTCATCCTCCACCGTTTGATCAACATGCAGATTTATTCTCATCCATTAGATGGAGAGAGAGAAAGGAATCTTGAGAAGTGAGGTAGATGGATTGATGGAATATTAATAGGCATCCTATACCTACATGAGAGAGAAAGAGAGAGGAGAGGGGAGAGTATGTGGCAGAGAGGAAGAGAGAGGGATAGGAAGAGAGAGAGGGAGGGAGAGAGAGGGCGGCGGGTTAATTATATAGTATTATTATTATATATATGGACAGAGAAAGAGAGAGAGGAGAGGGGGAGAGTCTGCGGCAGAGAGGAAGAGAGAGAGAGAGAGAGAGAGAGAGAGAGAGATGTGCGGTGAGAGAGAGAGAGAGAGAGAAATGTGCGGTGAGAGAGAGAGAGAAATGTGCGGTGAGAGAGATAAATGGGTGGGGAGAGAGGAATATTGATGTATAAAATTGGTTTTTCGGAATAGGCGGTGAGAGAGAGAGAAATGAGCACACATTAATGTTTTTAATATTTTAATTTATATATATATGCATGTATTTCCATTTCAAAATCACAATTGAAGATATAAAAGACTTAAAATTGTATGATTCACTATAATAGTAAATCAAAATTGTAATAGTTATTAAACTTTTTTTACGGACATTTTGAGTACTCATATGTATATATTGCGGTCGCTGCCCGTTTTAATGCGGACGCAGCCCGCAACGACGCATCGAGCACGGACGCGACTTGCAACGACGCATCGACCACGGGCGCAGCTTGCAACGACGCATCGAGCACGGGCGAAGCCCGTGCGGAGGCGGGCGGAGCCCGCCTGGAGGCGGCCGAAGGCCGTCCGAGAGCATCGAGCACGGGCGTAGCCCGTGCGAAGATGCTCGTATATATATATGATAATATGTATATTATGAAATATAAGCTCAAAGAAGAGGTTTATGTAATTTCAAGAGAAAGATAGAGAGAGATGCAACATGTAATTATGCAAACCCCTAAGAAAAATTTGAGTAATTAATATAAAGAAAACAATTACCACAATGAGAAGAGGGGCAAGAAAGCCACAAACAACTGCAAATGATCAAACCAGATCAAATTCATTGTTCACAGAAGAGGAAGATGTTAGGTTTGCTCGAAGCATCCGGGTGTGAATCAAGGTAGAATCAATTACCCGTTGCCCCCAACTAGGTAGGTAGGTTTATGTAGACAAATCCTAGGTTTAACATGGGTATTGGATATTCCAGTATCCGAATCGACCCGTTAAGCCTCCCAATCCATTATGTCTTAATATTATACATCAACAGAAGATTCATTTGTTAGATGGAACCTCGGCAGTAAAATAACCACGGAAAATACTTATTATCCAATTGGGAAGCGTACAGATAGGTGTATTATCAGTCACCATGGTAGCATCTGATTATCTTAGGCACTGTTTGGATGGGCGGCCGGCCACCGGTGCTGGAGCAACCACCGCCGGCAGCCACCACCCTCTCAAACAAAGCCTTAAATTCGTTATCTCGGTGATAGACTGATGTGAAGGGCACATTAATGCGCTGCCATAAATCCTTAAAACAAGTTCAAATACTCTAACAATCGATCAAGAAACGTAGAAAATCCTGTGTGCCAGAATATGATCGAAGTTTGTATCACAGAGACGATCCTCTTCAAATAATTCAAATCCCAAAACATTCTACTTCGGTTTCTAATTATGTCGAACTAATATAGCATCCTACTGTAAATCTACTGTAAATCTACCCTAAATCGGGCGTAAAAAAGAAGAAATCGAGGGGAAAACTGAAAGATCTGATGAAATCCCAGGGAAGAATCAGAAATCAAACATTCTGGAACACGAGAAATGCAGATCCGAAGAGCGTGAGGAGTACCTGAATGCCATGCTCGAGGCAGTAAAGCTCCCAGCAGGAATTGCCGACCTGGATGCCGGCCTGGCCGATGTGAATCGAGATGCACTCTCTCATTTTGGAGCGGTGATTGGGGGAGAATCGAGTCGCGGGGCGAGGAATGTGAGAGGATGAATCGGGGGATCAACGTGATCGACGGCGGCTTCCGGTATCTCCGGCCGGCGGAATCGTGGCTCTTTGAAGGCGGGGAGGAGCGGCGAGGAGGGTTTCTGCGGTTTTATGCCGGAGGCAAGCTTAAATAAGGAACCTGGAAACAGATGGCCACCAGAGCCAGCGAGGGAAGCCATCGATCGTGATTGAAAAGAAACCGCCAACAAACCATGTTTAGTTGTACGGCCACCCAAAAGGTAATTTGTTTAACAAAGAAGGCTCGCTGTTTATAAATATTACGAAAGTGGCATTTAAATAAAATTAAGGGATGCTGGTCAGTAGTAGCCAGCAATCATGGTACATCCGAGTGGCCTTTTTATGAGAGAATTGGTATCCACAAATCAGAGGTGTTGATCGAGCCGAATCCGAACTGGTCGAACCGGTCGAACCGGTCGCAAATTCGGGTTTTGGTTTGAATTTTGGGATGGTAAATAAGAATGGTCCGGGTGTGGTTCCTTCATTTTATTATTCGGACCGGAACCACAATATAAATGTCTTGAGCGGTTTCAGAATTGTTAGACCCGATCCGGATCCGACCGAAGCAGAACCGAAACACAATTCGTTTATTATTATTATTATTATTTATAATATGCAATTATTATTATTATTTATAATATTAATAATATATATTTAATTATTATATATATGATTATACCTATATCAGCCGTCTGATTGTAGCGTCGTCTGATTTCCAACCATACTCAGTGATGGACCATGTCATCATAAAAAAATGATATTTCGTTATTGTTATTTAATTTTATTGATGACTATATTACCTAAACCTCACTATAATGGGATAAAGACTTGAGTATTGTTGTTGACAATATTACTTACTTTTTGCGTGTTTATACTTATTATTCCTTACCTATTTCGATAGAGCGATTATTCTTGTTGAACATTGAGTATTACAATGTTATTTGTTGTTCATCATGTTAATGATCATGTTTATATTAATTATTATTTTTGGATCAGATTTACTGTAATCAAATAATGTTACACATTGTTTTTTTATTCAGTTTGTCAAATCAAATATTTTTCCATGCAAATCTATATTAACACAATTTAACGTATTTACATATAAGAAATCGTGAAATTATTGCTTCAGTGATTTGAATTTCAATTGCCTTTTCAAATATACATTTTTAAAGAGATAATAATCTTTATGAATGTGTCTAATGACTCAAATTATAGAGTTATAAAATGATAAAAACTATAACATAGAACCGATTGGAATCAGAACGAAGCATATAGAATCGGACCGAACCGTTAGTGGCCGGTTTGGTTTTAATTTTGTTGAACCGGAACCGTTGACACAACTGTTCCAAAAATTATGATGGAACCGCAAACTGAACCGGAACTGATCAAAACAAATAAGATTTTGGTTTCAATTTGAGGAACCGTTGACACGACGATTTGGTTCACAATTTTAATAGAATCGGAACCGAAACGGAGCCGTGGCAGCTCTAGAAGTGGACCAAGTGGTCATGAGCACATCAAAGATCATAAAATTCCCCTTTAAAAATTTTCATGTGTTTTTTTATGCTGGCAAATCATTGCCCTAAGAAGTCGCAAATCTTTTTTATCGCAAGTTTGCATAAACCCTCGACGCCACACTCGTCAGAACCCTTGCCTAAACCCCTCGCCGGAACCTCTTGCTGAAACCCCCATTTTGCTTCATGATATCGTCGGCGATCCCAGGGGAATTGAAGATTTTTGCTGAGGTACCTACTGTTGGATTCTGGAGGGATGGACGTAGCAAAAATGGAGACACCAGAGGAATTCCAGCACACAGACATCATTTTAGGGTCTGGTAGGATTTTCTTCTTGTTGCGGGCCACTCGAGGCTCTCGATAAATGGGACCGTCTTAGCTTTGAAGCGATCGAGCGCGCAAATAGTCACATGGAAAAGAGACAGTACGCAAGAGGTTTTTTTTACGTGAAAAATCACGGAAAGAGGTGAAAAACCACGTGGCCGAGAATGTGTTCACCGAAATTCACTATTTGTTATTTGTGTACAATGCTTTGGGAGAATTCGAGCGTGATAGGTCTCTCCTTGTTACAACTTGAGAAGGGTGAGAGAGAGAGATGCATTCAAAGGGTGATAGACCACTGCTCACAAAGATAAGAATTTGTCATTGTCTGTAGTAGAGCACGGGTGCACTCTGGAGTCTTGGCAGTCTTCTGCTTGTGGTCGGAGGCTGGAGCGGAGAATGCTTGAAGTCGACTGGCAGGTGCTGAATGTTGAAATCGTTATGAACGCTGAGTGAGATGCGCGCTAAGTGCGGATTGTGGAGTCTGAGGATGCTTTGCACGTATGAGACGGTGGACTTCCAAGGATCTTCAAGATGCTCGAAAATCTTCGAAGGTGGTGAAGGGGATCTGGATAGCTCAGGCACATAGGGGGAGAAGGCCTGAAGAAAAAATGGTGAGAATGAAGGAGAGACGGTGACCCTATTTATAGGCCCCGTGGGTGATGGTTATGTGGTTATCTGCAAACCATAACCATCATATTTACTATTTGCAAGCCAATTTTGTATAGTTTGCAAGACATATTTTCATAATATTCTTCTATGCGTAGACAAACATAATTCCGGCTATTTGCACTCATGCATAATTGGTTGTTATGTCGGTTGTTACGCGGGTGGTTACCCGCACATTGGACGGAGGAGGTCGCACAAGGACAATCATACGGTGGAGGATAAACGAGGGCCAACTGGGCGGCGGAGCGGGGCCACCCTTTCGATGGTCGGCCGAGCGGAGCCGGCCGGGCGGAGGCCGCTCGGGGGGGGGGGGGGGGGGGGGGGGGGGGGGGGGGGGGGGGGGGGGGGGGGGGCGGCCTCGTGGAGGCCGGCCGAGCAAATTTCGCGCGGGGGCCCGCATCGTGGAGGCCTGCCGAGTGGAGGCTGCGCGAGGGACGGCCTCGCAGAGTCCGGTCGGGCGGTGGCCTCGCGGGGGCCAACCTCGCAGAAGCCCGCCAGACAGAGGTTTGCCGGGCAGAGGCCGCGCGGGCGAGGCCGACCGCCAGCTAACCCCGCGGTCGCATGTACGGTGGGCGTGGCTGCGGGGCAGCGTCCGAAGGAGCGGTGTCCAGCAGGGCGGTTGGCTCCGGGCGGCTGGTGCGGAGGAGGGATCGTGTGCGGCGGTTGATGCCTAGATTGCGCTTGGATCGGATGTGCAAATTGCGCGCATGACAGTTTTTCCATAACTCACCACTTAAGTAGCGGGGAATATGGGAATTGCCACTTTTTTAGTCCAAAATTCTTATAAATTGAGGGAGACTTCATCACCTCTCATTTTAACTCTCCATTTCATCAGTTTTGTGAATTTTTTCTTATGCATTTTTGGTTCTAGAATGTTTTCATTTTTTGCCGTACTATACATATAGAGTTTTTCTTCTGATTTTTGAGTAATGTTTTTTCAGTTTTTTTGTTCAAAGCTTCTTCATATTTTTGAGCATTTTTTGTGATTTTGAATCAGTTTTTTGACATATTTTGAATAAATTTTTCTTCATATAGTATTTATTGGTAGAGAAGTATTGATATTTGCTTTTTTTTCAGATTTGAAAATGTCAATTGTGAAATTTGTTGAATGTGAAGATTATAAATTTTAGCACCCAATTTATAGTGCTCAAATTGTTCTTGTAGTCAACTAGTCATAGTTATCTACGTGGAAATTGATTTTAGTTATTATGGTATTTAGGAAAAATAGTTGAAGTGGATGCAAGATCTCATTTTGAGACTCACCAATTGTTTTCGTCTAGATAATTGCTCAATGAATGGGTTTGAGATGTTGGTCGAAGTTTGAGTTTTATTTTGACAATAAAAAGTTCAGATAGGCTTACAAATCGACGTACACCTACTGTGTTTTTAGGGTGTGACAGAAGAGACAAATATTGTGAAAATCAAAATAGGAAGGGTTATGAGAAGAAAGATTGTAGAAAAAACATCAAGTATTGTGGTTGTCCATTTACTATCAAAAGGCAAAAAGTTGCCAATGTTGATGAATGAAAGCTTGATGTGGATTGCGGAAAGCACACCCACGAACATGTTTATTTGGAGGTGCATTCATATGTTGGACGGTTAAATGAGGAAGAGCAAAAAATAGTTGAACAAATGTATGCTTCTGGGGTAAAACCATTGAAAATATTAGTCGTTGTAAAGAATAGAAGTCATGCAACCACATCAATCATAAGAATCATTTATAATGAGAGAGTAAAGTTACAAAAGAAGAATTTAGATGAAGGAACGCCAATTCAATTTTTGTCTAAGCTTATTAGCATGGAGGGTAATTTATGCTACAACAAGGTAGACGAGAGCACCAATCAACTATGCGGCCTTTTTTTGCTCATCCAGACTCTATCAAATTCAGGAATGTTTCAAATTGTTTTTCAGCTTGACAACACGTATAAGATTAAAAGGTATTGCATGTCAGTGTTGTGCATTGTCGGAGTTACCTCTGCATATCAGTCTCTTTTTCATGTTTCACATTCATGTTTGATGAAATAGACAAATTGTAAAAAGTTTTTTAGTAAGGTGAAAATTTTGAGCGGTTCATGTTTGCATGGCAGCAGGTGATTGAAACTAGTATTGAAAATGACGTCTCTATGATGTTTAGTACTCTAGTCATGGGCGTAGCTAGTATAGGTTCAGGGGGGCACATGCCCCCCCTGATTTTTTGCGGATTTCGACCAGGGGTTGGGCGGATTTCACATTTCCGCCCAAATTCTGCGCTAACCCTAAACCCCCCCCCCCCCCCCCCCCCCCCCCCCCCCGCTGCTCTCCTTCGCGGCTTCGCCCAGCATTCCCGTCGGCCGCCGGTGCTCTCCTTTCCCCGATACTAGTTCTTCTTCTTCTTCTTCTTCTTCTTCTTCTCCTTCTTCTCCTTCTTCTTCTTCTTCCTCTTCTTCTTCTTCCGCCCTTTTCATTACGGTTTGGAATTTGTGATCTTGAATTAGATAGAATGTCAGTGACAACATTGCTTCCAAGGGCCTGAGTTCCAAGTTTGTATTTTCTTTTTTTTCCTTCATCCCTCATTCGCTTGTGGCGGATCGATCCGTTCGTTTTTTGATTTCCGATTTTGATTCTAGAAGGGAAAACTTAGAAGCTTCTTTGGTTTTTCAGATCTGGAGGCTCCGGTAGTCCGGTGGTGCAACTGGTGTTGACGTGTTGTAGTCTTCGACTCTTTGGCTTTGGAGATCCATGAAGCTTCTTTGGTTTTTTCAGATCTGGAGGCTCCTGCAGACTGCAGTCCTGCTTGTGCCGATCTCAAATACAAGAGAGGAAAAATTTGCAACTACTGTCTAGGAACATAGTTCAATCATTCAGCATTTCAGCCACTTTGACCATTCTGTGACTTCTGTCCATTCAACCACATACATTCAGGTATTGTTCCTTAGTTCCTTACTTCCTTTGTTCCTCATTTACTTGTTTCTATGGGTTATATCATTACAATAGATTACTTTTGTTATCACAGTTACTTATGATTTATGAATTGTGTTATTTATGATGGTATTTGTGAGCATTGTTTTTTTTTGTTTGAAATTGGTTGAGATGTTCAAATATGTAAGTTTATAAATTTTATTTGCCAAAATTTAGCTATGTTACATACAATTAATCCACTAGACATTTTAACAGTCATGGAGAGATATTTCACTAAAAAGCATCGTGCAGGAGTCAATATAAAAGACCTTCCAAAGAATCCAGGATTGCAAACTCGAACTGATAATTGCAGTCCAAATGATCATCGTGCTGCAGTCAATATGGAAGACCTTCCAACGGATCCAGGATTGCGACCTCGAATTAGTAATTACAGTCCAAATGATCAAGACCAAGTTCGTAGGGCATATTTACTTGCAGGTCCGTGTCAGCCTCGTGACCATCTCTTTCCTCAAAAGATATTTGGGAACAAATTACGACGTTTTAATAAGGATTGGTTTGGATTATTTCTTCATGGTTAGAATATAGTGTATCAAAAGACTCTGCATACTGCTTATGTTGTTATCTTTTCAAGTCTGATATTGGAGATCAAGCGGTTGGTGATTCATTGTTGGTGAGGGCTTTTCAAATTGGAAAAAGAATGATAGACTCCAATCTCATGTTGGAGGTTCTAATAGTGCTCATAATCAAGCTGTAGCAAAATGTCAAGATTTATTAAAACAAAAACAACTTTTTCAAACAGTGTTTGAGAAACAAGCAAAGCAAGATGAGGATGATTATCTCATTCGGTTGAATGCAGCCATAGATTGTATACGGTTTCTTCTAAGACAAGGCATTGCATTTTGTGGTCATGATGAATCTGAAAATTCAAGTAATCGAGGTAATTATCTTGAACTTTTGAAGTTTCTTACTGATCATAACGATGAAGTAAAAGCTTTTGCATTCAGAAATGCCCCACAAAATGTGAAGTTGACTTCACCAGATGTTCAACAAGACATTATTACAGCTGCAGCAAGTGAGACACTCAAAGTAATTGTTGAAGAAATTGGTGATGCACTTTTTTCAATTTTAGTCGATGAAGCCCGTGACATATCAGTGAAGGAGCAAATGGCTGTTGTTGTACGTTATATTGACAAAAAAAGAAATGTTATTGAGCGTTTTGTGGGTATTGAGCATGTTTCTAGCACTAGTGCTATTTCCCTCAAAGAAGTCGTGGAAAAATTATTCTCTAGACTTGGTCTAAGTATTTCAAAATTAAGGGGGCAAGGATATGATGGAGCTAATAATATGCAAGGGGAGTTTAATGGTTTAAAAGCACTTATATTGAAAGACAATCCTTCTGCATATTATGTCTGGTGTTTTGCGCATCAATTACAATTGGCTCTTGTAGCAGTGGCAAAGAATCATGAAGATATTGCAATGATGTTCTTTGTGATTAATAATGTGGTGAATGTTGTTGGAGCTTCGTCCAAACGACGTGATATTCTTAGGGGCAAACATGCTGCAAAGGTTGTTGAAGCACTTAATATTGGAGAACTTTCTAGTGGACAAGGTTTAAATCAGGAAACCAATCTTAAACGTTCAGGTGATACACGTTGGGGCTCACACTATGATACTTTAGTTAGTTTGATTACTATGTTTGAGGCAGTGATTGATGTGCTTGAAATTGTTAGAATGGAAGGTCCAAAAGGAGATCAACGGACAATGGCAAGGATGTTATTGGGATCAATGCAATCATTTGAGTTTGCATTTACTCTTCACTTGATGAGAACAATTTTGGCTATTACTTTCGAGTTATCTCAGGCACTTCAAAGACATGATCAAGATATTGTGAATGCGATTTCTTTGGCTGAATTATCAAAGAAACGACTCCAGCATATGAGGGATGATGGATGGCAATCATTATTTGAATTGGTTTCAACTTTTTGTGAGAAGAATGAAATTATTGTTCCGAATATGAATGAGAGATTTATAGCTCAAGGAAAAGGAAAGCGTAAAGCTCCAATAATTACAAATTTGCATCATTATCAGGTAGAGATTTTCTATAATATTATCGATATGCAACTTCTAGAACTCAAAACTCGTTTTGATGAGGGGACTAGTGAGTTACTTCTTTGTGTAGCTTGTTTGACTCCATCCAACTCATTCTTTAGTTTTGATAAGGATAAGTTGATTCGTCTGGCAGAGTTTTATCCCAAAGATTTTTCCCCAATGGAAGTTTTAATTCTTCATGACCAGCTGGAAACATATATTTTTGACATGAGATCGAATAAGGAGTTTTCAATGCTGCATGGAATTTCCGATCTTGCTAAGAAGATGGTGGAAACTGGAAGAAACAGAACTTATCCACTAGTATATTTGCTCATGACTTTAGCTTTAATCTTACCTGTTGCAACTGCTAGTGTTGAAAGAGTATTTTCAGCCATGACTTGTGTGAAGAATCGACTTCGAAATAAAATGAGTGATTAATGGTTGAATAATGGTTTGTTGGTATATATAGAAAAAAGTTTTTTTTGATGGAATTGATAATGAATCTATCATAGATTATTATCAAAATATGAAGACACGTCAAATTAAGCTGTCGAGCCAGAAAAAAAAAAGGCTTGATTGATCTCCTATGAAATGTTTTTGTTCTAATATTTTTGTTACAATGTATGACACTGTTGGGTACATTGGAAAATGTGTACCTGATTTGAAGAAGCCTAACTTAGCTTTATGATATACATCAAGGTGTATTTGATGTTATTTTGAGTTGACATATGCAGATTAAGAAAGTACTAAAAGTACAGGAAATTATTCTAAGTCCATGTGTCGACACCAGAAAAAGCTATGTCGACACTTTAGAAGAATTGTGTCGACACTTGAAGAAGACTGTGTCGACACAGAGAAAAATAGTCGACCATATTTGTGTCGATACTGGGAAGCAGTGTCGACTTACAGAAGTAGAGTCGACAACAGCTGTATCAACACTGGGAAGCTGTGTCGACACATTGAGGCAGAGTCGACACCAGAAGGCTGTGTCGACACATTGAGGCAGAGTCGACACCAGGAGGCAGTGTCAACACATTGAGGCAGAGTCGACACATATTGGCAGGGTCGACGATAGTTGTGTCGACACCAGAAGACAGAGTCGGCACATATTGGCAGAGTCGACAAAAGCTGTGTCGACACCTGAAGGAGTGTCGACACATACTATGTTCTGAATCTATAACAACTGTGTCGACACACAGGACTTGTGTCGACACACTGCAAGTCTAGACCAAGTCATTTCCTGAAGAATGATAAAGTGCTTGAGTCGACACAAATTCTCAGTATCGACTCATCCTCAAGATGAAGGTCTGAAGAAGATGTGTCGACACCAAAGTAACTTGTGTCGACACATATAGACAGATGGTCTCGACACTTTCTGACAGTCAGTCTCGACACTTTGCTGATCAAGACAAAGGCTAAGGATCTGTTTGAAGACTTGACAGCTGTGGGTTGCAACAGTTTATCTGAAGTTGTCAGACTTGTCAGAAGACAGTTAGAAACCGGATCAGCCGGTTACCATGAAGAAGGTCTATAAATAGACAGATTCAGAAGGCAAATAAAAAAAAGAAAAGATTGATTTAAGAAAAAACACACATATAAACTGATCAAGAAGGTGCAAGGCATAAAAGAAGATCTTCATCAGAAGATCTAAGAAGACATTCTGAAGGGTTCAACCTATCAGGATCTGTCTAAGGAGAATTCGTTCAAGAATTCTGAAGAAGTATCAAAGGGATTGGATAGAGAGGGATCCAGCCATTTGAAGATCAAGAAGGAAGTTGTTACAAGTTTCTCAAGAAGCTGTTTGGTGTTGAAGCCAAAATTGACCGAAGTCAAAATTGACTTCCGTGGAGTTCGGGGTCCCAAAAAAGGGGTGACCGCACACCTACTACACTCAAATGAACGATCTAGGCTCTAGACTAGGAACGTAAGGGACAGACCCAAGGTCTCAGCGTGGAGGACCCACCGCATACCCGGAAGACTAACGAACTCTTCCCCTCCCAAGCCAAAGGCTGAGCTAAGACACCTTCGGAGGGCGCTCTTGGCCGACCGGAACATCTAAGGAGGGTCTCAAGACCAACTCTCTCCTATCCAGATGTGCCTCCTTGGGTCTATACAAAATGCTCCTCAAACGCGCTACTAAAGGCGCAACATCGCCGAGCAATTCTATAACACGCTGCCCAACTGGGCTGCAAACAGCGCGACTCCGCTGCCTTAAGAGGCTATCAACAGGCCAACAGGGGCTTCCCGGCATAAACCTCGGGGCTCCCACGGGACGAGCGGTTCACGAGCACGCCGCTCACCCAAAACAAAAAGAAGTAAGTTATACACACACAGAGCATCACAGATTATAAATTTACAGGAATATAAATTCCATACATCGGCACGCAGGCCGGCAATATAAATAAAAGAAAGGCCTTCGAGGGCCGGCACGAGCTTGGGCTTAAGCCCGCTATTCCCCGCTTGGTACTGCAACACCTGTACGCCAGCGTCTCGACGAACGACTGCCAGCTGAACTACAATCGGCTAACATAAGCGGGCCAAACATATTTCGTACACCCCCTTTTTTGGGGCTACGGTGCGCATTCCCTGCAAATAGACAATATCCAAATTCCTCGGAGTCTTCTCCGGGAACCCCAGAACATCACCGATCCGGCTCATACGTCCGGACGGGCTTCACACAGAACATCACCAATTCGGCTCGTACGTCCGAATGGGCTTCGCACAGCACATCACCAATTCGGCTCGTACGTCCGAATGGGCTTCACACAGCACATCACCAATTCGGCTCGTACGTCCGAATGGGCTTCACACAGCACATCACCAATTCGGCTCGTACGTCCGAATGGGCTTCACACAGCATGCCTAAATCCGTACTCACACTTCCGGATACTAGATGCAATTAATAGCGGGGACGTACACGTCAACCCGTCGGATAGCTCCCTTCCCCCACCCATTGGTGGAGAGGGGCTTCCATGCAAATGTAAATCGAGGGCTTCACCTGCCCGAGTAGAAACATCGTTACCCTTGGCGCGTGCTTGGCGGCGGTGCCGGTGGCCGTTCTCCCTTTTAGGCCGAGCTTTGCTCGAGGCGGCGATGGCGGTGGTCGGCCTTCTTTTTAGGTCGAGCCCTTGCTCGAGGCGACGATGACGGTGGTCGATCTCCTTTTTAGGCCGAGCCTTGCTCGAGATGACGACGGGAAGAGGGGGCCGAGGGGAGCTCGGCCCCGCTTGAGGCGGCGACGAGAAGAAGAAGGGGCCGAGAGGAGCTCGGCCCCGCTTGAGGCGGCCTGGAAGAAGAAAGGGGCCGAGAGGAGCTCGGCCCCGCTGGAGGCGGCCTGGAAGAGGAAGGGGCCGAGAGGAGCTCGGCCCCCGCTTGAGGCGGCCTGGAAGAAGAAGGGGCCGAGAGGAGCTCGGCCCCCGCTTGAGGCGGCCTGGAAGAGGAAGGGGCCGAGAGGAGCTCGGCCCCCGCTTGAGGCGGCCTGGAAGAAAAAAGGGGGGCGGCTCGGGCTAAGAAGCCGGCGGCGGCCATGGCAGAGAGAGAGGGAGGCAGGGCTTTTGCTCGGGCTTGCCGGCGGCGGGAGAGGAGGAGGAGGCGGTGTTGGCGTCGGGTTGCCGGCGACGGGAGAGGAGGAGGCCGAGCATGGCGCGGGCTTGCCGGCGACGGGGAGAGGAGGAGGAGGCCGAGCATGGCGCGGGCTTGCCGGCGACGGGAGAGGAGGAGGAGCGGCGGGCTGGCGTCGGGGTGCTGAGGCTGACGGCTGGAGAGGAGGAGGCCGAGCATGGCGCGGGCTTGCCGGTGACGGGAGAGGAGGAGGCCGAGCATGGCGCGGGCTTGCCGGCGACGGGAGAGGAGGAGGAGCGGCGGGCTGGCGTCGGGGTGCTGAGGCTGACGGCTGGAGAGGAGGAGGCCGAGCATGGCTCTTCTCTTGCCCTAAAACCCCGATCTCCTCCCTCTTTTTTCCTTTTTTCTGCTTTTTTTATCCTCCTGCTGCCTGTACCCCGCCCCCCCTCTCTTTCCTTCTTTCTTTTTTTGTTCAATCTATTATCATATATATAATATAATATATTATATTATATGTATTATATAATAAGTATACATATATATTATATGCCCATAATACATATATACATATATATTATATTAATAAAAATCATAAGCCCATAAACACCCGCACGCTCGCATGAGCTCCCGCGCGTCTTCGAATGGGGTTGCGCTAAAACGTCGCTCGTAGCATGTCCCGAGTCCGTCACTTGGGGAGGATCCCGCTCGCCCGGATACGGGGTTGTACACAATCCCCGCTCTTTGCGAGGTTGGTACAAGCTCGGAAAGAAATGTCCAACCCCAAGTATCCGGCGAGTGGGAGCCGACCCAAAGAAAAATTTTGAGAGAAATCTGAAAACTGCACTTAGGACACTAATCTCTTCGTGCCCATTTTGATCATTCTGAACCACTCGATACTTGTAACGCTCCTTGCTACCGAACTGCCCTTATACCCTTACTTACAATAAGTATACCTGGGGCCGAGCCCGGCTCGAGGCGTCGATGAAGTGGCTAAACCAGAACATCTCAAAAGCCAACCTTTCCCCCACAGGCGAGCCTTCGGACCTGCCAGCTTGATGGGAGCCTGCGCAGCGGGTCTACCTGGGGCCGAGCCCGGCTCGGGGTGTCGATGACGTGGCTAAACCAGAACATCTCAAAAGCCAACCTTTCCCCCACAGGCGAGCCTTCGGACCTGCCAGCTTGATGGGAGCCTGCGCAGCGGGTCTACCTGGGGCCGAGCCCGGCTCGGGGTGTCGATGACGTGGCTAAACCCGAACATCTCAAAGCCAACCTTTCCCCCACAGGCGAGCCTTCGGACCTGCCAGCTTGATGGGAGCCTGCGCAGCGGGTCTACCTGGGGCCGAGCCCGGCTCGGGGTGTCGATGACGTGGCTAAACCAGAACATCTCAAAAGCCAACCTTTCCCCCACAGGCGAGCCTTCGGACCTGCCAGCTTGATGGGAGCCTGCGCAGCGGGTCTACCTGGGGCCGAGCCCGGCTCGGGGTGTCGATGACGTGGCTAAACCAGAACATCTCAAAGCCAACCTTTCCCCCACAGGCGAGCCTTCGGACCTGCCAGCTTGATGGGAGCCTGCGCAGCGGGTCTACCTGGGGCCGAGCCCGGCTCGGGGTGTCGATGACGTGGCTAAACCAGAACATCTCAAAGCCAACCTTTCCCCCACAGGCGAGCCTTCGGACCTGCCAGCTTGATGGGAGCCTGCGCAGCGGGTCTACCTGGGGCCGAGCCCGGCTCGGGGTGTCGATGACGTGGCTAAACCAGAACATCTCAAAGCCAACCTTTCCCCCACAGGCGAGCCTTCGGACCTGCCAGCTTGATGGGAGCCTGCGCAGCGGGTCTACCTGGGGCCGAGCCCGGCTCGGGGTGTCGATGACGTGGCTAAACCAGAACATCTCAAAGCCAACCTTTCCCCCACAGGCGAGCCTTCGGACCTGCCAGCTTGATGGGAGCCTGCGCAGCGGGTCTACCTGGGGCCGAGCCGGCTCGGGGTGTCGAGCTGGCTAAACCAGAACATCTCAAAGCCAACCTTTCCCCCACAGGCGAGCCTTCGGACCGCCAGCTGATGGGAGCCTGCGCAGCGGGTCACCTGGGGCCGAGCCGACCGGGGTGCCGATGACGACAAACCAAACCTATCCCCCACAGGCGAGCCTACGGACCTGCCAGCTAGATGGGAGCCTGCGCAGCGGGTCTACCTGGGGCCGAGCCGAGCTCGGGGTGCCGATGACGATCAAACCAAACCTATCCCCCACAGGCGAGCCTACGGACCTGCCAGCTAGATGGGAGCCTGCGCAGCGGGTCTACCTGGGGGTCTCCTCTCCAAACCAACTCCAACCCCCGAGTGAGCCTACAGCCCTGCCAGCTTGATAAGAGCCTGGTCAGCGGGTCTTCTCGGGGGTCTCCTCTCCAAACCAACTCCAACCCCCGAGTGAGCCTACAGCCCTGCCAGCTTGATAAGAGCCTGGTCAGCGGGTCTTCTCGGGGGTCTCCTCTCCAAACCAACTCCAACCCCCGAGTGAGCCTACAGCCCTGCCAGCTTGATAAGAGCCTGGTCAGCGGGTCTTCTCGGGGGTCTCCTCTCCGACACAACTATAAGCAAAAATAAAGGTAATCAAATAACTCAAAAGAACTGTTGACAGAGTCAACCAAGTCAAAGTCCGACATGAGACACATCTACCCGCTACGTCCACCCTCTTGGGAACCAGAGGGGAGACGAAACGCTAGGATGGTTAAGATCGACTAAAGAGGAGTGGGAGGGGACTTCTTTCATCACATGACCTTGGTCGTCACTTGGTTCCTCTTCTATAGCCATGACGTTCGAATGAGTTCTTTCGTGCTGGCCACTCTCCACGCTCACCGCACCATAACTGTTGAAGCCAAATTGACCGAAGTCAAAATTGACTTCCGTGGAGTTCGGGGTCCCAAAAAAGGGGTGACCGCACACCTACTACACTCAAATGAACGATCTAGGCTCTAGACTAGGAACGTAAGGGACAGACCCAAGGTCTCAGCGTGGAGGACCCACCGCATACCCGGAAGACTAACGAACTCTTCCCCTCCAAGCCAAAGGCTGAGCTAAGACACCTTCGGAGGGCGCTCTTGGCCGACCGGAACATCTAAGGAGGGTCTCAAGACCAACTCTCTCCTATCCAGATGTGCCTCCTTGGGTCTATACAAAATGCTCCTCAAACGCGCTACTAAAGGCGCAACATCGCCGAGCAATTCTATAACACGCTGCCCAACTGGGCTGCAAACAGCGCGACTCCGCTGCCTTAAGAGGCTATCAACAGGCCAACAGGGGCTTCCCGGCATAAACCTCGGGGCTCCCACGGGACGAGCGGTTCACGAGCACGCCGCTCGCTCAAAACAAAAAGAAGTAAGTTATACACACACAGAGCATCACAGATTATAAATTTACAGGAATATAAATTCCATACATCGGCACGCAGGCCGGCAATATAAATAAAAGAAAGGCCTTCGAGGGCCGGCACGAGCTTGGGCTTAAGCCCGCTATTCCCCGCTTGGTACTGCAACACCTGTACGCCAGCGTCTCGACGAACGACTGCCAGCTGAACTACAATCGGCTAACATAAGCGGGCCAAACATATTTCGTACACCCCCTTTTTTGGGGCTACGGTGCGCATTCCCTGCAAATAGACAATATCCAAATTCCTCGGAGTCTTCTCCGGGAACCCCAGAACATCACCGATCCGGCTCATACGTCCGGACGGGCTTCACACAGAACATCACCAATTCGGCTCGTACGTCCGAATGGGCTTCGCACAGCACATCACCAATTCGTCTCGTACGTCCGAATGGGCTTCACACAGCACATCACCAATTCGGCTCGTACGTCCGAATGGGCTTCACACAGCACATCACCAATTCGGCTCGTACGTCCGAATGGGCTTCACACAGCATGCCTAAATCCGTACTCACACTTCCGGATACTAGATGCAATTAATAGCGGGGACGTACACGTCAACCCGTCGGATAACTCCCTTCCCCCACCCGTTGGTGGAGAGGGGCTTCCATGCAAATGTAAATCGAGGGCTTCACCTGCCCGAGTAGAAACATCGTTACCCTTGGCGCGTGCTTGGCGGCGGTGCCGGTGGCCGTTCTCCCTTTTAGGCCGAGCTTTGCTCGAGGCGGCGATGGCGGTGGTCGGCCTTCTTTTTAGGTCGAGCCCTTGCTCGAGGCGACGATGACGGTGGCCGATCTCCTTTTTAGGCCGAGCCTTGCTCGAGATGACGACGGGAAGAGGGGGCCGAGGGGAGCTCGGCCCGCTTGAGGCGGCGACGAGAAGAAGAAGGGGCCGAGAGGAGCTCGGCCCCGCTTGAGGCGGCCTGGAAGAAGAAAGGGGCCGAGAGGAGCTCGGCCCCGCTGGAGGCGGCCTGGAAGAGGAAGGGGCCGAGAGGAGCTCGGCCCCCGCTTGAGGCGGCCTGGAAGAAGAAGGGGCCGAGAGGAGCTCGGCCCCCGCTTGAGGCGGCCTGGAAGAGGAAGGGGCCGAGAGGAGCTCGGCCCCCGCTTGAGGCGGCCTGGAAGAAAAAAGGGGGGCGGCTCGGGCTAAGAAGCCGGCGGCGGCCATGGCAGAGAGAGAGGGAGGCAGGGCTTTTGCTCGGGCTTGCCGGCGGCGGGAGAGGAGGAGGAGGCCGGTGTTGGCGTCGGGTTGCCGGCGACGGGAGAGGAGGAGGCCGAGCATGGCGCGGGCTTGCCGGCGACGGGAGAGGAGGAGGAGGCCGAGCATGGCGCGGGCTTGCCGGCGACGGGAGAGGAGGAGGAGCGGCGGGCTGGCGTCGGGGTGCTGAGGCTGACGGCTGGAGAGGAGGAGGCCGAGCATGGCGCGGGCTTGCCGGCGACGGGAGAGGAGGAGGCCGAGCATGGCGCGGGCTTGCCGGCGACGGGAGAGGAGGAGGAGCGGCGGGCTGGCGTCGGGGTGCTGAGGCTGACGGCTGGAGAGGAGGAGGCCGAGCATGGCTCTTCTCTTGCCCTAAAACCCCGATCTCCTCCCTCTTTTTTCCTTTTTTCTGCTTTTTTTATCCTCCTGCTGCCTGTACCCCGCCCCCCTCTCTTTCCTTCTTTCTTTTTTGTTCAATCTATTATCATATATATAATATAATATATTATATTATATGTATTATATAATAAGTATACATATATATTATATGCCCATAATACATATATATATATATATTATATTAATAAAAATCATAAGCCCATAAACACCCGCACGCTCGCATGAGCTCCCGCGCGTCTTCGAATGGGGTTGCGCTAAAACGTCGCTCGTAGCATGTCCCGAGTCCGTCACTTGGGGAGGATCCCGCTCGCCCGGATACGGGGTTGTACATTTGGAAATCAACTCAGTTAGTTCAGATTCAAGAAGTTTTGAAGAAAGCTAAGATTCAGTTGATTTCATCCATCAGCTAATCAAGTATTGTCTTGTCCTTACTCTCTCATCTAGGACAAAATTCTGTAAAACTCTTTTCTAATTTCTGTAGGATCTATTAAGGTAGATCTGAGTTGTAAGCCTAAATTATAAAGGCTGAGTGTAGGAGAGTTGATCTCTGAGTGGTAGGGCTGTGTTGCCTAAGTGTAGGAGAAAGTTTTTCTCTGAGTTGTAGGCCTTGTGGCAAGGCTGAGGTAGGGCTGATTAGCCTGAGTTGTAGGAACCATTCTGGGTTCTGAGTTGTAGGAACTTTTCCAGGTTCTGAGCTGTAGGATCTGCTGATCTGAGTTAAAGAGGAAGTTTGGCCGAATCTAGCACACTGCTAGATAGGTGAAGGGGGAAAATGGATGTACCTAGACCTTGGGGAACCACTATAAAACTGTGTGCAATCTGTGTTGTATGAATTTCTGTGATTGCTGTGCTGTGTGATTTAATTCAGTTATTATATTCTGCCTAAAAGTGAGAACAAGCATTAGAACCTATTCACCCCCCCTCTAGGTGTTTAGGTAGTCTTGAAAGTAAAACTATCAAGTGGTATCAGAGGGAGGTTACTCAAATAAGGACTTAACAGTCTGAGTAAGATCCCTAAGGCAGAATCAAGATTCAAGAAAATGGGTTCTGGAGAGAATCACAAGGAGTTAGGGTCAATGAAATTACCAATCTGTAGAAAAGAAATCTTTGGAATTTGGAAAGAAAGGGTGAGATTGTTCATGGAGGCTTATGACCCAAGGATATACATTACAGTACAGGAAAACCCCTTCATTTCAATGAAGGTATCAGTTCTTGATGCAAATATCTAAACTCCAAAGAGTTATTCAGAAATGACAAAGGATGAAATCATTTTGGCAACCATGGATAAAAGAGCACAGAACATTATTGTAAGTGCCATAGATGATTCTACATTCCAAAATTTGATTCACTGCAAAACCTCCAAAGAAATGTGGGACACCTTGATTGTCTACATGGAGGGTTCTGAAGAAGTAAGACAGGATAGGAAGTCTATGCTCAACCAAGAGTATGAAAGTTTCAGATAAGGAAAATTTGATAGCATAACTGAATGCTATAAGAAATTCTACAGAATAGTGAATGAATTAATGTCCTATGGAAGAGTCTTCAGTACCTATGAACTGAATGACAAATTCTTAAGATCCTTGACAAAGGATTGAGACACCAAGATCTGTGTCATAAGAGAAGTGGCTAAACTGGCAGAAATTTCTCCTCCAACCTTGTTTGGAAAGTTGCTATCTTATGAAATGCAACTAATGGTGAGGAAGGAGGAAGAGAAGAATTCAAAAGGTGAGCATAGAGAAAAATCTGTGGCCATCAAGGCTGAAGCCAATAGAAAGAATAAGAGGATATTTTCATCTCCTCCTAAGGAAGTTGCAGAAGTTAACTCTGAAAATTCAGACAGTCAGAGTTCAGAGAGGAGTGATTCAGATGCAGACTTTGCTGCATTCACAAGGCAATTCCAGAAGTTCTTGAAGAAGAAGCAGTGGAAGTCTAGGTCCTCCACATCACAGCAAGTTGATGACTATTATCAGAAGAATATGTCATCAAGGAAGGAAAGGAACAGAACTAAGCCCAACAAAGCCACTACATCAAAGATTGTATGCTATTGTTGCAATAGGCCTGGACATGTAGTGGCTAATTGTCCTGATAAGAGAAAGGAGTCATCAGACAAGAAGAAGACTCATCAGAAAGGCAAGAAGGAGAAATCCTTTGTTGCAAAGAAGGAAAAGAGCCTTACAGATCAATCAACTTCAGAGTCAGAATCTGAAGCTGAAGCATATATTGGACTGTATGCTGCTACTAAAGAAGAGGAGTTTATGCACTTGCTGGACTCCATCTATGAACAAGAGGGCCATCAGTACATGAGACTGATGGCTGGATCAGAAGAAGACATGTGCCAGAATCAGTCTGGTCCTAGTAATGTACATTGTCCTTCTATAAATTCAGTTTGTAGTACTAGTGCAGAATCAGCTTCATCTGCATCAAGTGATGTAGATGGATCTGAATCTGAAGGAGATGTCTATCAGTTGATAGATAAGTATGGGGACTTGTTGCAGGCCCTTAAGAAAAGCAAGAACCTAGTCAAATCTCAGGCTCAGGAAATTGCTGATCTTAAGGTTACTGCAACTGAGTTGGAAAAAGTAATAGATCAAAAGTTGAATAAGATTGCCAAACTGAAAAATATAACTATTATTCAGATGGGCACAATCAGATATACTAATGATCAAGTTAAGAGTCTGGAGGCCAGACTAAGATTAGAAAAAGATTTAGTGGCTAGTTACTCAAAGCCAAAATCTGTCTTACCCTTGATAGATGAGTTTGTGGCTCAAAAGGGTAAGGCAGGATTAGGCTTCAAAGGTAACCCCAGGGCTGCCCAATTCAAGGGAAAAGGCAAAGCTCCTGTCCAACCACTAAACCTTTCAGTCCCTATTAAGTTTAGAAAGGTGCAAGTGCCTTCTAACAAATATGATTTTGAGAATATTCATGGTCATATTAAGACTAATGTTCTGATAAACAAAGGTGTAAATGCCAACAGGTCTACCCATGTTCATAAACCCCATGGTTATAAGAAACCTGTGGGTGAAGCTGCTGCAACACTAGCACTGGACAGAAATTCTTCTGTCAAGGGTGTATCTAGATCTAGATACAACAAGTTTGAATGTTAGTGTTGTGGCAAGAGAGGCCATTTTGCCTTAGACTGCTGGCACAACACAAGTGTTAGGAAGAACAATAGTCTACCAGTTAGAAGAGCAGCTGGTAGTTTTGTTAGTGCTAACCTGAACCAAGGACCCAAGACTTACTTGGGTTCTAAGGGAAGGTAAATCTGTATTGCAGGAAAGTCCAAGTGGTCATGCCCCTATATGGTACTTGGACAGTGGATGTTCCAGACACATGACTGGAACAAAGGGGCTGCTGAAGGAGTACACATCTGTCAAAGATGGACCTAAAGTAATCTTTGGTGGATCTGAAAGAGGAGTCATCAAAGGGTTTGGTAACATTTCTTCTAACCTAATTACTATTACCCAAGTGGCTTATGTAAAAGGTTTGAAACACAATCTGATAAGCATAAGCCAGCTAAGTGATTTAGGATATGACATTTCATTTGTTAAGGATGGATGTCATATCAAAAGGTCAAGTGATCAAGAGATCATTTTGACTGGGTATAGGAAGAGAAATGTATATTGTCTTAATTTTGTATGTGAGAACAAGGTTTCTCTCATCTGTCTTGTAGCTGATGATAATGCATCTCATTGTGTCAAGTGGCATAAGAGATTGGCTCATCTTAACTACAAGACAATTGGCTAACTCTTTAGCAAAGAGTTAGTGAGGAATGGTCCTCAAGTTAAGTGTATAAAGGATGGGATATGTTCTGCTTGTCAAAAGGGCAAGCAAACAAAATCCTCCTTTCATAGCCTTGAAAACAAGGATTCTGTGAGGTGCCTATACCTCTTACATATGGATCTTTTTGGTCCTATGCCAGTTCATAGTCTAGGTAGGAAGGTCTACACTTTTGTGGTTGTAGATGACTATTCTAGATTTACATGGGTGTTCTTTCTGAGACAGAAATCAGAAACCCCAAGTGTCTTACTTAGTTTTGTGAAGCAAATTCAGAATGAACTGAATTATACAGTGGTCAAAATCAGAAGTGACCATGGTACTGAGTTTCAATCTGAAAGCATGACAAAATTATGTGAAGACTTTGGGATTTTTCAAGAGTTCTCCTCACCTAGAACACCACAGCAAAATGACATTGCTGAAAGAAAGAATAGAACATTAATTGAAGCAGGTAGAACACCTCTATTCCAGAATATTTCTGGGCTGAGGCAGTAAACACTGCATGTCATGTGATCAATAGGGCTTCTATCACCAAGAGCCACAAAATGACTCCATATGAGATTATGAAAGGTAAAAAACCAAATCTATCCTACTTCAGGATCTTTGGTTGCAAGTGCTATATACTTAACAATGGCAAGTCATATCTGACTAAGTTTGCTGCCAAATCCCAAGATGGGATATTTGTTGGGTACATCATAAATAGTAAGGCCTATAGGGTCTTCAACTTGACTACTCAAGTTGTAGAGGAGTCTGTACATGTTGTATTTGATGAAACTAGATTAATCAACTGTGAGTTGTCTTGTAGATCAAATGATTCAATAGGTATAAGCAAAAGGATGGACAAGCTTTCCATTGCAGAAGCATCAAATGCAGATGAAGTATTGGAAAATGAAGGCTACTGTCCAGGGGGAGTACAAGACTCAATAGAAGCTGATGAAATCCAAGAGGTACAGCATGATGTAGGAGCTGGAGATGTTCAACCAGAAGGGAATCTACCTCCAGCTACAAAACATTTAAGAGATCATCCAGCTAATCAGATTATAGGTGATCCAAGACAGGGAGTTCAGACAAGAAGCAAAAATCTGAGCACAGTTCTGCATTCAAGTTTCCTGTCTCAAATGGAGCCTAAGAAGTTTGAAGAAGTCATCCAAGACCAACACTGGATTGATGCTATGCAAGAGGAGCTGAATCAATTCAGAAGGTGCAATGTCTGGGAGCTTGTTCCTAAACCAAAAGGCCACAATATAATTGGCACAAAATGGATCTATAGGAACAAGTTGGATGAGAGTGGAATAATTGTGAAGAACAAAGCTAGGTTGGTTGCTAAATGATACAGGCAGGAAGAAGGGATTGACTTTGATCAAACATTTGCCCCAGTAGCAAGGCTGGAGGCAATTAGAATGTTTCTTGCCTATGCAGCATATCAAGACTTCAAAGTGTACCAGATGGATGTGAAATCAGTATTCCTGAATGGTGATCTAAAAGAGGAAGTCTATGTAGAGCAGCCATCAGGTTTTGTAGATCCTCTTAAACCTGATTATGTCTATAGGCTTAGGAAAGCTTTGTATGGGTTAAAGCAAGCCCCAAGGGCTTGGTATGAAACCCTGTCTACTTTCCTTATTGAGAACAAATTCTCAAGAGGGAAAATAGATAAAACTCTATTCCTTAGGGAATCTAAAGGTAAGATCATCTTAGTACAGATCTATGTAGATGACATAATCTTTGAATCTACTGAGAACAACCTTTACAAAAAGTTTGCCAAACTTATGCAAGAGAAGTTTGAGATGAGCAGTATGAGGGAACTTATGTATTTCTTGGGACTCCAAGTAAGACAGACTGAAGATGGTTTGTCCATATCCCAGTCTAAGTTCACCAAGGAATTAATTAAGAAGTATGGTATGGAGTCATCCTCCACCATGAGAACTCCTATGGGAACAAGTATGCCTATATACAAATATGATGCAGGTAAACCTGTTGATGAATCTTTGTATAGAGGAATAGTTGGCTCTCTACTATATCTCACTGCTAGTAGACCAGATATTATGTATGCTACATGTGTCTGTGCTAGGTACCAAGCCTGCCCTAAAGAATCTCATTATACCGCTGTCAAAAGGATTCTGAGATATCTTAAGGGCACACATAATCTAGGCCTTTGGTACCCTAGGAATAGAGATTTTCTACTAACAGGTTATTCAGATGCAGATTTTGCAGGCTATAGAGAGGATAGAAAGAGTACTACAGGTACTTGTCAATTCTTGGGAGGAAGACTGATATCATGGAGCAGTAAGAAGCAGACCAGTGTGGCAATATCCACAGCTGAGTCAGAATATGTTGCTGCTGGAAGCTGCTGTGCACAGCTATTGTGGATACAGCATCAATTGAAGGATTATGGTATTCAAGTAAGTAGAACACCTTTTTTGTGTGATTCTAAGAGTGTTATTTCTATTGCTAACAATCATGTTTCTCATAGTAGAACTAAGCATATAGAAATCAAATATCATTTTCTTAGAGAGCATGTAGAAAGAGAAGACATCTCATTGGAATTGTTAACACAGATTATCAAATAGCAGATGTATTTACTAAGCCTCTGGATGAAACAAAATTCAATAAATTTAAAATTGAGTTAGGAATGCTGACCATTGACTAGTATATCAATAAACATTCAAGTGGTATCAACAAACAAATATTGGCTAAGTAAAATGGTGTCGACACTTATAGTGATAAAGTGTCGACTCAGTGAAGTCTGGTCGACTAATCAGAGAAATTGTGTCGACACAGAGAATATGTGTCGACACTTAAGGGTCAAATAGTCGACTCATCCAGAAATATAGTGTCGACTTCACCAGAACATTAGTGTCGACACTTACAGATTTTGTGTCGACACTTGAACAAAGAGTCGACACAGAATTTCTGATGCTCTACTATGTATCTCAGGTGTCGACATATCCTCAATTGGTGTCGACATATAGTAGACAGAATTGTTTGTCGAGACAATAGATGTTTGTGTTGACACATTCCATCTGTGTCGACATATTTAGATTGTTTTTGCCCGACTTTTGATCTTCTTTCTTTAGAGGGTATAAATAGGTCAAGAACGTATTCTGTCGACACGCTCACAAGGTTTTCGAGACTAAAACCCTGTGTCGACATTCTCTCCTTCTCTCAAGCTTTCTCCACTGATTCAATGGCGCCTAAGGTTGAAGATAACGTGAATGAAGGATATGAGCTGGTTAGGGCTGCGTTCGACACCGCCGCACCAGAATTCAAACAAGTGATTTCCCTTATTGCTGAAAATGGATTGGAATTTCTGGTTTCTGAACCAACGAAGATCTAGAAGAAGGAGGTACTTGAATTTTACACTTCTGCATCAGTGGATTCTTCTGGACTCAAGATCAAATCCACAGTTCATGGCACCAAGGTCAAACTTACTCTACGGAGTTTAAGACAAATTCTTCAATTGCCAAGCATTGAGAATGAAGAAGAGGTTCCAGCCTCTAAGACAAGGGAGGCTCTCCAATGGTATGGCTTGGATCCAACCATAAAGATTGGAGCAGCCATCAATAGAAAAGGAATGAATCACCAGGGCAAATTTCTGTCTGAGATAGTTGGAAAGGTGATTTTGTGCAAACCTGGAGGACATGATAGGGTCTCAGCCTATATGTTCGGCCTTATGACAAGAATTGTTTTCAAAATTCCAACTGACTGCTCAGCAGTTGTATTTGATAAGATCAAGGAAGGACTTAAGAAGCCAAATCTGGCTAGGATTTTGAGTTTATACTTGGTTGGAGTGATTCCAGAAGTCCTGCAACAGATATCAGGGACTAAGATCAATCACATGAGAAAGATGGACATGAGATTATTCTCAAGGTGGAATAGAGTACTATCCAAAGAGATGTCTGAAGAGGTCAGGCAAGACATAACTGAGATGTCACCTGGACATGAGCAAAGTACTGAACAACATCAAGGAGATCAAGTGAGAGAACAGGGTGAAGATCAGTTTGGATCAACTCTAGTCCAGAAAGAAACATTACATACACAGGAGCAGGGGGAGCAAGTTCATTCTCCTACTCAGGATATTACTGATCCAGCTCAGGTGCAGGGGGAGCAAGGTTATTCTCCTGCCCAGGACATTCCCAATACTGAACAGGTGCAGGGGGAGAACATTTCTGAACAAGTCCAAGAGGTAGAAAGGGAAAACCTACCAGAAGATCTGAATATAGCTGATCTAGATGTCTCATCTTCTGCTCCAGCTCAGCAGGAATTCACTCTAGATGAGTTGTTTCCTAATGATGGAATTGCTAATGATGGAATTGTTAATGATGGAATTGCTGGTGATGGAATTGCTGATGAAATAGAGGTAGATCAAGAGGTTGAGAAAGAACAAGAGGTTGAGAAAGAGCTAGTTGTTGCTGAGGAGCAAGTTGTTGAGGGGAAGCCTGTGAATGTTGAGGTTGAACAACATGTCACTGAGGCAGAAATTCCTGCTCCTTCTCATGAACAAGTTCAGATTGACAGCCCTTCAGAATCTGAGACTGTAGAAGCCAAAGAGGCAAAGAAAAGGAAGCTTATAGTCTTCAAGAGAAGAAGCCAAACCTATAAGCAAGCTCTCCAAACTGCAAGTCACCAAACTTCTGTTGCTTTTGATTATAATAAGTTCATGGTGGACTTGCAAGTTAAGTTGGATGAACACAGATTGGCTGTGGAAAAATATGTTGATGAGAATAATAAGTCACTTCAGTTTGACTTAGCTCAGGATATTAAATCAATCAGATTTGAAGTTAACTTGAACAAAAAGGAAATGACAGATTGCTTCCATAAGGGAGGTAATGCTGTAGTATTTTTGGCTAAACAACAGCAGTCAATTCTTACCAAGGTAGATGATATTGCACTAAAGCAAGGTTATGTTCTAGAAAATCAGCTGAGAATGAATGAGAATCTGGCTGAATCTCACCATGAAATTCTTGATAAGTTGAAAATGAGTGCTACAGGGATGACTGAAGCAAGAGCACAAGAGAGGGTAGTTTTTGATAAGAAACTCAAGGATGCCTTAGATTCAGTTCAAACTGCTATCACAACCTCTCAGACATAGATATCTACTAATCTTCAAAAGTTGAAACCATATTTTAAAGAGGGTGTGAATTATCTTGATGGCCAGATCATATTTCAGAAGGATGATCTCAAAAACCATATTGAAAGAGAAGTCCTAAAGGGGGAGAGATTATTAGTTCATGCTGGCTCAGAACACACCAAATGGGTGACTAATAGTATTCGAGCCACATTGGGATATCCACCTTTATGTAATGATGATATGGTGGCTGAGTCAGGAATTCAACAAGGTTTACTTGAAGGCAATCAACCTGAGGTTGCCCAAGTCATTTACCCCCCTGCAGATTTTGATATGATTAATCAGCAAGTACAGACTATGTATAGTCCTCCACAGGAGGTTACAAATGTTGTTATTGAGAAAGTTGATAAGCCTGATGCAAGTTTGAAAGAACAACAAGATGCTCTACTATCCAAGAAAAGAATTAGAGAGCAAGCTGAACTTAGGCCTGTCTTTGAGCAATGGAGTCCCACTTCAAGAAACATTATACTGACAGCATGGAAGGTTGTAAAGGATCAAGTCCATGAAAGAGGAAAGTGGTATAATGAGATTGAATGGCAAAAGTATGAAGCTAGGCAGGAGGCTATAGTTCAATATAGAAGAAAAGCCAAGATGGGGAGGCTACCATCAGATGCTCAGGAGCCAAGCAAATATTTTCCAAAGCCCTTTCACTACTTTGAAAGGCAAAGGCTCAAGGAAGAAGCTCAGAAGAAAGTTGATCTGAAAGGCAAGAAGCCTGCTGAGGTTGCTGAACCAGCTGTGAAGGCTCAAATTCAATCTGGCAAAGGAATTGTCATAAGAGACTCTGATCAGTCTTAGCTTAAACTTACCAGTCCTTTCAATTGATTTGTAATGTTTTGTTAAGTCATTCAATGTAAATATCTATAACAAACATTTCCAAGTTATAAACAAAACATTGTTCTGTAATCATTTATTAATGTTCATCTTTATTCTGTGATGAATTTGCTATATGTTTTGTTTATTAAAGTATTCCTGTAATGTCATGCTTATATACATCATCATATTATATTTTTTAAATGGTGTATATCATTAGCTAAAAGGGTTATGACTTCTCCAAATAGGGGGAGATTGTTGGGTACATTGGAAAATGTGTACCTGATTTGAAGAAGCCTAACTTAGCTTTATGATATACATCAAGGTGTATTTGATGTTATTTTGAGTTGACATGTGCAGATTAAGAAAGTACTAAAAGTACAGGAAATTATTCTAAGTCCATGTGTCGACACCAGAAAAAGCTATGTCGACACTTCAGAAGAATTGTGTCGACACTTGAAGAAGACTGTGTCGACACAGAGAAAAATAGTCGACCACATTTGTGTCGACACTGGGAAGCAGTGTCGACTTACAGAAGTAGAGTCGACAACAGCTGTATCAACACTGGGAAGCTGTGTCGACACATTGAGGCAGAGTCGACACCAGAAGGCTGTGTCGACACATTGAGGCAGAGTCGACACCAGAAGGCAGTGTCAACACATTGAGGCAGAGTCGACACATATTGGCAGGGTCGACAATAGTTGTGTCGACACTAGAAGACAGAGTCGACACATATTGGCAGAGTCGACAAAAGCTGTGTCGACACCTGAAGGAGTGTCGACACATACTATGTTCTGAATCTATAACAACTGTGTCGACACACAGGACTTGTGTCGACACACTGCAAGTCTAGACCAAGTCATTTCCTGAAGAATGATGAAGTGCTTGAGTCGACACAAATTCTCAGTGTCGACTCATCCTCAAGATGAAGGTCTGAAGAAGCTGTGTCGACACCAAAGTAACTTGTGTCGACACATATAGACAGATGGTCTCGACACTTTCTGACAGTCAGTCTCGACACTTTGCTGATCAAGACAAAGGCTAAGGATCTGTTTGAAGACTTGACAGTTGTGGGTTGCAACAGTTTATCTGAAGCTGTCAGACTTGTCAGAAGACAGTTAGAAACCGGATCAGCCGGTTACCATGAAGAAGGTCTATAAATAGACAGATTCAGAAGGCAAATAAAAAAAAAGAAGAGAAGATTGATTTAAGAAAAAACACACATATAAACTGGTCAAGAAGGTGCAAGGCACAAAAGAAGATCTTCATCAGAAGATCTAAGAAGACATTCTGAAGGGTTCAACCTATCAGGATCTGTCTAAGGAGAATTCGTTCAAGAATTCTGAAGAAGTATCAAAGGGATTGGATAGAGAGAGATCCAGCCATTTGAAGATCAAGAAGGAAGATGTTACAAGTTTCTCAAGAAGCTGTTTGGAAATCAACTCAGCTAGTTCAGATTCAAGAAGTTTTGAAGAAAGCTAAGATTCAGTTGATTTCATCCATCAGCTAATCAAGTATTGTCCTGTCCTTACTCTCTCATCTAGGACAAAATTCTGTAAAACTCTTTTCTAATTTCTGTAGGATCTATTAAGGTAGATCTGAGTTGTAAGCCTAAATTATAATGGCTGAGTGTAGGAGAGTTGATCTCTGAGTGGTAGGGTTGTATTGCCTGAGTGTAGGAGAAAGTTTTTCTCTGAGTTGTAGGCCTTGTGGCAATGCTGAGGTAGGGCTGATTAGCCTGAGTTGTAAGAACCATTCTGGGTTCTGAGTTGTAGGAACCTTTCCAGGTTCTGAGCTGTAGGATCTGCTGATCTGAGTTAAAGAGGAAGTTTGGCCGAATCTAGCACACTGCTAGATAGGTGAAGGGGGAAAGTGGATGAACCCAGACCTTGGGGAACCACTATAAAACTGTGTATAATCTGTGTTGTATGAATTTCTGTGATTGCTGTGTTGTGTGATTTAATTCAGTTATTATATTCTGCCTAAAAGTGAGAACAAGCATTAGAACCTATTCACCCCCCCTCTAGGTGTTTAGGTAGTCTTGAAAGTAAAACTATCAGACACTTAAAAAGTTTGTTTTGTTCCAAGTAAGTTGTTTTCAAATATAATCAAAGAGTGTGTAATTCTTATTTTTACACTTAAATGTGAGATTACATACTTTGTATCATTATTGTTAATATGAAGTTCATTTTACTTTTAAAATTACTATTTAAAGCAAATAACTTTTAATTTACTATTGTCGTAAAATAGTGCCCCCACTCAAGCAAAATTCTGGCTATGCCCCTGTCTCTAGTGTCAAATTTCAAGTATATTAGGTCACAAGAGAGCATTTTCAGGGTGTCCGATCTTCGAGTGGAGGAAAATATCTTCGCACTAAGCTGAGAGAGCTATTGCAGAAAGTATTATCAGAGAAAAGAAGAGGTTGTGAACTGATGAAGCAAACATTGTTGGAAATGAAAAGCTTGATGACATGGAGGGAGGAGGGAGGAGGGAGGAGCGACGACATGGGTCGTCGGAGGGAGAAGCAGCAACAATATGAATTTTCGGAGGGAGAAGCAGCGACAACATAGATCGTCGTAGGGAGAAGTGGCGACGACATGGATCGTCAGAGGGAGAAGCAGTGACATGGATCTTCAGAGAGAGAAGTAGCGACATAGATTTTCAAAGGGAGACACGCTGTTCGGAACGACGGAACGGAACTCTCACCTATGGCTCAAATTTGACCCAAGACTTGCTTATTTTAAAAATGAAGTTCCCGCTCTGTTTCAAAGCCAAACACACGTATTTTTAATTCCGCCGATTTCCCCCAATCCAAAAGGAGCTTATAGCGAAAATAAACATACTCAAAGTGGTTCTTCCTCTCCCTCTAAGCTCCATATGCTCAAGGGAGATAGTAATTATTCTGCAGTAAGTGTAGCACAGTACACCATTAGATTTATTCATGCCAAATGCAGTAACTGTTGGTGGAAGTTATTGGGCTTGGATAGTTGGATGAGCCCAGTTGGTCTAGAATTATTTCATTAGTGGGCTAATAATATTCCATAATTTTTGGCCCTTATGATCAAGTTCTGATTAAGGCTCCCTTTGGGGGATTTATTTTCACCGGTTAAGCGGTTACGACCGTATGAACCGGACCTTAATTACGGTCTGATTCATGCGGTCGTAATTGCTTGACCGATGAAAGTAAGGCTCAGTTTGAGATGACTTATTTTCACCGATCAAGCGGTCACGACCGCATGAATCAGGACTTAATTAAGGCCCGGTTCATGCGATCGTGACCGCTTGACGGTGAAAAATAAGTCCCCCCCAAACGGAGCCTAAGTCCCCCCAACGAAGCCTAATTCTTGGCCCCTTATGGTCAAGAGATGCCTTTAATAATTTTCCATGATTTTTGGATGCGCATTCCTATTTTCTGCAATTTATTTGATTTTTAAGAATTAAATTAATATATTCAATTAATTAAATTAATTTATTTAATTAGATCAATCAAAATATTCAAAGCACCTCATAGGGGGGCCTCAGAGTGCCCGTGAATGGTGAAATGACCATTTCAGGTATCCTTAGTGCGTTGGGGCTCACTAGGGCAGGGCGGATTCAGAGGGGGCTCGAGGGACACTCTCCCCCCCCAATTATTTTTCAAAATGGTTAGTGTATTTGGTTTTCTCTCGTCGATGCAATGAATTTTGACTACTTATACGTGAAAAATGGTAGTCAGATAAGAGAGAAAGAGCTCCGATAAGATGGAAACGTTCAATTTTTTTAAGGAAGTTGATGTCTGACCCCCATGTTAAAAAATTTAGAACTCAGTGACGCAATAAAAAAAATTTGTGCACCATCATTATCAATTTGTGCACCCCAATTATTAATTTTCAGGATCCGTCACTGCACTAGGGCAATGGGTGTTGTTTGTCATGTTCAATTGGGCTATCTTAGATCTAGTGTGGCTTTGATCATCTGAATTAGGTCAACTTGACTAAGGCTCCGTCTGGCACTGTGGTGACGGTCATAAATGCATGAGTTAAACCATCATTCGTTAAGTATCATCGAACAAATATCATGCGGGGGTTAAATTGTCATTTGTTAACGCCCACTTAAAAAACTTCATTCATTTTTATGTTCAAACAGATGATGTTTGTTATGTGATCCTTAACGAATCACGTTTTAACCCAAGCGTTTACGACCACCACCATCGTGCCAAACAGAGACTAAATTGATGTTAATTGAGACACACCCCTCACATTGGACTCAATTAACACACAGGGGATGTGAAAGGGTGCAGATAATGTTACAATGAGGAGATCATGATAGTAATGAGATTGTTTCATAAATTACAAAAAAATCATGTTTTTGAGCCTCTAGGAGAAAGTGTGATACCACAATAATCTTTTACTTTTAATAATACAAACATGTCCAACAAAAGAATCTAATCATTTCACAATTTAAATATTTTAGTTATAATCAACTTTTAATTAATAAGCTTCTAAAATGTGCATAATAAATTAAACCACACATCAAAATCAGAAGAAGAAAAATTAATACACTACATACAATAATGTAGATTTCAAATATCATTTACCTTTTTTAAAATGATATGGTGAAATATTTTATTGAATTTTGTAATTATGTCGTCTTTTTTGAATTTTAAAACTAAAGGGAAAGTTTTACTGTACAGCAATTAGACCAGCAATGCTCTATGGTTCTGAATGTTGGGCAGTGAATTGTGTACATGAGCAAAAAAATGGGTGTTGTGGAGAGGAGAATGCTTGGGTGGATGTGTGGACACACGAGATTGGATAAAATTAGGAAATGTATCAGATTTAAGACAGGAGTAACACCAATTGCAGAGAAGATGAGAGAAGCTCGACTAAGATGGTTTGGACACGCACAAAGGAGACCATTAGAGGCACCTGTTAGGCGTTGTTAGAGTCTGGTCACTAAGCATGTTAAACGTGGGAGGGGTAGACCAATAAAGACTTGGAATGAAACTATACGGAAAGATATGATGTACTTAGGCATTAGTGAGATTATGACAGAAGATAGGGCACAATGGTGACAAAAGATCCATATAGCCAATCCCACTATAGTGAGATAAAGGCTTGAGTGTTGTTTTTGTTGTTGTGTTATAATTATGTCGGCTAAAATTAGAGAAGTTGTAAGATTAATGACCACATGAAAAATATCGTAGACCACATATAAAGCGATAAGCTTTGAAGTTCAACATAGCAATATTGCGACAAAGTTTTTTATGATAAATGTGTCAATGTTGTATGTATAATTTATCTATAATTATGCATGACATGAGGTATATGTATACACAAATATACATGCAAAGTAATTGAACATGTGAAATTTTTGCTTCTTTTGAAAGATTTATGATGGATTTTGAAAATATTAGCAGCATAAACCTATATTTTATGCTAGCTAAGTAGAATTTGTTATTATTACTTAAGGAGTTTATAAGATCTTTTTTCTTATAAACTCATGGTTGTTTTATTGTTGTTGTTGTACTTCATCTCCTCTAAATTTCTCTCTTGCTCCTCTCCTTTGATAAGGCTTTTAGAAAGAAAAAAAGAGTGGATATATACAATAACTTCTTTTGTCTTGATATAGCTATACTTTCTTCTTTATTTATGATTCCACTTGATTTTTGTTGGAATCAGGGCTATCCTGGTTCACGAAAGTTGGGATCAGCTGCGTTCAAAGGTTACTTTCCTAGCAGTCCGGTCAAATGATCGTAAGCTAAGGAGAGATGGAGAACACAAGAAGAGATTGGACGTAAACAGGATCTTGCGAGCTACAACGACGAGGTCCCACGCGCCACTGACTCGAAAGTATATAAAAACTTCTCTTCCTAAACTAAAGTTGTGCTCGGCACAAAGGAGGCATGGAGAGGTTTACAACAAAAATGTATTCGCATTTTGTAGCAAGTACATGACATTCTTATACATGTTGTGAATTGATTGAGCTTGATGTGATACCTCGTTAAAGGCTTTTATCATGTATTACTATTAGTGTTAGATGCAAGTCTTAAATGTCAATTAGCAAATTAAATGAAACCGGTTTATTTCTTTTATATTCTTTTCCCCTTCTCCAAAACAGACTGACTCTATTTGAGGCGATTTTTTTCCTCTGATGAGTTTGAACAAAATTGTCATCATCATAGAATACATGTTTTGCAGTACAATGATTATGGTGGACACAAAGAAAAGAAAAACTAGTTGATGGAGAAAAGTGCACAAACACAAGTGTCCGTCATGAAGACACTCCCCCATCCTTCTTCCTCAGCTTTGGACTCAGCCTCCTCCTTCCCTGCGGCATGCCCTGACTAAAGATTCACTCTGCAGTCCTTGCGGATGTGACCAAGCTTGTTACACCTGTAGCACGGAGGTCCGCCCCTCTTTTTCCCGTCATCATGCTTATGAGTCTTGCTCCTTTCTTGCTGTGATGAAGAAGACGGATCATCACTAGCATGTGTCTTCTTTTTCCTGTCGCATCTCTTCTTCTTGCTCGAGAAGAGAACCTCACCTTCTCCCCCTGAGATTGACACCCCAGTTATCTGCCTTGTCAAGCTCTCCTGCGAAGCCATCATGTTTTCTAGCTCGAGCAAGGATGACTGAGTGGCCCAACCCTGTATTGAAGTAACAAATGCCACAAACTCCTTCCGCATACCGCGGATGATGTGCCTCTTTAGCTTTGCCTCTGAGATAGGTTCCTCCGGGTCTAACGCCGAAATTTCAGCGCAAAGATTCTTCATCTTTAAGAAGAATGATGGCACTGATAGGTCTCCCTGAGTGGCCTTAGTCAACTCATTCTCCAAGAACTGTAGCTGAGCTACGTTCCTTCTTGTTGAACAGGCATTCCAAGGCCTTCTATATTTCAGCCGATGATCGACACCCGATGATGTGATCGAACAGCTCCGGTGAGATTGCTCGCTTGAGAGTGAACTCTATCTTAGCATTTACCTTCCTCCAAGCTCTCACCACCTCAACATTTTCCCAGTGATAGCAATCACTTCTTGTCTGTCGTCTCCATTTACGACTTCTCAAAGGTCCTCACCAATCAGATAACTCTTCATGCAAGACCTCCACTTCTTAAAGTTGGTCTGCGTCAAGAGTTTGATTCCAAGAGCTCTTGCATAACTGACCTCCATTGCTCTCTCCTGATTAACTTGAACTTCAACAAGGAAAGCACACCTACAAGGTTGAATCACTGCTTGCTCCTCAACGCCTCTCTGATACTATGTAAAAATTTATGATTAGAAGTCGAAAGAGGTCGTAGGAACACTCAACCACACCAAAAACCAAGTAGTAATCAGCACAACGGAGGCACAAGAATCATAAACTAGAGTTCAATCTGATTTATAAGACGAAGATATATATTACGAGACATGATTTCACCAATGTACCCAAGGAAAATAGGAAAATACAATTGTAGGCAAAGAAGAAATCGCGCGGACAGAAACTGTAACTGCACAAACTCTCACGTCGCGAGCCCTGTCCGTCAAGACCGGCCAAGTCGTCTATTCGCAACTAGCCATGCGGACTGCCTGTTATTGAATGGTGAAGGACGTTGAACAGAACACGCTGATAGACCGGGCGAACTCCAAACTCTATCTGCAACACCGAGTAAGGTGACTTCAATTTGCAGAGATCGTGACTTGTTGTTATCCGCTCACTGTTATCCGCGAACTATTACACACCAAACTTTCACTAGTTTCCTAGCCGCATGATGCTGACCGCACAACCTGAATAGATAGTCAACCTCACTTAGTCGCGCCGGTTAGAAAAACGTAACTGCAAGTTTTAAGCGCAAGCTGAGTTCTCACTGTTCTCTGTTATATATGACGAGTCAGGGACTCCTATTTATAGACGTGAGGAGGAGTGTCGTCACCGCCCATAGAGATAGGAAAACCGCTCGTCAATCCTGCAGCCAACATCACGTATCCGCACAAGTGCAGATACAAGCATCAGTCCGCCACTGAAGAATGAGATGTCCGCAAGAAGTGCAAACACACCACTCTATCCGCATAAACAACCCGCAAGACAATGCGGACAACTCTGACAGCCCACATAGCTGAGCGGATAAAACCATCAGTCTGCGTGGACTTGGACATCTCAGTCACACGCCCTGATCCACATCGCGCTAATGACGAACTGCCGAACTCCACATCCAATCTGTGTGGTTCGGCAGACTCTGCAACGAGACCGCGCACCAGGCGATCTCCGCAGACTAGGCAACAGCCAGACTTGTCACACTCCCGTGACCAAGTCCACAACAAGCAAACTCGGCGGTCTCCAAACAAATCACGACAATTGAGAACAAGACCGCGCCATTGTTGAATAACAACACTAGTCCGCACAATTGCGGACTACCCTTATCTAGACAGTGTGGTCTCCAGGTGATCAACAAAATAAGCAACTGTGTCAATCTCCACGATCTCAAAACCAGACCGCAAGCATAAAAGACAGTTTGACTCGACGAGCTCCAGATGAGTCCGCAAGAACAAACATGTCGGACTCGGCGAACTCCAGATGAGTCTGCCACAACCGTGGTTAGACAACCCTAACCGTCCGGTTACTTCACCAAGGATGCTTGCTGATCCAGACCGCCAGACGAAAAAAGGTCAACCCGGCTATCCGCCAACTTCAATCCGCCAGGCCGCGGCGGTCTCGGCGAACTGTGCTATATGATAATCCACACTGAGCCTCCACTGACTTAACCGCCAGAACTAGTCGCCTAGTCGCTCATTGCTACTTCTTCTTGTCGCGCGGTTAGAAAATCCTAACCGCAAACTAGCCGCAAGTTCTCATGCCGTTAAGAATGACGGGGTCAGGACCCCTATTTATAGACGAGTAGGGGGATGCGGTCACCGCTGAAGAGCATAGGAAAACCGACAACAGAAAAGCGGATAAAAACTCTAACCACACAACTAGCGGCCTGCCGGAAACCAGACCACACTGACGGTTAGCAACATCAAGCCACACAGCTGCGTGGACTGCCGAGTCAGACCGCGTGGACTTCAGATGGCCAAGGAACAAACCACGCGAACTGAGAATCAAGCCGCGCGACCTGGGCGGTCTCTCACCGTCCGCGCGGTCTCCCGCGGTCTGCGCAGTCTCCCGCGATCTGCACGGTCTCTCGCGATCTGCTCGGTCTCCCGCGATCTGTGCAGTCTGCACATCTACACCGCCCTCTTCACATTTCAACATTGTTAACAATACATGCAATCTAGCTTACCTATTTCCGCTAGGGCGCACATCCACCTCCGGAGATTGGACCCACCTTGGATGAAGCCATGGAGATGTTTTTTTGGACCCACCTTTAGTGATTCACAGAAAAAACCAAAAAAGATCATTAATTGCATAAATTCTTGCATCCATTCCTTACTACCGAGCTGCATATCAACAAGAATAGGGGATAAGGGCTGACCGGCTCTAGTTTATGATCTTTGCCGCATCCTTCCCATCTTCCCAATTTCCAAAGTTTTTTTTTTGTTTTATTTAAATCAATAAAGTTCCAATCTTTGGCTTCAAAATCTCATCTACATCTCTCCCTTCGAAGCTCCATCACTCTATTTTAAGACCTTCTTTCTCGCCATCCATCACCCACCACTCTCTAGCGAAGCCATAAACTCTTTCCTCCATTAGATTTCGAAGATGCAGAACTCCGACGGGACTTCGCAGCGCGTCGCGAGGATCGCCGCCCATCTCAATCCCCCGTCGTCGCAGGTTTTCTTCACATCCCATCTCAACTCATTGAATACTCCCCCTTCTGTTATTCTCTGATTGTTCTTCGGGATTATTGGGGGTTTCATTGTTTCCTTCATATTTCCAACTCATGGATTTTGGCGGTTCTAAAAAGTTGTGATTTTGTCGAAATTTAGTGGAGATTGCTTGAGCTCGAGTCCTGCACTCTTGTTTCATGGTTCCTCGTCTATTATTTCCAATTCATGGATTCTCGCGTTTCTAAAAAGTTGAGATTTTGTCGGAAATTTAGTGGAGATTGCCTGCACTCGAGTCTTGTTTCATGGTGATTTATTATTTCCAATTCATGGATTCCGGCAGTTCTAAAAAGTTTAGATTTTGTCGAAATTTAGTGGAGATTGCTTGCGCTTGAGTCTTGTTTCATGGTTCCTCGTCTATTATTTCCAATTCATGGATTCTGGCGGTTCAAAAAGTTGAGATTTTATCAAAATTTAGTGGAGATTGCTTGCGCTCGAGTCTTGTTTCATGGTTCCTCATCTATTATTTCCAATTCATGGATTCCGGCAGTTCTAAAAAGTTTAGATTTTGTCGAAATTTAGTGGAGATTGCTTGCGCTTGAGTCTTGTTTCATGGTTCCTCATCTATTATTTCCAATTCATGGATTCTGGTGGTTCTAAAAAGTTGAGATTTTGTCGAAATTTAGTGGAGATTGCTTGCGCTCGTGTCTTGTTTCATGGTTCCTCGTCTATTATTTTCAATTCATGGATTCTTGGCGGTTCTAAAAAGTTGAGATTTTGTCGAAATTTAGTGGAGATTGCTTGCACTCGAGTCTTGTTTCATGGTTCCTCATCTATTTCTTTATTGACCTAAGAATTTGTTTGTAGCTTTATGGCATTTACAAAGTTTGAGTTATGATTCACTATTGCCGAGTAACCATTGCTGCTTCTTTTCACATGTAATCTTCAGTTTTACTAAAGTTCTTTCTATGAGATTGCAGCCTATGATTTCTTCTGAACCTTTCATTGATTTGTGGCTTGTTTACTTACTTGAAGATGGAGGAAGCTAAATTGCTACATGGCTCAAATTGCCGGTCCAGGGGAGGTTCTTCTGGGTTCCGAGTGGCAGTTTTGGGAGCTTCGGGTGGCATAGGGCAGCCTCTTGCTATGCTGATGAAGCTGAACCCTCTTGTATCAGTTCTTCATCTGTATGATGTTGTCAATACTCCTGGTGTCGCTGCTGATATTAGTCATATGAACACCGGCGCTGTGGTAATTTTCGTGCACATTTTCTCATATTTTATAGATTCAGCTTCTTCTGTGTGCATAATATTAGTAGGGATTGTAAGTCTTGCTGATATTTGATGAATTTATAAAGCCTTATTGTGTTTTTATTTAACCCAACATGCTTTTGGGTAATGTAGAGTGGTTGGAGATTTAAAACATGAGGCACTATTTTTTATTTGTTTATCGTAGCAATTCATACTTTTTAGTTTGGTTGATTTTTGATTCCGGGTTTTTCAATGTTGTAATTTATATATCCTTAAAATAGTTAAAGAGGAGATGACTAAGACTCCATTCGGCACGACGGTAGCGATCGTGAATGTTGTGGTTATGAACCATTGTTCCTAGGGGTGGATCCAAGAATTGTAACAAGGGGGGCCTAGACATAATACCAGATGGAAAAAATACAGTAAAGAAGCAAATGTAATAAAATTTTAAAAATGCAAATGATAAAATCTTTTTTAGTTCTTAATCAAACATTTAAGAAGTAAAACAACAATATTAATAAACAAAAGGATATATAAATAGCTATTATATTAAGCTATTTTAATTGTGCACGCCGATTTTTCATTTCATAGAATTCATCTATGATCAAATTTTTATCGAACTTCTCTGTTATTTCTCACTCAATGTATAAAGTCATGCAATTTGCTAGAAATTCATCCTCCATCTTGTTACGAAGTCTTGTTTTAACAATCTTCATTGCTGAAAATGATCGTTCAGTAATTGTTGTTGAGACGGAAGAGTCAGAATGAGTCGAATCAATTTGTCAATAAGATAATAGGTCTTTGATTTCTTCGTTTCCACTAGTTTTTCACAAAGTTCGGAAATTGTAGACACAATCTTTTGTTGCATTGAAAATGTCCACCCGAAAATGATGTTCCACTGTAATGTTATGACGTGAACTTCGAAAGCGACGATCACTGTATTTAGCAGCCATGTCAGAAACTTCAGCTTTATTTTTCTCACAAAATATATTCACGGTCCCTAAATACGTTTCCCAACCAAATGACCGTAATTTTTGAATGAGAACTTTCGTTGTTGAAACTAAATTTACAGCGTTTAATATATCTTGAGATTGTTGTTGCAGCGCTTTGCATAGAATATCACTGATTCCCAAAACTTTTTTCATCAAATGTAAGATGAATACAAATTCAAAAGCACCCATCTTTCTAAAAGCTACTTCAGCATCTCCTCGTTGTGCAGATGTGACTCCATTTTCACTCATGTCAAGTAACACGGAGCAAGTGGCATTATACATATTAATAACACTACAAACAGAGTTTAGATGAGATGACCATCTAGTGTCCCCATGTCTCTACAAAAAAACAAGCATCTAAACATTCTATTAGCAAAGCATATAACCGATAAAAGCTAGTTTCTCTACAAAAAAAATGAAGAAAACAAAACACTGAAACTAGATACAGGCAAGCTGGTCAAGAATCATCAGTGTTACATCCAGAACTATTCTAGATTATTTTATCTCTTGTATTCAAGAATCATCAGTGTTACATCAGCTGTTCGCCCAAATTAAACAAATAGTTTCTATAAACTTCCCAAATTAGGTTCAATGGAGATATTTGGGGATTTCTGCTCCAAATATTATAAAGAAGAATCTTACAAAAACACATCAGAGAGAGAGAGAGAAGCACAATAAACCCTGCATAAAAATTAGTCTACATCAAATTGAATGAACTAACATAGCTCTGCAAATCCCTAAACACGTGATAAGATGAAATAAACACACCTAGAAGAAGTGAATCAAGCTTTAAAGCGAAGCCGACGTCAACGCATCATATCTTTTTGTGGTGATATAGATACTCACAAATTAGTCTACATCAAATTGAATGATCAAACATTGCTCTGCAAAACCCCAAATAATCCATCACAGAGAACCAAATCTCCGAACGCAAATAGCTAAACAAGCGATAAGATGAAAGGAAAACACCTACAAGAAGTGAATCAAGCTTTTAAGCGAAGCATATCTTACTGCGGTGATGAAGATACTCACAAATTTGTGCCTCTGTGATTTGTGAAGAACCAGGAGAAAGACAACCGCCGATCCACCGGCGAATCCGTTGATCGGAGACTGGTAGAATCGTCGGCGAGTCGCGACGACGAACAAGAAACCATCGTCGACTAGTCGCGACGACGACGACGAGGCCGAATCGCCGGGGTTGCGCCGTTGCGGACTTGCGGGGGCCGGCTGCGCGAAATTGCTCTCGGCCTCTCGCGATTTAGGTCGTGCTGCGCGAATTTGCTCTCGGGAAACGACAAAATAAAAAAAGTTGGGGGGGCCCGGGCCCCAGCTTGCCCCCCCTTGGATCCGCCCCTGTCTGAACTCCCAACCCCTTTTTATGTTCAAAACTAGCTTTCTTTTCTTGGTGACGATCATAACCATTGTCATGCCAAATATACATTTTATGGCGATGGCGTTTTTGTCCAAACTCACCAGAGCAAAAACGTCGTGTCAAACGGAGCCTAAATATTTTTGATGTTTGGATGTATGTGTTAAAAATTTATTATTGGAAGCTGAAAGAGGTCGCAGGAACACTCAATCACACAAGAAGTCAAGTAGTAATCAACACAACAGAAGCACAAGAGTCATAAGCTGGAATTCAATCTGATTTACAAAGCGAAACATATATTGCGAGACATGATTTCGCCAATGTACCCAAGGAAAACAGGAAAATACAACTGTAGGCAAAGAAAAAACCGCGCGGACAAAAATTGTAACCGCACGAACTGCTCAAGCCGCAAGCCCTGTCCGTCAAGACTGGCCAAGTCGCATGTCCGCAACTAGCCGCGTGGATTGCTTGTTATTGAATTCTAAACTTTGAACAGAACCCGCTGATAGACCGGACGAACTCCAAACTCTATCTGCAACCGCTGACTGTTAATCGCGAACTGTTACGCACCAAGCTTCCACTAGTTGCCTAGCCGCCTAATGTTAGCTGCACAGCCTGCACAGATAGTCAACCTCACTTAGTCGCGCCGGTTAGAAAAACGTAACCGCAAGTTTTAAGCGCGAGCTGAGTTCTCATTGTTCTCTATTATATATGATGAGCCAGGAATTCCTATTTATAGGCGTGAGGAGGAGTACCGTCACCACCCATAGCGATAGGATAATCGTCCGTCAATCCTGCAGCTAGCATCACATATTCGCACAAGTGTGGATACAAACATCAGTCCGCCACTAAAAAATGATCTGTCCGCAAGAAGTGCAGACACACCACTCAATCTACGAACCAACCCGCAAGATAATGCAGACAACTCCGACAATTCACATTGCTGAGTGGATAACACCATCAGTCCGCGTGGACTTAGCTACCTTAGCCATGCGTCCTGATCCTCCTTGCGCTAAAGACGAACTGCCGAACTCCACATTCATTCCGCACAGATCGGCGGACTCTGCAACCAGACCGCGCACCAGGCGATCTCCGCGGACTAGGCAACAACCAGACTTGACACTCTCGTGACCAAGTCCTTAATGAGCAAACTCCGTGGTCTCCAAACAAACCGTGACACCATAGAACAAGGCCGTGCTAGTTGCCAAGTATCAACACCAGTCCGCACAACTGCGGACTGCCCCTATCCGGACAGCGCGGTCTCTAGGTGACCAACAGACCACGCAACTGTGCCAATCTCTACGATCTCATCACCAGACCGCAAGCATAGAAGACAGCCGAACTCGGCGAGCTTCAGATGAGTCCGCAAGATCAACCATACCGGACTCGGCGAACTCCAGATGAGCCGCCACATCCGCGGTTAGACAACCTTAACCGCCCGGTTACATCACCAAGGGCGCTTGCTGATCCAGATCGCTGGAGGAAAGAAGACAAACCGGCTATCCGCTGACTTCAATCTGCCAGGCCGTGGTGGTCTCGGCGAAGTGTGCGGTCTGCCGCTTCAGACCGCCCCACTACCACTTCCATTTCAACAATTTCAACAGTATGATGATGTAGACTCGTGATAGAGTCCTTTCTCAAGTAAAGGTGTCTAATAGAATCCCAAGAGGTCTGATTTGGGCTGAATAAATCTATTGTGACTCTGATTGCCAATTGGGGTACCGATATCAACCAAATTAGTTTGTCTTCTTCTCATGCTTTAGGGTTTGGGTGTATAGGTACCCCCTTGTTGTATCGTGCTCTTAACTTTTATTCAGCTCTGGTTGTGGTTTTGAAACCTACCCATCAAATCATAGTTCATCTTGAGGATTTCTTGTGGTAAGATCTTATTTCATTCGAAGATCCATCGTGTTCAGATTTCTCCGTCCTTATTATGCTGCATCACAACCATCAACAATATCTTTCTAGTCATGTCTGATTGGTGGTCATGATCAACCTAGAATTGATCTCAGATCATATGGTCCTCCTTTTGAAGATTTTAGCTCTTTCAAAAGCATAGCTCTAGGTGGGGAAATATCTTTTCCCTCGCTTCTCTGCTATATGAAAGAATATCTAACGAACAAATAGTCTCCCTATTCTTTTTCTCAATTCTAGTCAGGCATCTCGGATCGGATTTAACTTTTAGTCTTCTCCCTAGAGGCAATCCTTGCTTAGATGATACCCATGTTGCACCGACACTGACATGTGACACGACACGACACGCGACTCGTCAATTCTAAAAAAAAATCATATTCCGACACGTTGAGACACAAATATTAAATATACATTTTTTATAATTATGAAAATCCTAAAACATTTAACAAAAGTAAAAAACAATTAATAAATACTCAATTAAACTACGTCATATTTAAATATTACTCGTAAAATATTCAAATGTAAAATTTAACAAAATGTCAAAAAATGATAGAACATAAACACATTATCATTATATATCATCAGTAAAAATAATGGATTCTAAAGCAAAAATTTTCCCTCACTTTCAATTTTCTTTTTTCTAGAGAAAATATTCACCCCACTAGTAGATCCATCTTTACTACTTGAAATACTATAAGGGGGCAAATGCACTTTTTTAGGAGCAAGACTCGCTATTTTAGCATTCACCTCTTCTTCTAGTTTTTCTATCTCAAATAGATCACTACCTGAGACTTTTACGCACTTTTCAATTTTTTCCATCAATCATTAACAAATGTGCTCTCACTTTTGTATATGAACTTATAAAATATTTTTCACAAAAATTGCACTTCCAAGACAAATTGTCTCTCGCCTCTCCATAAGTAGCTAGTTTAGGGACACGCGTGTCCGATTGAGTGGGACATGTGAGTCTCGCGTGAGCCAGCTTGTCAGACTTCTGACACGCGTGTCGGAGAGTGTCGAAAAGTCGGACGAGTGTCGCAGAGTCCGACACCGACACATTGGGCATTTTGAAGTGTCAGTGCTTCATAGAATGCTACCACACAAATTCCTTCTCCTTGAAGTTAGTTTTGACACAATGCCAATCATTCCTCTCTTTGTTCTTTTATTAGGTCCTCAACTGGTGCTCCTAGAAAATCTTTGAATGGTATGCTGCTAATCATTCTTTTTATCTTTGTACAATTCTTATGGCATATAAACTAACATCAAATTCCAAATCCAAAGGCCCCCATGCAGAACACGTTTGTCACATATCTTCTTCTTAAGCAATAGGAAAGTCTTCTCTTTCTTTGGTATTTGTGCTCCTCTACTTGTACTCACTACTCACTGTAGGAAAGGTAAAGCTCGTCGTTTCTTCCTACACTGGACGTGTAAGCATAAATATCTCTGTCCTTTGCTCATGATCTTCTGGGTTTGCCTAACAGTCACCAACTCGGCTATTTTACACACCATAATCCCTTTTCAAAGTATAGATTGTTCTGCCCTTAGTCATCTGGCAAGAGTATTATTGTCAGTGTATAACAAAAACTTATTGTATAAGCGGGGCCTGTCAAATATTATTTGACAAATGTTAGGTGATACTTCCTCGCAGAGAAGCTCGTCAATGCAAGTCCCTTTTGATTAAAGTATAGGCGACATTGTGTGCCTAATCTTACCTTTGGACCATTTTGAATCCATCCTGACACATATGGGCTAGGATGTTATGTATTATTGCCTACAACCCCAATTAGTGCACTAGAGCAACATAAATGATCTTCTTATGACCGTCGGTGTCTAGCATGACCGTGACAATCTCTGCTTGACTTTTATCTCACCATAAATCCATGAATCATCCAACACAGTAGATGAATCCAACTCTATCTCCTTTGACGTTGCTATCAAAGATGGAGAACGGTCCTCTTTCGCTACGTGACCTATGGAGTGTCTGTTAGTGGTAGTTGTGCTTGACTTGGATCCCCATGATTTTTCAAATTCTCAGAGAAGAGCTAAGTAAAATGTTCCTATATGTTATTTTTGGATCAATCAATTATGTGGGTGAAATATTCGGCCGGTGGATAACCCGGAATAGACATTGGACTAGTTGTGGGTGACTGGCGGCAGAAGAGAGCTTGAATTCGCTGTCTATCAAAGAAACGATGGGAAAATCCCGTGGACGAGAAGTCGTCCAGGCCTAGGGAAGGTGTAGGAATTATCATCGGGGCACCACCAATAACTACCTCTAGGTACAAGTGGGTTTTGAGGGTTTATTTTGAGGGTTTATAGAGTACTTTTCAGGAGTTCGGTAGTTACTTGAGTGAAAGTTGGAGGAGAGATGAGGAGGTGGTTGACCGGCCCTTGGTGTTGTGATTTCTGGCAGCTATGAGAGGGGAATGGAGGGGGGTGGTCGGCGGTTGCAAGGAGAGGGATGGGGCTAGGCTTCGACACTATTTTTCACAGCTTCGGCTCTAGTTTCTTTCACAATTCTGCAACACCTGAATTTGACTCTAAAGTTATATATATAGACTAAAGAAAAAAAATCATGAATGACTATAATTGAGCAATACAAAATATTTATAAAAAATGTGTAATTAATATGCATAAAAATATGGAAAATACATATAAAATGTCTCATCGACGCTCTGAACACGACTACGGACTCGAATCGTCCATACGACAATCCAAACTCCTACTCGTGTAAACCTAAAGGGGCTCCGATGAGGGTCAGCCCACCTGTGAACTATGATCCCCAGCAGAACAATTCTAAATATTGTGCTGCAATTCTATTCTTGAAAGTTTCTCCTTATAGGGTTCATGCTGCGCATGGTTATTAGCAAAAGAGAATAAAAAGTAAACTATAAAATATGTATGGTTTTAGGCCATCCTAAGGCATTGTATGAATTTAGAAAAATTTACGAGTTTCAAATTTACGCAAGCTATTAGTTGTTTATTAATCTGTTATAGTTCATATTTCGCGAGGTTGTTTGCATGTTTATGTTGAAACTAAGTGTTGCACTCTAGTGGAACCGAATTACTGGGTTCAAATTAAATTTTAGCATCTCGGTACATGAGCCAGTATTGGTTTCAGTTCTATAAATAAGGATCGAACCTGGTCTGGTTCCTTCTTTTGATGGAACCGATTTGATCCGACCCGAGTTACACCACAATATCAAATATATAATGTTGGAATCCATCGTCTTCTCATATGATATTTCAACATTAGTAGATAAACACTTAATGATATAAGAGAGCTTACTACAAAATTTATATTGATACGATTTAAACTTTAGTGACCTTGAGGTCACGAGTTCGAGTCCTGGAAACAGCCTCTTGCAAAAATGCAGGATAAGGTTTGTCTGCATTTCACCCTTATGGTGGGACCCTTCTCGGACCCTCATTATGCGGGGATGCTTTGTGCACCGGGCTGCCTTTTTATAGACCAAAATTTTAAATTAAAGTATAATTTTTTATTCAAAATTTTCCTTTTAAAGACAATATTATCAAAATAGTTGATGAAAAATACTAAAACATATTAAATTTCATGCTCTAGAACTTTAAATTTTACATTGTTATTTATAAGTATGAAGATAAGATATAATATGCTTCTGATAAATTAATTAATTAACATTCAAGATTATAATAATTAAAAAAATTATACATGCATAAATCTACTCTATTCAGTTTTTACATGATTCCTTTAGTCACAAATATCATATAAAAACAGTTAATTTATGCAACGACTCCAAATTTTTTTAAAAAGGAAGATTGATACGTCTACGAACGAACAATGAGACATGATGGCATTAAACGAGAACACGGATACAATCCGGAACGAACTCCGGCCAAGATCAAGGAGGCTGGGTCCTCCCACGATCCCTCTCTCAAGAATGAGAGCCCAAAACCCTAAAACAGCAAAGATACCCAAAAACCTAAACTCCTCCCCCTTATATAGATGAGGAAGGGTAACACCACTGCAAATTAATATTAAAAGAAATTAATGCAACATCGTAACAATAGACTGCTCTTGAAAATTGACCTTGTCCCCATGGTCAAGTTAAAAAGTTTTATCGGTGTCCTTCAAAATGTCGGCAGCGGGTACAGTCGAAAAGAACGACGGCGGACTTTTTTTGTCGTCAAAGGAGGGGGTGAAGCGGGGGGGTGGATAGAAGAAGGGGCGGGTAGACATGTGGGCAGCTAGTTTGGGTCCCACGGAAGAAGGAGAGGTGTTCACGTGAGGGGGCAAAGGAAAAAAAAGAAGGAAATTATTGGCGTTTAGCAGAGGGGGGGTAGCTGGTGGTATGGGGAAGCGGTGATTGGAGTGGGGTGCATGCCAAGGCCGTAAATGCGGGAGCGGGTAGGCGGGGGGTCGAGAGGGAAAAGAGACGTGGGCGGCACCGACGATAGAGGAAGGTTGCGGGGAAGGCTGCGGCATTGTCTGCGCGGGCGTCGATGAAGCTGCGGGGAAGGCTCTTGCGGAAGCGGCGGTCGGGAGCTGGTACTGTGTTGGCTCACAGAGGTCGGGCGTGTCCGCTGCCGGAAGTGACGCGGGCTGGAGCTGGAGGACGGCGGTAAGGGACGGATTCCCAACATCGCTGGGGGTGCAGGGTGCAGGTGCTAGAGAAATGCGGCCAGCTGGTGCTGCGGCCAGCCGATCATCCTGGCGCTGGAGAGGTGCTACTGGAGGAAGTCGGTCGAGCTTAGCATGCATGCCATGCACCATGGCGAGAATGTTGTCGAACATCTCGCTTTGCCGATCGAGCTAGGCATAGATGGAGACGGCAGTGAGGTGGGTGTTCACCGCGGCTTGGAAAGAGCGGACGGGGGCGACAGGTCGGACCATTGATTCTTCTACGAACGAAGAGCGAGGCATGATGACATTAAACGAGAACACGGATACAATCCGGAGCGAACTCCGTCCAAGATCAAGGAGGTTGGGTCCTCCCACGATCCCTCTCTCAAGAATGAGAGACCAAAACCCAAAACAACAAAGATACCCAAAAACCTAAACTCCTCCTTATATAGATGAGGGAGGGTAACACCACTACAAATTAATATTAAAAGAAATTAATGCAGCATCTTAACAAAGACCCACTCCTAAAATTTATTTATGAGAGAGGCTACTCTAAAAAATTTAGCTCAAGTTTTTGTTAGTTTCTGAATTGTAAAACTTATCACCTTTCTGTTCTTGCCAGCTGTCTTGCTGTCATTATTATAACTTACATGCGCTTGTCTGCCTCAGTGTTCTATACATACTGATCTATGTTTATGTTAGTGGACTTAAGGGATCTGTAGGTATATTAACTTGAAAAGCTTCATACTATGACTCTGTTTGGGATGGTTGTTGCCGCAAGAAAAGTAGTGGTGGGAAACTAGAGTTGAGATTAGAGCTGTTAGAGAAGCAGTACGAGGGGAAATGAGATATTGACCTACATGAAGAGAAGCATGAAAATGCGAAAAAGCTCCTTTTGGCTTTTCTTGAAGTGAGAGAGTTCGCTGCTTTTCAAAAAATCTCAAAAACACTTTTCTGACACATATTTTTCTCGCCACTAGGAAATTAAACACCTCCAAAACCACTGTAGTAACGGGAATAAAACTTTCCCCTCCGCCACCACTTTCCCAAACAGTGCCCTAAGTTCCCTTAATTTGATTCTAAAGAATTCAATTGCTTATTAGTGCTGCATTCCGTGTCTTGTGCAGGTACGCGGGTTCTTGGGTCAGCAACAATTGGAGAGTGCGCTCACCGGAATGGATCTTGTCGTGATTCCCGCCGGTGTCCCGAGAAAGCCTGGGATGACTAGGGATGATTTGTTCAATATCAACGCCGGAATAGTTCGAACGCTCTGCGAAGGGATTGCCAAGTCCTGTCCCCGTGCAATTGTGAATTTGATCAGCAATCCGGTGAACTCGACTGTTCCAATTGCGGCGGGGGTGTTTAAGAAAGCGGGCACCTATGATCCCAAGCGGCTATTGGGTGTGACGACACTCGATGTAGTGAGAGCCAATACCTTTGTGGTATGTATGCATCAGATTTGTACTTTTCAAATTGTATTTTTTCTGTGATATTCGTGTTTAATAATTGCCAAGAAACTATTTTTTGTAATGAACTTGGGTTTCATTCTTGGTACTGGAAATGTTAACCTTGTGTGACGATAAATTATAAAGTTTAGTTTTTTTATGGGCGTCTCAGGCAGAAGTTTTGGGAATTGACCCAAGAGAAATCAATGTTCCTGTAGTTGGAGGTCATGCTGGGGTTACCATATTGCCTTTGTTGTCACAGGTGCCTCTGTTCTTGGCATTTTTTGACTTCCTTCGCTGTTTCTCATGAACGCAATTCTTAATTTTCTGTTTTTTGGATGTTTTGCTTCGAATTTTACATAATTTATGACTTCAGGTGAAGCCTCCGTGTTCATTCACCTCAGAGGAAATCAGATATCTTACTGATCGAATACAGAATGGTGGCACAGAAGTAGTTGAGGTAAAATTGTCAAAACTATTAGTTTGAACACGAACTGTTGTCAAAATTTGCTTTTGGGATCTGTTCTCTATAGATGCATGCTTATCTCAATGATTGCAAGAGCCTCTATATGAGTGTTTTAAGTAATGTTTGGGATATCAATGAAGTTTGTGACGCAGCGCTGAAAAAAAACCCAAATAACGTTTGGTAGATGCAGTGGCTAACATTATTTCCTCAATACATTGTTTTGGACAAAAAACACAAGCGCGATCATTGAGGCGTGGTCGTGTGAGTCATGAACACCCTGGCACAAAAACTAGAGTTTGGGGCTGAAAGGCTTCCCATGAAGTCTAAGCACAATTGTGCCCCGGCCGCTTTGTTTGCACCTCAATTTCACACCACCACCGCTTAAAGACCACCACTTAAATACAACAACTATCTCAAACAGTGACTTAATCTCAAAAACTATTCCACATGAATATAGAACTATTTTTAATTTCATGAAGCTCAAATGATGTTACAATGGTATTTCAAATACTGTGCTGACAGAATCAATATGATAGCTCCAACAATAATGCTGTCGAAGTAAGGCGAGGCCGTGATAAAATTGGAGTAACTTGTCATAAATTTGTGTTGGGGGTTGTAGATAAACAAAGTTAAGAAACTAAGCAAGATTGAATATCCATAAATTTGGTTTGGGACGCTATACATGGCATAATTAGTGTAGAAAATAAACAAGATTGAATATCCATAAATTTGGTTGGTGATGATATACACGACATAATTAGCATAGAGTATATCAATCTGCGTGCGCCGTAATGGCGTGACATGTAGCTTTTTGTTACCACAAGTTTAATTTGTTGTTAAGAACTGCATGAGAGTAAAGGGTACTAGGCATTGAAAGTGAAACAACAGTTAAGTACTTAATATATTAATTAGTTATTAGTACTACCAATTAGCTAGTGCTTTTGGATTAATGCACATATGCTCATAGTTGAATAATAAAATCGCATTCCATTTTAATAAGCTCCTACCATACATATGTTGGGGTTGTGGAACACTTCCGGTGCTCTTGTTTCTCACACCGGTTAGCCCACGTGAGCTTAGAGGAATCGAAGTGTGATCCCCCTTCGACATATCTGGCGCCGACGACAGCGGGGGTCCGGGGCAGCCGCCCCCGGCGGAGGTCCCGCTGACCGGACAGCGGGCAGGGGTCCAGGGGACAGCGTCCCCGGTGGGGGTGCGGGGGCAACGCCCCCGGCCCAAATTTTTGGGGGGTGTTTTTCCCCAAGCGTCGAACTGGGTTCGACGTTCGTCGAACTCAGCTCGACGTTCGTCGAACGGGCCAAGTTCAACGAACGTCGAGCGCAGCTCGACGACCGTCGACCGCCGCTCGACGATCTGTCGAACGGGCTGAGCTCGACGACTCGTCGAGCGCCGTTCGACGATCGTCGGCGTTCGACGTTCGACATCGCCGAACGTCGAGCGCAGGTCGACGATGCTGCTTCTGGGTGCATATTTAAGGCTTTTTCGGTTCCTTTTTAGGGATACGGACGAAAAAGACGAAGTGATAGACGGGCGGCGGCGTATTCTTTTAGAGGCGATCCAGAAGGTATTCTTCTACGGTATTCTTCTTGTCCAGAAGTAGAGAAGGTAGGATCAGGCTTTAGATCCTTGTAACCTTTGTGTAATCTGTAATTTTCTGGTGAATACAAGAAGGGAGGAGAAGAAGGGGAGAGAGGACGTAGCCCGGTTTGGGTGAACCTCTGTATATCTCTGTGTCTGTGATTGCTCTGTTTTTGTTCTGTGTTTTGTTATTCCTTTTTCGAATTTCTGCTTCTCGGCCCTCCGGATTTCCTTACAACATATACATGGGATGGAAAATCTTGAAATATTGCATAACGTGACACAAATAGTTTTGACACTAATAATTTTGACTTGCTCAATATTTCGACTTCCAAAATGGAATTTGATTTTATTATTCGACTTGGTATCAAAGCTAGAGCTCTCCCCTGCTCCCGTTTTACTTCCGCTCCCGTTTTACTTCAGCTCACGTTCCCACCTCCCGCTTCCGCTCATGATCCCCTTCACCTGACTCCCAATCATGCTCACGTTCCGTTGTCAATACGCTCATGTTGCTTCCTCCAGCGACTTGCTAGATTCCAGCGTCCGGATCTAGCGGTTCTGCCAATTCTAGTGTCCAACTCCAGCGGCGTTTCTTGTTTCGGTTTCCAGTGTCGTCGTTTCCAACAATGCTAGGTTCCAGCAGTGCCTCTTGTAGTGTTGTTTCCCACGTCAAACTCCAGTCCTGTGGATTCCAACGGCGTTTCCTGCGACCGTTTGTTTTCATTGGTCTTCTTCCACGAATGATTCTTGTACCAATTCTCGCCTGATCTACAACGACATTCCACTACCTAGATCAGTTTCTCCGCTTGTTTCCTCTTCCATGACGCTTGTTGGATCTGTCTTATGACATTCTCAACATGCTTCCCTATTCCGCAATGAAGATTTATGGCAGTAAGAGATGTTGAGGTGACTACTTATCCATATTATTTTTTATGTTCTTGTTCGGGCTATATTTTCTATGGGGAACTCCTCACTCTCTTCGTCCAGTGTTCAGGTGCCGCAAATGAGTGACCCTTAGAGGACTTATGGTCACTCTGGATGGGACCAACTATCTTGAATGGCTTTGTGTCGCTCAGCATGTTATTCAAAGCCATCGGTTATATGACTACATTAATAGGACCGTGATAAATCCACCAAAAAGTGATATCTCCCGGAAGTAGTGGAATTATGATAACTCTGTTGTTGTCTCATGTCTCCTTCACTCTATCATCGAAGGTCTTCCAAAGCTATATATTTATGGATTCAACATGTGTGATGTGGACTCGTGCTCGTGAGACATACTCTCAAATTAGCAGCTCTACTCTAGTGTATGAAGTTACTCATCGAATTCTTAAACTTCGGCAGGGGAGGATGAATGTCTCTTCTTGTTTCTCTGAGTTTGAAAGGTTATAACAAGAAGTGAATTACTTCTAGCATTTCACCCCCGCATACACTGTCGATGATATTTAGTTGCAGAAGAAAGAAGAACGCTTCAGAGTGCATGTATTCTTGATGGGTTTGAACATGGAGTTTGATACCGTGTGTACCCATATCCTCCATCGCTCCCCGCTACCTTCTTTCAAAGAGGCATTCATCATGACAAAAGGTGATGAAGATGCGGGAGATCCCTAACTTCCAGCATATCTCCTGATCATTTTGTTGTGGCTACTTTTTGTTGTGGAAGACCATAAACCTTAGTTCCCTTCTGTGATTATTGTGATTAGAGAGGGCATGGTCGTGATTCTTGTTTCCTGCTTCATACTCACCTTGCACCTTTGGGTCAGGGAACCCATTAGACGTGGTCCGGGCCAGGAAGGGGGAATTCATGGCAGTTAGTGTCACAATCTGGTGATGTTGCTTATACTACTGAGTTTTATGAGGAGTCTCATATCCCTGTGTCTCTATCTGTACTTTTCCCCCTACCTCTGTGATCTTCATTGTTGATGAACTTGATTCTTTAAGACGTGTGCTTCGCACCCATCATGATTCATCTTTAGGTGCCTCCTCTACCATTTTTGCTACATCAGGTATAGTCAGTGTTCATGTTGTTTCCACCAGCTCCTTTGACTGGATCATTGACTTTGGTGCTACATATCATATGACCGGCTCTTCTTCAGGTTTTGTGTCCTATACTCCTTTTCCTGGTCAGGACAAGATCATCTCAACCAATGGCTTCTTGTCCCCTATTACTGGAAATGGCAGCATCTCTTATGTTCCCCTTCTATGTCTTTTAGATTCATTCTACATGTTCCCTCTTTTCCTTATAACTTACTTTCTATCAGTAATATTACTAGATGATTAAATTGTTTTATAACATTCTTTTCGGACTCTTGTATTTTTCAGGATTTAAGTATAAGACAGAACATTGATAATAGTTGGAACCTTAAGGGTCTGTACTTCTTGTACCATCAGCTCTCTGCTCAAGCTTTCTCATCTACTACTAACTACAACCCTACTGTTGTGGATGTTCGTTGATGGCATCAGCACCTTAGACATTCGTCCCTTGTTTATCTTCAAATTGTTTTCGTCGTGTATTTCTGTTATTAAACATTTGTCTTGTGATGTTCGTGAACTTTCTAAGCATGCTCGAATAGTGTCTCATGTTTCTTCTCCTAGTTTACTTCCCATTGATATAATACATTTTGTCGTCTCCCCACACACTGTGTGGTTCATGCGTCACATCTTCCTCCACATATTTTTGGGTGTGTCTGTTTTGTTCACATCCATCAATCTTAGTGGGACAAACTTGAATCTCGGGCTCAGATGTGTGTTTTTATTGGATACTCTTCCACCACAAAGGGGTACGCGTCGTGTTTTTTGTACCATGGATGTTACCTTCCGCAAAAGAGAGTTGTATTTTTTTGATCTACCTCATGTTATTTGTCAGGGGGAGATAAGTGATGATATATGTGGGCTTTGCATGGTGCGAGAAGATATTTATGTTGGTGGCATTCCTCTACTTATTACTTCTCTCACTCCTATTGTATCTCATACTCCTCAAACTCAAACTCACGTTACTACTCGGTCTCTGATCTCTCCCTTCCCATAGTTTATCATCGTAGACATACATGGGCCCTTCGATCACAGGTTCATAAAGTCCACCTCTGCCAATACCTATCTTTGATTCAGACTTGGGAGAGGATCTTCATCTTCCTCTTGTGCTTTTGAAAGTTAAAACGCCTTGTACGAATCATCTTATTTCAAATCATGTTTCCTACCACAATCTTACACATGAACAACTAGTTTTTATTACCTCCTTGTCCTCGATTGTTATTCTTAAGACTTGACAGTATGCACTGGGGATCTCTGAACGGAAGAAAGCTATGGAGGACAAAATATTCGCACTTGATAAGAACCATGCGTGGGATATTTCCCAACTTCCTTCGGGAAAGAGTGAAGTTGGATCAAAGTGGGTATTATCAGTAACAAAATCAAGATGGCGTGGTTGAGTGCTAGAAAGCACAGTTGGTGACTCAAGCCTGCACTCAAACACTATGAGTCGACTATTGAGAGACATTTGCTCATGTGGCAAAAATGGACTCTGTCCGAGTTTTATTATCCCGTGTTACTTGTTTGAATTGGGAGCTCCACCAACTTGATGTGAAGAACGTCTTCCTCCATGGGGAATTGAAGGAAGTGGTTTATGAAATTCCCTCTTGGGTTTACAAAAAACAGACATGAAGGGATGGTGTCATTTATGAAAGTCAGTATACTGCCCAAAACAGTCTCTATGAGTCTAATTTTGAAGATTTCACAAGATGATGATCCATTTTGGCTACAAACAAAGACAATATCATATTATGTTTGTAAAGAGATGGGGTTAGAAAATCTCTATTCTCATTGTTTACGTGGATGACATTGTGGTTACAACAGATGACACTGATTATATTACGACTCTCAAAGCTTAGTTTTCAAAGGAATTCTAGGTCAAAGACCTAGGGAATCTCAGGTGCTTCTTTGGGATTGAAGTTATTGTATCTAATAAGGACATCTTCATCTCTCAGAGGAAATACGTTTTGGATCTTCTGAAAGAAATCAGAATTCTTGATTGCGCTTCTGTGGACACTCCCATTGGAGAAAATCACAAGATTAGTGAAGTGGTGATAGGATTGACGTGCCTAGCTATCAAAAACTTGTTGACAGACTTATATATTTGTCACACACTCGTCCAGATAACACATACGCGGTTGGAATTTTGAGCAGACACATACATACTCCAAGAGCTCGTCACCATGAGGCAACAATCCTTGTTTTGAGAAATCTTAAGAAGTCGCCTCGTCGAGGACTATTATTCTCTAGAAACAACTTGAGTGTGGAAGTCTTCACTGATGTTGATTGAGTCGAAAACCGGGATGATAGGAAATCCACCACCAGCTATTGTACTTTAATAGGAGTAACCTGGTGACATGGAGGAGCAAGAAACAAATTATATTGGCCAGACCTAGTTAATATCGGGCTATGTCACAAGGTGTTTGTGAAGGGTTGTGGTTGACATCTGTTCGACAGGACCTAGTGATCTATGAACCCAAGCCTTTTTCATCGTATTGTGTTAATAAGGCCTCCATCAACATAGATCGCAACCCTATTCAACACGATAGAAGCAAACATGTGGAAGTCGACATACATTTTATCAAAGATCATCTTGATAAAAGAACGTAGTCACTCATTTTATTCATTCCAAAGATTAGGTGGCAGATGTTTTCACTAAAGTCCAAGCTAAGATGTGTTTGTCCACGACATATTTAAGTTAGAAATGATAGATATTCTTCGTCCAACTTGATTTGAAGAGTTGAAATACTGAGCAAGACGAGATTGTTAGTGTCCAAATTATTTCTGGCATGTTATGTAATATTTCAGCTTTCCTATCCCATGTATTTGTATGGGTAGGAGCTTATGGAAGTGGAATGTGATTTTATTATTCAACTCTCACAAGTGTGTTGGGCTTAAACTTATGCCCCTGTTAGTCCACCCAAACCCAACTCACACGTTCGCATCAGACTCAATGGTTCATTTTGAACAAAGTGTTTTATGCTGTCTAATTCTGAATTGACCCAAGATTTATGGCGGTTTTCTCCCAGAGACGGGTTGAATTCAATGAACTGAAGTGAATTATGTATAACATTAAGGCTTTGGTTGATTTGAAGCAATTGTAATTTGTAATTGAGGCAATGCAAATGAAATGAAAATGGAAAACGACAGAAGTAATTGAACTGAAATCAGTTTTTTCCTGTATGTTTGGTTGAAGAGATGTCAAGTTATTTATTTGATAGTCATAGCAACAACCGAAAAATCTTTGTTTTTCTATTTTTCGCTAGGATTTAGTAGGAATTGTCTACTCAAAAGTGCTTTTTTCGCATTTTCTTGGCTAATCCAATAATTTATTTATCATATTAAAATCAAAAGAAGGGGAGGTCTGGCGCACTGGTTAAGGTGTTTTCGTGTGACTTTGAGTTCGTGAGTTTGAGTCTTGGAAGTAGACTCTTGCAAAAATGCAGGGTAGGGTTTGCCTATATCCCACCTTTATGGTGGGACCCTTCCCCGGACCCTGGCTGCGTAGGGATGCTTTGTGCACTAGGCTGCCCTTTTTATATTAGAATCAAACACGATGAAAATTTGAAGTAAAAATGCATTCCAGTTGCCTTCCATCTATCAAACAAAGCACGGGATGTTCTTGGTTTAATTAGAATAACAATCTAAAAAAGGAATTCACTTTGTTTAATGTAGGCAAAAGCTGGAGCTGGTTCTGCAACACTATCCATGGTATGATTCTTGTATTTTTTTTATTCTTTACAATTAAAAATAGTTTACTAATTTGTTCAACTAAATTGTTGGTTTTTATTTTATTTTCTGGTCTTTTGCAGGCATTTGCTGCTTCTAAATTTGCAGATGCATGCTTGCGGGGATTGAGAGGCGATGCTGATGTTATCGAATGTTCATTTGTTGATTCCCAGGTACCAAAAACACGTGTTTTATGCTTATTTACATGATAATTTTTATGTTAAAACATCTTGATGTATGCATCATTCTTCGGGCGCAGGTGACAGAATTGCCATTTTTTGCATCGAAAGTTCGATTAGGTCGTAATGGAATTGACGAAATCTACTCCCTTGGACCTCTAACTGAGTACGAAAGGTCTGTTGCTGCATCCCGAAAATCTTTGTACTTTTCGGTTTAATATTCTATATTAATTTGTCAGTTTTGTTCTTCGTGGATTCATGATGGTCTTAAGTAACATGATCTTCTTAGGAAAAATCATTATGTACGCTAAAATACGCATGTAGCGCTGGATACGTTCAACGCATGGGAATACGGTGTTTCACACCTTATACGGCCTTTCACCGTGCATACAACGTTTCACAGTGCTTATGACACTTCATAGCACATATAGCCTTTCACAACGCATATGACACTTCACATCGCATATGGCGTCTCACAATATATACAGCGCTTCACGGCTCATACAGCGCTTCACGGCTCATACGGCGCTTCACGGCTCATACGGAGCTTCACGGCTCATACGGAGCTTCACGGCTCATACGGAGCTTCACGGCTCATACGGAGCTTCACACCGCATACGGAGCTTCACGGTGTATATGACACACACACACACACACACACACACATAATTACAGAATTATCTAGCATGATTACATAATTACAGAAATCAGTTGGAAATTGTCTAACAGGATTACAGAAATCTGTAACCATCAATGTCATAAATATCATTCTATTTGTTACACACAAATTTGTTTAATTTATACGCATAGATCATGACTATAACTTTGTTTTTGGGAGAGCGTCTGCGTCTCTGTCCCAAAGCTTCATTTTTAGATGCCCGTAATGGAAAAATAATGTTAGAGGCTGCAGTTACCCAAACACTATTGTCATTCGTTAACGCCCACCTAAGGAACTTCATCCACTTTCATGTTCAAACAGATGATGTTTGTTAGATGATTCTTAACAAAATACGGCTTAACCCATGCGTTTACGACCGTCAACATTGTGCCAAACGGAGCCTATTTGTGTTTGCCGCCGCCGCCGCATTCAGAACTGCGACCGATTTCCCAATCATAGTTTACATTATTGAAATCAATCAAAGTTAATAGCTCAATTCTTCATAAAACACAAATTAAGACTGCTACTTGCTGCTTAAGAGTAAGAACTTAATAACTTTCTGTTCTGGTTCAGGGCTGGGTTAGAAAAGGCAAAGAAAGAGCTGGCAGAAAGCATTCAGAAGGGAATTACTTTCATTAACAAGTGATGGACAGATCAAACTCCTCAAAAGCTGCAGTGGCACTTTATTTACTCTTGTTTTCCTCCTCCAAGAAATAATTACTGTGGGAAATTACTGCAATGAATCTACCTTATACATAGAAATTGGAATCTTTTGTGGTGAAAAATAAACTAGGGATTATAATTAGCAATTTCATAGCATTTTGTTTTTGGTTGATTATAATGAAGTCCAAGGTGATATTGAATTGTTCTTATAGAATAAAAGCTCTTAAGAAAACATAAATTTTATTAACCATTGAATGTTAAAATTCAGACAAATTATAAACTTAAAAAATAATGAAATAAAATCATGATAGCATGATGACTTTGAAAAATTGATGTTCAAAGCTTGGAAATTTAAAATCATTTAATACTTATATTGGGATAATTTAATGTTTAAAGCTTTATATAGGTTGTGTTTGGGAAGGCTGTGACGGTAGAAGAAACAGTTGTGAGATTAGAGCTGTCAGAAAAAATAGTGAACGGAAAACAACGGAATGAGAATGGAGATATAGAGCAAAGCAAAAATGTCTCCTTTTAGCTTTTCAAGTGTGAGGGTTCACTTGAAAGTATTTTTTTTTGATGGAAATGCTTTTCTTATAACTGAGAAATCAAACGCCTTCAAAACAATAATGGTGATGAGAATAGAATTTTTTTCACCATCACGACCGTGCCAAGAAGAACCATAGTGTAGGGTTTTAGTAGTATGCCCTTGGCTTTTGAAGTCTTTAACTTTTGTATCCCTAAACTTTTTGTATTGGCGCTACCATTATTTTAAATATCTTTCGACATGTCGGACATGTCTCCCGACATGTCATTTTTAGGGGTAAAACGATATGTTTTTTTTCTAAAAAAACAGATTATGTCCTTTTCTAAAATATAGGCCGACATGTCCGATTTTTTCTGATATATCAGCCGACACGGCTTTTAAATATATCGTTCGCTATTTTATTTTATGTTATATTGACAGACTAACAGCATATGTTTAAATCAACTATACATTATATTATGTATGTAAATCGATTGGATTTATTGTTTTAATTTTTTAACATTTTATTCTAACAATCAATTTTGTATAATTGCTTCACAATTTTTTGATTTCATGTTATAAAAAATATGAAAATATTTAATGCATTTATTAGTTGATTGTTTGCTTGCATTTATTATAAATTTACAGTTTTGAAAAGACTTATAATCATTTAAGGATTTTTTAACTTTTAAATCTTGTTTATTTGCAATAAATTTATTGTTATAAAAATAAAATTATTGTATACTATTAAATATATTTTGCAATGTATCATTTTGTATTTGTTATTAATATTTTATCTTAGATACTATTCAATTTTATTTTGTAATATAAATGGCTCATCTTTATCTATTTGTATATTATTGCTCTATTTTTATAACATATAATTATAGTTACTATATAAAAATAAAAAATTTATTTATAAGACATGAAAATCCGATATTTTAAAATATCCCCGACATATCTCTGACTTCCGACATCCGACATTTAAAAACTCAAACCGATATGTAGCCGACATCTGATATTTAGAACATTGGGCGCTACGACATATTGAATATTTAATGGGAAGTATGATAAGTATGATGTGGGTAGCTCTCATTGTAAACTTAGATTCTGTTTGGCGTGGTGGTGGCGTTCACGAACATGATGGTTATGAATCGTTGTTCGTGAATGCCTGACTTCACCTAAGTATTTTCATCCATTTTTATGTTCAAAACTTGTTGTCTTTTCTTGGTAGCGGCCATAATTATTGTCATGACAAACATACCTTCTATAATGGTTGCATTTTTTGTTCAAATTTAACAAAATAAAAACGTCAAACCAAAATCTTAATCTTTGATATTTGTTAGTGCGACCTAATTTTTTTGGCCAAATCTTTTGGCATAACTCTTTACCTTCTAATTCTATTTGTTTTAATTTGTTTATCCTAATAAATGTTTTTATTTGATTAATTATATCAACTCAATAAAAGTAATCAGTAATTATGTGATACAAATCTTCAATAATATTAATATACTTTCGATTATTCTTTAGTGCACATCAACTAATATTGAACTGTTGTCTGTATATAAGCTCAAACTTTTTAGCTATCGGGAAAAAAAAAAGCTTGATGTTCTTCCACAATACATGTCGGAATTAGGCAAATATATATGCATTTGTAGCAAGCACGAGATCTACAACTTTCATGTAACATTTTTCCAAAATTCATGGTTAAGCAGGAATTCTAAAAAAGTTCTGGCTCGATTTAAATTTATTATTATTATATTCATTTCGATAGCTTGAAATTATATCTAACTGTGAAAAATTTTTGGAAGAAATTTTGCTAAAGTTAAATCTTCTTTTTATTACAAAATCATAGATTAAATCCTAATTCCGACTTTTTGTGGACAATAATTTTTTACTTAAAAAATGTTTTATATATTTCCTATATATATATATATATATATATATATATATATATTATATATTATATATATATTCAATATATATATAATAACTTTCTAGAAATTTTTTTATTGTTTTTCAATAAATTTGTTTTGATTTTCTTTCTCAAGTGCTTAGTTTTACTGTTTTCATATATTATCAGCCCTTTGCTATGCCTATTTATTTCTTTTCAACTTTGCCTCTGTTTGACACAGTGGTGACGGTCATGAACATGGGGTTAAATTGTCATTCGTTAACGCTCATTAAAGAAACTTCATCCACTTTTATGTTCAAACGGATGATATTTGTTAGAAGATCCTTAACGAATGATGGTTTAACCCATGCATTTACAATCGCGGCCACCATGGGTTAAATTATCTTTTGTAGTATGCAAAATATAAGATCAATTTATCTAGGATTTTTTCATATTTTTTCACTCCTCTATTTGTTAATATGATGCAAAGTTAGAAAAATATACACATAATATACTTTAATAATTTGTGATTTATTTATAATATGTTTTGCTTCAATTTTACCAAAAATATGATACCCATTTTATTACTGTTGCATCTAAGAAGCTGAATTCAGCTTTAAGCCTGTTCAACTAATGAAGATGAGCTCCCTGTAAACAATAAATTAGACTGTTGTGATCCCTCTTGCCAATTAGGCTCCGTTGTGGGGGGGGGTGGGGGGGGGGGGGGGGGGGGGGGGGGGGGGGCTCATTTTCACCGGTCAAGCGGTTATGACCGCATGAACGGGACCTTATTATTATGGTTCGGTTTATGCAGTCGTAATCGCTTGACCGGTGAAAAAATTAACCCCCCAAATGGAGACTTAGGCTCCGTTAGAACAGTGGAAGAGTTGAAAGAAGCTTATTTTCACCAGTCAAGCCTGGTCATGACCGCATGAAGATGAGCCCCTGAGACAATAAATAGACTGTTCAATAAGCCCCCAAACGGAGCCTTAATATAACTTTAGTTGAAAATAAGAGACAATAATCTCTAAGTTTCCAATTATCAGTTATTCAAAAGGGAAAAGTTGTCTTTGTTAAAGATTCATAATGTCAAAGTTATCCCTCTTTTTAATTCTAATAACTCAATATTTTAAATTTATGCATATGCCCTTGCATTGGTTCCGTTTGAGGGGCTTATTTTCACCGGTCAAGCGGTCACCACCGCATGAATCGGACCTTAATTATGGTCCGATTCATGCGGTCGTAACCGCTTGACCGGTGAAAATAAGTCCTCCCTCAAATGGCGGAGCCTTAATTTTTAGGAACGGGTCTCGGTTCATGCGGTCATAACGTACGCTTAACGGTGAAAATAAGTCCTCCTTCAAAAAAATACGTTGAGCCTAAAAATAATGTAACTTTAGTTGGAAATAAGGAAGTCGTACTTTAATTTTGAATCTCTAAGTTTTCAATTATCAGTGTAATATAAAAGTGAAACGTTCTCTTTGTTAAAGATTCATAATGTCAAAATTATCCCTCTTTAATTTAACTTCTAATAACTCAATATTTTTTTAAATTTACGTATATGCCCTTACATTAGGCTCCGTTTGGGGGGGGGTGGGGGGGGGGGTACAACTATTTTCAAACCCGGTCCTAATTTAGGAACGGACCCGTCACCAAAAATTTCCCTCAAACTGAGCCTTAATGTAGCTTTAGTTGGAAATAAGGAAGACAATAATCTCTAAGTTTCCAATTATCAGTGCAATATTGTTAAAAGGGAAAAGTTGTCTTTGTTAAAGATTCATAATGTCAAAATTATCCCTCTTTTTAATTCTAATAACTCAATCTTTTAAATTTACGTATATGCCCTTATATTTTAAATTTTTTAAAAAAATAATTTAGAAAACATTTAAGTTATTAAATTTTAAAAATAAAGATTTATCGAACTTCTCTTAAAGTTTGCATAATTACAGGTTGCACCCCTCTTACTTTTGAAATCACAAAAATCTCACAAACTTTAATGGAGATTTTTTTTGAAATTTTAAAAATAAGAGAGGCACAACCTATAATTTAGCAAACATAGGCTCTGTTTGGCACGGCGGTGGCAGTCATAAACACATGAGTTAAACATAGGCTCCATTTGGCGCGGTGGTGGCGGTCATGAACAAATGACAATTTAACCATCATGTTCATGACCGCCACCACAATGCCAAATGGAGCCTTAGAGAGAAGGTACTGATAAATGGCAGTTCATAAAAAAAATAGAGCAGGTGTTTCTGCAACATAAGAGGTCCCAACAAAAATGAACATAATGGAATATAAAGATCACCATCTCAGGTTCTCAACTGGGCGTCATAAAACACGAAAAATAGCACAATAGAACATTAGTTTTCAGGGATTAATGAAATTTTACGGAAAAAAACTAAGGGCAGCCCATCAATAAAGCACATGGGCGTCTCATTTCTTCCTAAAATTTCTTCGATCTACCGATAACGGCGCCGACAACAGCCACCTTCAACTAGTAAAAGGAGGGCCTCATAATGTCTAAATTCTAATCTAACAATGTGCTACAAAAAAGAAAGGCATTTCAAAGCAAAAAAAAAATGGCAAGGAGACCACGCAGATCATACCATCAACTCCAAGCCCATGTAAATCTTCGACGAATCTTGACCAAAACCGCTCTGATAATCTGCGACTCTTAATTTATACCTGGAGAGCGAAAAAAATTCACACCAACCAACCGAGGTCGCTGGTATGGGGAAAAGTCACGGTTAATGTTCTCTCTGAATCCAAATCTTCACAGTGGAGTCCTTTTCGAGTGCTCCGGATGCGATAATATTCTCCGTTGGGTGGCACGAAACGGAGGTGACGACGTCCGTGTGGCCTACCAATCTCTGCACGACATTTTTGCTCTGGAGATCCCACAAGTAGACATGATTGTCTTCAGAACCGCTGACGATGTACTTGCCGTTTGTCACCGAGAATGTAGCCGAGATGGCGTATCTTAGATTCTTGTGGCCCCTGTATGTCTTCAAGAATTTCCCGGTGGAGAAATTCCATAATCTCTGCAAGATAATTATTTCCAATTATATGACTTTAAAGGTTCATATATATCTATAAGGAAAAAATACTATTTAGTTAAACATCAATCTTTTCAATTTTACCAATTCTTTCTTACAGCTTTTTATAATTTGGTTTAATTTGTGTATGTTTTTTACTTTATTTTTAAAAATATGGCCTTATTCCATCAATTTTTACTAAAGTCAGATAAATTGAAGAAAGAAAATATAGTGAAAACATACTACAACTGCGGGACACTGCACGGAAAACACATGCGACGGACGGAATGTTACCGCCGTCCAAAAATGCGGGGTACGCCGTCAACAAATAGAGCATCCATTCAGAGATCTTCAAAAAAATGTGATCTTTTAAAAATGAGCACCTGAATTGCATCTGTTCACTGCTCCGGTATAATTTCTTTTATGTTTCATGGTAATTTCACGGTAACACGACATACCCCCCACCACCACCATCACCCCACCCACACAAAATAAAAACCGAGTATAACCCTAAAAAAAGGGCCACAGCCTCGTGCACAAAGCATCCCCGCGCTGCAAGGGTGAAGGGAAAATCACACGGGTGAAATGTAGGTAAACCTTACCTAGTATAACTCTAAAATAGAAAATTTCATAATTGTATCAGGATTGATATAGCTTATTATCGGCACCTCTCTCGAGAATAAGTGCATAGCAATATGCTTTATAAGGAATACGTGCAACAAGAAAATAATTTCAATTGAGCTTGTATGAAATATTTAAATTAGTCAAAAAATTTAGAAGGTAGTATATTTTGAGCTAGCTTGAATTGGATTAAAATTATCAGTCAAAACAAGATAATTTAGCTCAAAAAATAAACAATTTTAATCCCGATTTGATTTGAATTGCTTAAAATTCGAGTTGGAGGGGATCTGCTGAAAATCGAGTTGATAGTTATCCTAATAATGATTGCGGAAATTTCTCAGTGTGATTAAGCCCAGGGTATCGAATATGGAGAGTCGGAGTAGCTTTAGGGTTACCAAACTCTAGGTTTTTTTCTAAGGATTGCCCCCTCCCCCCCCCCCCCCCACCCCACACACACACACACACAAATATTGTTATTAGCACACCTTAAACCATAGTTAATATCTCTATCAGCACTCTCTTCTCACCTTCCCACCAGATCAGCCAGCATAGCCAAGAATGTAATCCTCTTTGGTAATCTTTCTCCCTTAATAGATTCACAAGTTAGACCGATTCTATATCTATAAGAAGCCGCAGCTGCCAAAACCCAGCAGGAATTGACGAGAATGGAACCTCCAAAGTGTCCAGCCTCGTGCTGCAGATATTTGACGGCCTGATGGCTTCATTCTCTGAGATAGGCATGGCGTCCAACCACTCTTCTAAAGCAAGGATCCTAACTTCAACCATTGTTGACTTCAATCAATCTAATAGCTTCTGCTATTGTCAAACGAAAAAAAATAGATAATGAGAAAGAAGATAAAAGATTTTGAGACAAGCCCGATATAATCTTTTGAGGGCAGGTTCCATCTAAAAGTCTACTCTTCAAAAGAGGCAAAAGATCTAATGATCCACGATACCATCACTCTTCAATTATGGCTCCTTATATAAGATGGAGAACCGCTTGGACGAAACATACTACAAGCCAAAATATATAATTAATTAAGAATTTAAGATAAATCATAAAGGTGGTCGATTACGAGAGAACTATCGTAAATCGTAATGTGAACCAGAATGTCCTAGGCTCCTAGCATGTGTGTCTTGCCTTTACCCGATCTAAAAATCAGCGGGGGCTGGGGCGAGTTTTGGGCCGGTTGTATCGTATGTTCGTCAACTCAGCGGGGTTGGAGATTATCCCAATGGGATTGGTACGCCACCTTCCTCGTGTGGGCTCGGATCATTGGGCCCTTTTGCTGGACATGGGGGCCTCAAGTGTTGACACGCGGAATCGGTGAATTCACTTTGAGGAAACATGGTTGTCCTGTCCGGTGGTGCGGAAGTCGGTTGCTAAGAGTTGGGTCAAAAACGACGTGGGGGATAGTGCTGCAATCCTCCAACGTAAGTGTCGGCGTACACTTCGTTCTCTATTTTTTGGAGTAAAAACAAGTTGAAAGAGCTTAGCACCCGCAAGGAGGTCTTGGAGGAAGAAATTGTGGAACTCCAATGCCTTGAGGGCACGGAGGTTGGCATTTTGGAGGCGCAAACTTGCACCCTTATTGCCAGTGTCAAAGAGTTGACGAGCAATCATGCTTGGCTAGCTACGTGGTGGAGGCAACGGGCTAGGGTGCAGTGGATTAATGAGGGAGACGCCAACACCCATTTCTTCCACTCATTGTCTCATCGCGTCAGCGGGGAACCGGATTGCCAAGGTGTAGCTGGGGGATGGCGAGTTTGTGGAGGACCCGGATGCCATTGAGACTGCCTTTCTGGACTTCTTTGATCAGAAGTGGGTGTGTAGTGCTCCAGTGTTGGATGGGTGGCTGCTCCTGCCCTCCTCTCGGCAGCTTGATGCAGGTTCGGATTTAGCGCTTGGTAAGGAGGTCTTGGAGGATGAGATCTGGGGGGTCATTCAGGCTATAAAGGCTAATCGGGCTCCGGGTTTGGACGGTATTACCTCTTCTTTTTATCATTTTTGGCTTATTGTCAAAAACGTTATGTGCAGTGTTTTTGGCGATTTCTTTGCTCATGGTTGGATGCCTCTCGAGTGGAAGGAAACCTTGGTGGCCTTGATTCCTAAGTGCCCGAATGCGTCCAAGCTTGATAAGTTTAGGCCTATCAGCCAATGCCAGACGATCTACAAGGTGGCAGACAAAATCATTGTTGAGTGGCTTAAAGGGCCCCCATCTCTTATCTCCGAGGAACAAGGGCGTTTGTGCCTGGGCACTCCATTTCGCACCAGAGTTTTATTGCGCGAAAGGTGATGCACAAGCTGGCGAGATCTACCTTGAAGAAGGGATTTATGGCTTTTTAAGGATTGACATGGAGCAGGCCTATGACAAGATGTCCTGGGACACTCTCCGCCAGGTTTTGCGTATGTTTGGATTCCACACGGTATTCTGCAATTGGATCCTTCAGTGTGTGATTGCGCCTCAGCTTGCGCTACTCCTTAATGGGTAGCGCACCCATTGGGTTGTGACGAGATGTAGATTCCGACAAGGGTGTCCTCTCTCCTTGTATTTATTTATCTTATGCTTGGAGTTGCTCTCTCTTGCCCTCGCACAGTGTGTCCATACTCTGGGCGTATCATTGGCTCCTTCGGATCCACATGTTTCTCATCTCCTCTATGCTGACGACATTTTTATTGTCTCGGATGCTACCACGGCTTGCGCAGATCAGTGTTTGGCTCTCTTAAAGAGTACTGTCTGTGGACTGGACGGCGGATCAACTCCTCCAAGCCGATGGTGATTTATGGTAAGTCTACGCCGCAGGGGATGTGCGATCGGTTGACTCGCGGGTTGGGGTTTCAGCGGGTGCAGGAGTTCATGTACTTAGGTATTACGCTGGCTATGCATAAGCTGCGTTGGACGGATTTTTCGCATCTCCTTCTGAAGGTTGCAAATAAGGTGTGGGCATGGGGAAATCGGCACCTTTTTTTTGGCGAGTTGGGCTTCTCACATTAACTCATCTCTTCTGGCCACGTTGATGTTTCTGCACACACAATCAATAGTACCGCAGTCGACACAGGATAGTAATGAGTGGATGGCGCGGCTTTTCTTATGGCAGAAGAACTCTACTCAGCCGGGGATCCACTATGTTGATAGGACAGGTGTTGTTCTCCCTCCTTTTGTGGGGACTTGGGTTCCATGGTGTGCGTAAGTGGCGGGTCCCCTCCGTGTGAAGTTTGCTTGGGAATTGATGCGACAAACTCTTCCTTATTCCACAAACTATTTTTCTCAGTATCCTGGGCGGCTTTGGCAGGATGGTATCAGAAGAAGCGACTCCTCGATTTGACGGATCATTAAAGATGGGGCGGCTTGCTTGCGGTCCCTACTCAGATGGGAAATTGAGGATGGGATCTATTGATGTGTTATCGCAAGCGTGGATTCTGGACAGAGTCCTATCTCGATGGCCGAGTTTCATTGATTGTAGTATGCTTGAGTCGATGTAGGTGGTGGCAAATCTGCTCCAGTCGGATGACGGGTGGAATGTTGTGTTGCTTCCCAGTTTTTTGGTCAAGATCTTATTGAGGTTATCCTTTAAATTCGGCTCACCACTCTCTAGAATACGATCGGCCGAGCTCCGGTCTCGTCTTAGCGGGAAATTTGTTGCTTCCCTCTCGTTCTTGGCTCAATTTGATGTGATTCCTGCTTCTTTTTGCCAGCTTAGAAAGCTGAAGATTCAACCCCGGGTTCGACTTTTTTGGTGGCGCCTGGTTTGGAATGCGATCTCGCCCCGGGATTGGCTTGCGCATAGGGGGCACACGTCAGATAGGTGGTGCCCTTGGGGCTGCTCTTCGGTGTAGGACCGTGACCATCTGGTGGCGGATTGTGGGTGCTTGGTGGCTATTGCGGCGGCTCTTCTTCGATGGGAATCCGTATCCCCTCCATCTCCAGCTGGGAGAATGCAATGGCTCTTCTCTCCTCTGTCATTGTTCTCGAGCTCGGTTCGGTCTCGTCTTAGCGGGAAATCTGTTACTTCCCTCTTGTTCTTGGCTCAATTTGATGCGATTCTTGCTTCTCTTTGTTAGCTTACCTGGGTTCGACTTTTTTGGTGATGCCTGATTTGGAATGTGATCCCTACTCGGGATTGGCTTGCGCATAGGGGGCTCACATAGGATAGGTGGTGCCCTTGGGGCTGCTCTTCGGTGTAGGACTGTGACCATCTGATGGCGGATTGCGGGTGCTTGGCGGCTATTGTGGCGGCTCTTCTTCGATGGGGGATCTGTATCCCCTCCGTCTCCAACTGGGAGAATGTAATGGCTCTTCTCACTGCCACTGTTCTCGAGCTCGGCCCGGTGCGTATTTTCTATTATGTTGTGTATCAAGCTTGGTGTGGGCTGAATACTAAGGTCCATTATGGGGCGGTGACCACGTTCACGAGTATGGCGACGACTATTGTGGAGAACATCTCCATGTTTAGTTCTTTTTCTTTTTAGAGGCACTGGGCCCCACTCAACCTCACAGGTTGCCGCAACCTTCTTCTTGGTCCCCCTTGTATGGATAAAGTTCAATGTGGATTGTGCTCTAGGTCCGTCTTTTGGTGCGGGGCCTGATCTAGTGGCCCACAACGATCTAGGGGAGGTCGTGCTTGCGGTCGGCTCCTCGATCTTACATTGGGATCCGGGTGGGGTCGAGTTGGCGGCTCTCCTTGCCTTGAAGCCTTGTGTTGAGCAATCTCTCTTTGATGTCCACGGGGCCATTGTGGAGGGGGATTGCAAAATTTTGATTGATGTTTGTTCCGAAAGCCTAAAGCATGGAGGTTGGGGTGCGTCTGCTGATGGCGACAAAGACATCTACTTCCTTAGCTATATTCCCCAGCTTCGATTCAAGCATGTGTGTCGGGAGGCGAATTATTACAGATATTGACGGTGATGAACGGTCATGGCGGGTCTACAGACAACGGGAACCACGACAGGCGGTTGCGGCTAACGTGACGCAAGCCAATGAAGATGTACCAGGTGCGTCGGGAGCAGGTCGGACCGGCGAGGGCGACCGAGGCGGTGTCGGCACGAAGGACAATTAATATTTAGTTTTTTGTTTTGTTTTATGTTTATGTTATTTTGGAAAAAAAATTATTGGCACCCCTTCTCTATAAGAGGGATTGGTTTGGACTTGTTATGTTTTATCTTGGATGTGATATGAAAATGGTTGCTCCATTGCTTCCTCTGAAACCCTAATCCCCTTCTTCTCTCCCTCTTGTCGCCGACTCTCCCCCTAGTCTGGATCACTTCTCGTACGGTAATATTTGGTCCGACCTGTCGTGTTGCTCGCTTGAAAGCCGTTGGTCGTTAAATCCCTGCTCGCGCCCCTGTTCGCGATTTCGCATCTCGCGTCCATCCACGCTTTGCATTGCGGTTTTCCCTTGTTCGCGCTTTCGAGCCCTGCATCGCGTCATCCAGATCGCGTCGTCCGCCTCACACTCCGCATTGCGTCACCCGCATCCGCTCAACATCGCGGCGTTTGTCCAAATTGCGGCGTTCGCCGACCTTCCGCCAGTAGGCTGCTCTGTCTCGCCGCCAATCGCAGCGGCGGCTGCTTCGTTCGCCCGAATCTGGTCGCCCGCTCTGCTTTCCGTCGTGCTTCGCTCGTCCGGATCTGGCGCTTCTGCGTCGATTACAGGGAGTTGAATAAGGCCACAATCTCAGATAAGTATCACATTCTAGTCATTCAGGAGTTCTTGGATGAGCTCCGCTGCGCAGCTTTCTTCACGGAGCTACCACTAGATTTGGGTGTGGCCGGAAGACGTTCCGAAGAAAGCATTTGCGTCTGGGGTTCCTTGGGCCTGACCGGGTACTATCGGCGTTTCATCCGGGAGTACGGCGCCTTGGCACGACCACTGACGCAAATGCTCAAGTCTTCAAAAGGACCTTTCTCGTGGACCCCGGCGACCATGTCCGCCTTCACCGCCATCAAGGCGGCTCTTGTGAATGGCCCAGTTTTAGCCATGCACGATTTCAATCAGCCATTCATCGTGGAGTGCGACGCCTCGGGCACCGGTGTGGGTGTGGTTCTCATGCAAGGCGGACGCCCCATTGCCTACTACAGTCGGGTCTTTTCCAACACTGTTCGGAGTCGTTCAGCCTATGAAAACGAACTCATGGCACTCGTCCTAGCCATACAGTATTGGAGACCATACCTCCTAGGCCGCTCCTTCATTGTTTGCCCCGATCACCACAGCTTGTGATACCTCCTCCAACAAAAGATTGCTACGCCGGCACAACAACTTTGAGTGGCTAAGCTCCTTAGATATGATTTTTCCATCGAGTTTCGACCGGGACGCACCAACCGAGCGGCAGGCGCTCTCTCCCGATAAGTGCAGTCCCCAGAACTCCGAGCCATCTCTCGTCTAGTTTGGGGGGATGTTGCCTCTATTCAGCATGACGTGGAAAAAAATTCGCACCTAGCCTCCATTCGGAAGGCCCTCATCGCCGACTTGGGTAGCCACCCCCCCTACTCACTAGTGGGTGGCCGGCTCTTTTACCGCAACCACTTAGTGCTTTCCGAGGTCTCTCCTCTAATTTCATGCCTTCTAGCAGAGTTCTATGCTACACCATCTGGGGGCCACGACGGAGTCTTCCGCACCTACCGACGCCTAGCGGCGTCCCTCTATTGGCAAGTCCCGTGTGGTCTCCTGCCTTCCATGCCAGAAAGCGAAGTACGAGATATGTTTCCGGGCGGGTTATTGCAGCCCCTGCCAATTATGGACCGCATTTGGGAAGACATTGCTATGGATTTCATTACCCGTCTGTCTCGGTCCAACGGGTTCGATTGCATCCTGGTCGTAGTGGAACGGGTCTCCAAGTACGCACACTTTCTACCTCTTCGACATTCAAACACGACCGCGGGAGTGACCGAGAGTTTCATCTCCGGAGTCGTGCGGCTTCATGGATTTCCGCGATCAATTGCGAGCGATCGCGATCCCCCCTCTTCCTGAGTAGTTTCTGGACATCCTTGTTTCGCCTTCAAGCCACGCACTTCTACATGTGCTTCGCCTACCATCCGCAAATGGATGGGCAATTAGAGGTTCACAACCGTTGTTTGGAGACATACTTACGTTGTTTCATTGGCGAGAGACCGGGGACTTGGGCCAAGTGGTTGGGCAGGGCCGAGTATTCATACAACAACGCCTACCACCATGTCGCGGGAACGACTCCATTTGAATCTGTATACGGCCGACCACCACCGGACGTAGTATGACATCTTCCGGGGGAGTGCCTCGTACCAAGTCTGGCGCGTCACCTCCAAGATCGGGATATTATTTTGTAAGGCCTCAAGCACCATCTACGTCAGGCCCAGGCAAAGATGACGTCTTTCTTCAACCGCAAACGTCGAGATCTTTCCTTCCAAGTTGGCGAGAAGGTCTTTATCAAGCTGCATCCTTACCGTCAACTCTTGGTCGCAATGCGGCTGTGCCCCAAGCTCGCCCCACGCTTCTTTGGACCATTCATCGCCCTGGCCCGGATTGGGGTCGTTGCCTACAAGATCCAACTTCCTGAGGGGAGCCGCATCCACCCGGTCTTCCACGTCTTTTAGCTTTGCCACGTCGTGGGTGACCACCGACATTAGACCACATCCCGAGCGATCTGGAGTACTCCGACTCTGCCCCCGTTTATCGCGCAGCATACTATACCACCGCCACCATCTACTTGACAACTCGGACCGAAGGAGTTGCTCGTGGCGTGGCACCACCGCCCCCTGCCCGCGGTCACTCGGCTACTACGGGATGATTTTTGTCATCAGTTTCCGACTTCTGCCTTGAGGACAAGGCGAATATTTTAGACGACAACATTGTTACGGATATTCACGGCCAAGAAACAGCCATGGCGGGTCTACAGGCAACGGGAACCACGGCAGGCGGTTGCGGCAGACATGGCGCGGACCAATGAAGATGAATCGGGCGCGTTCGGGAGCGGCTCGGACGGCGAGGACGACCTAGACGGGGAACGCGCAGTGGACAATTAATATTTAGTTTTATGTTTCTTTTTATGTTTATGTTATTTTGGAATTTTTGTTATTGACATCACTCCTCTATAAGAGGGGCTGATTTGGACTTGTTATGTTTTATCTTGGATGTGTTTATAAGAAGAGTTGCTCCATTATTTTCCTCTCAAACCTTAATCCCCTGGACGACGAAGCTTCTTCCAGCAGAGAAAAAGGAATGACGGCGGTTGTCGAAGGGAGGAGTTGAAAACAACGACTGGCGGATGCTGGAATCGGGCTCGTCGGAGTCGACAGCGTCCGGCCGGGGGGGCCGTTTTCGGCGTGGAAGAGGTCGACGGACGCAGGCAGATTGCTGGTGGCGCGAACAGAGGGGAACGACGTCGAAACTGGGCTAGGTGTCGGGTGGAGGGGTGGAACTGGAGACAGAGACAAGAATTAGGTCTTGTTCCTGTTATTGTCCGGTCTCTTTTTTTTTCTTTTTTGCTTGCTTTTTTCTTAAATAGAGAAGGGGGTTAATTCCAAATTATTTCTTTCCCAAAACAATTTTTTTCTCAAATTTAATCTCAATCCTGAGGTAAATAATTTCCTAATATAAATTTTTCCCTTACCAATTTTCAATTATCTTCCAATTAACTTAGAATACATATTTTGAAATTGTCTTGTGAATTTAACATTAAAATTTATGCCTTTTAAAATAATTTTAAGCTTGACTGTTAAGTCCTAAAGTTTACTTAAATTTCCGAACCTTTTTTATTCAAGATCTCATCGGCCGGTCAATCCGATGAGCCAAACAACTTCTAAAAGAAAATGCGCGAAAAAAAAACATGATAATAAAGAAATGCTGGAAAATAAAATACGTGACTTAGGGATGCGTCGAAGGATGCATCAAAGTTGTCAATACATGCACTCACCAAATACTCATCAATTGGATGTTGCCTACATAATCCTAAGATACATCAAGACCTCTCCAGGAAACAATAACATGTTCTCACCAAATGATGAATTAAAAATTGAAGTTGTTGAGATATTAGTATTTGTGTCCAACCAAATGATATTAGTTGTTGATAACATGTTCTCACCACATGATCCTCGATGTTTTCAGTCGTTGCTACCCCAATAGGGGTGCTAATCTCCCAACGAAGCTGAAGTTTAGTGTTGTTTTTGGTCATTTTTATGTGTCATTGCTTAACATGTTCTCACCACATGATCCTCGATGTTTTCAGTCGTTGCTTAATTATTGTTGTTTAGGCTCCGTTTGGGGGGACTTATTTTCACCGGTCAAGCGGTTACGACCGCATGAACCGGGATTTCCGGTTCATGCGGTCGTAACCGCTTGACCGGTTGAAAAGAAGTCCCCCCAAACAGAGCCTTAATATATGTGTGCCTTAGTCTTGTTTTCATGCACGTGTTTTACGTGAGGGGGAGTGCTTGTAACGAAGGCGACTCAGATGATCTTTCCTGACCTTCCGTCTGTGCTTCACCGGGCTCCAAACTTATGTCGTATGTTATTAGCGTCTCCCCATGTTCTTTTGATTGGTCGTGTGTCGGGGATGATTGATGTTAGTTACTCTAATCTCGGTGAGTTGAGTCGTATGGGACCGAATCGCGTGGGACCATGTCGTGTGAGACTGTATCATGTGGGATCGCCCTTTGGGTGGATTATCCCCGACAAATTATTCCCGGTGGTTTATCCCCGGTTACCCGTTTGGTGATTTGCTCTACATATTTTGTTCTCTTTCGCATGTTGTGTGTGTAGGTGATGTCGGTTGACCTGATTCCAGTGAGTCCACGTCATGTGTGGGTCCTGCGTCGTGTGTGGGTTTGCATCGTGCGTGGCTATGTCCCCGATTTGATTCCCCGGTTTGTTTCCCTCGGTGACTCGTCTGATGTTTAGTCTCATATCGTTTACTTTCATTGTCTTTATTTGATGTGTCCAAGCTGAAGATTTCCCCTTCAGCTTGAGGGGGAGTATTGAGATATTAGTATTTATTATTTAAGTTTATTAGTATGTGAGTGTGTTTAGTACCAAATCTTGAGTCTAGGTTTTAGTGTTGTTTGCAATGCTATATAAAGCTCCTATGTGGATGAATAAAATGCACTCTTCCATTCCCTTTTTTAATCTCCAACAGAAGTTTATATGGATGCAAATTGGGTTGGCTAGCCTGATGACGAAGATCATCAGAATATTATTCACAGTTTGGTAGGAATCTTGTAATTTAGAAAAGTAAAAAATATGTGATTACTAGATTAAGTGTTTAAGTAGAGTTTAGAGTCATGGCTCACAAAATTTGTGAAGGATTATAGCTACATTCCATGATGAGTGATATTGGCCTTGCTAAAGAAGAGCTTATCAAACTATATTGTGACAACAAGATAGCCATCAACATGACACACAATCCTACCTAGAATAACTACACAAAACACATTGAAGTGGACATACACATTATCAAAAAGAATATTAAGGGAGAAATTGTGTGTACGTTGTTTTATCCCCCGACCGAAAATTGGCAGATGTTCTCACTAAGGGATTGAGTGTGAGTTCCTTTGGGAAGATTAATTGTCAAGTTGGGCATGGAGAATATTATACGCACAATTTGAAGGAGAATTTAGTTTTTCTTGTATTATTTTTCTCTTTTCTCTTGTAATCTACCCCTCCTATAAATATAGGAGTGGCTACTGGTGTTTATTACAAGGTATAACTATAGCCTATAGACGCCTAGAATTTTAATATTACAAAACACTGCAAACATAAAACACTATACTTTTACACATAAAATTATAGTAAGAGTAAGCATACAATCAAACATTAGTAACATGAGTGGTAATGTGGTATAATATTATATTTGCAAAACACTAGTGAATATAAAAAACGCCAGCTTATATAACACATAAAAGTGTAAGAGTACACATCAACATAGAATAATATAATATAATAAGCAAATAAAACTTCAAAATTATAAGAGATAAAGGAGCTTTTATCACAAATATGTCAAAAACATATAATCAAGTTTATTGAGATTTGAGGGGAAATTAAACAAAATCAAATAATCTAATAATTCATGAAGTGACGGAGGATGGAATAAAGATTCAATATGAAAACCTAATAAATAGATCATTGCCTTACGTTGTAGGAGATGGGCGAAGATATTAGAGTAGAGATGGAGGGGAAAATAAACAGGGCTAAGAAGAACTTGAGATATTTTCTTGCCCAACCTTGGCCAGAATTTACTAATCCAAAGGGATACTAACCACCCCTTAAATATAATTTACCGCCGATCTTATAATAATTAAGCTACTTCCCCAGATTGACCCTTAAGAAAATGTATTCCCTTATTAATGAATTTTTTTCTCCTCCCCTTGTAATTGCTTCCTTCCAAGAAAACATTTCTTCCTCCATCAATGATCCACAGCATTTAATGTCCCTTGATTACACTCCCTTAGAATTGGTTGGATCTTCCTCACATAAATCCAAAGGGGCTGGTCATGTGGTCCACTGAATTTAATCTTCTGATCGTTCGCATCGATGGAATCGCCCATCGCTTACCTACAAGTGCCCTTTGAAGGAAGTTAACTTTATGGAATTGATGAGACAACTAGTTTGAGTCGATACGTTTCCCACGCTATCATATCAATATTTGGATGAAGTCGGTATCATCTTTCCTAACCATGCACCCACTGAGTTGTGAGTCATAAACTTGATTTTCACCACTTCCTCGTTGTTGTCCAAGATCAGAAAAGGGCATTAATAGTGAGCAAATATATTTAAGTATACTCGTGAGGGCATTTTTTTTGTATGAGAATGCTTAGGTGGATACGTGGACACATGAGACTGGATAGACTTAGGAATGAAGGTATCAGGAATAAGACAAGAGTAGCACCAATTGCATAGAAGATGCAAGAAGCTCGACTAAGATGGTTTGGACACGTACAAAGGAGACAATTAGAGGCACATGTTAGGCATTGTGAGAGTCACTAGGCTTCGTTGTTGTTGAACGGAAGCCCAAAGGCTACGCCTGGACTGTACGAACCGAAGAAGAGCGGAAGCCCGACGACTTTATAATGTATAAATAAACAACAACAACGAACCGAAAGCATTCTCAACCTCCTTCATACCCATGGAATGTATATATGAACAACAACAACAACAACAACACTCAAGCCAGACGTTGGCGGCTGCCATTCTTTCTCCTTGACACCGGAAAGCGATGCTAGATTAATGTCATTTTTGGTGTCCCTCCTTCGGGCCTCCTTCATACCCATGGAATTGTCCCTCTTTCTATGAGGCAGACCTAGTTTCTCTCTAGGTGTCTGTTTTTTCGTCTTCTCATGGCTCCTAGATTTGTGTTCTTGGATCACCATGTCGGGGTCTGCTGATTCTCCTACCATGACTTCCGCTACTGGAGCACCCTCCGCTGTTGTGATGTCCAGCGGCTCCACTCGTCCTGATCATGACCACAATACTCCTCAAATCACGACGATACGTCTGGATGGTTCCAATTACCTCCATGATATCGGCTATTACTTTTGCCTTGAAGAGCAGAAGGTTGTTTGGTTATGTTGTGGGCACTACTTTGACACCTGCCCCGGATTCCCTGACTGGCTGCAGTGGGAGTCGGAAAATTCTCTCGTCATGTCTTGGCTGACTAATTCCATGATTGATTCTATAACCCAGAATTACCTGTTTTGGACACTGTAGCAATATTTGGCGGAGGGCCGAGACCACTTACTCCTGTCGAGGATCACATCAGCGGCCCAGATTTTCAAGCTGCGAAGGAAGATCTTTCTCCTTTGTTAGGGTGACCTCCCCCCATCTGCCTGCTACCTCGAGTTCACTCAGCTTTATCAGGAGTATGATCATTTTGACTCCCTCACTCTTGTGTCTCCTGAGGATGAGATTCTTGTTCGCGCTCGGGAAGACGGGAATAGAGTTTTTGAGTTCTTTCATGGTTTGCATCGGGACTTCAATCAGATCAGTGTGCAGATTATTGGGCACTCTCCTTTACCCTCCCTACCAGAGGTCTTCAGTCTTGTTCAACAAGAGTTTGATCGGCTGCAGACGTGGACACCTGACCCCCCCTCCGAACGGTTCTGCCATGACTATTCAGTTTGGGAGTCGGGCCTCTTGTGATTCCAGGCCCAAGTCCACTAACAAGGATCATTTGCTCTATGATTATTGCGGCAAGACACGTCATACCCGGGAAACTTGTTTTCGGCTTCATGGATTTCCCACTCCCCGTGGTGGTTCTTCATCTCGTGGCGGACGTGGTGTTAGTCGCTCTCAGGGTCGCTCTACATAGTCTCGCTCTGCTCATTTGTCTGATGACTCTGAAGAGCCGCAACCTCTACCTGTCCAGTCTACTCATTTGGCTTTATCGGGCGATGAGATCCTTGTTTTTCGTCGGCTGATGCAGGGACAGTCCCCTAAGCCTCCTGCATCCTCGTCCTCGTATGCTCATCAGGGACCCTAAGGTGCTCATATTGGGTCCTCTCCCCCCTCTACTCACTGGATTATTGATTCTGGAGCAACGAATCATATGGCCGGCTCTGCTATAGGTTTCGTGTCTTACCTTCATTTGTCTGGTCGGGACAGGGTGAGCATTGTGGATGGCTCCCTTTCTCCGATTGTTGGAAAGGGATTCATACCCTGCTCCTCTCTTACTCTTTCATTTATTCTTCATGTACCCAAGTTTACTCGCAATCTTCTTTTTGTTAGTGTTGGATATTACATTTAATATTGCATTAATAGTAAATGAATATTGCAATATATTCTCTCATCCTAAATATATTGCAATATATTGCATTAATATTAAATGAATATTGCAATATATTTATATCCTAAATATATTGCAATATATTGCATTAATATTTACATTGATTTTGTATCCTAAATAGGACGATTCCTATTTAGGAATTATGGAAGCACACGGATCAATGACGTGTCATATTGTTGTAATAATATAAATACCCCTATGTGGATGAATAAAATAAATCAACCTTTGTCCTCCAACATGGTATCAGAGCCTTAGGGCTAAAATACCTCTCCCGCTCCCCGCTCCCGTTAGTCTTCCTCTTTCCCCCGCACGAACAAACCACCGACCCCCGCCCACCAATCCGCCGCACCCCACTCCCACACCTTTGTCCTCCAACAGTTAGTCATTTGACCACCTCCATGAACTGTTCTGTGACATTCTTCCCTTTGTCTTGTGTTTTTCAAGACCTGAAGATAGGAACGGTGATTGGCTCTGGTAGTCTGGTGGATGAGCTCTACATGTTTGATTCTTCCACTCCTGTCTCTTCTCCTCAGGCTCTTCATGTGAATCAGACGGCTACTTTGGAGTCCTAGCATCGTCGGCTGGGACATCTTTCTACCTTATCTATGAAACATTTATTTCTTACTTTCTCATCTGTATTACTTGATAATTTTTGTTGTAATGCTTGTGAACTTGGTAAACATCATCGTACTTCCTTTAATCATGTTTCATCTTCCAGTTCTGCACCATTTCATATCATACACAGTGATGTGTGGGGGCCTTGCCCTGTTACCTCTATTTATGGTTGTTTCTGATTTGTAACTTTTATTGATTGTTTCTCCCGCATAACTTGGGTTTATCTCATGAAAGCAAAAAATGAAGCTTTTCTATTGTTTCAACAGTTTCACAACATAGTTTCTACGCAGTTTGAAACCCCTATTAAGGTTATACGCACTAATAAAGGTTGTGAGTTCATTGATTCTCAATTCGAACACTACCTAGTTAATCATGGTATTATACATCAAACCTCGTGTGTTTACTCCCTTTCTCAAAATGGAGTGGTTGAACGTAAGAATCGCCACCTTTTGGAAGTTGTCTGGTGTCTTTTTCTCCAAATGCACCTTCCTAAATACTATTGGGGGGATGTTGTTCTCACTGCCGCCTACCTTATTAACCATATGCCTTCCCATGTCCTCGGGTTTAACACTCCCCCGGACATTTATTTCTACCATATTTATGGAATATTTATTTCCTACTTTCTCATTTGTATTACTTGATACTTTTTGTTGTAATGCTTGAGAACTTGGTAAACATCATCGTATTTCTTTTAATCATATTTCATCTCCCAGTTCTACACCATTTCATATCATACACAGTGATGTGTGGGGGTCTTGCCCCATTGCCTCTATTTATGGTTGTTTCTGGTTTGTAGTTTTTATTGATTGTTTCTCCCGCAAAACTTAGGTTTATCTCATGAAAGCAAAAAATGAAGCTTTTTCATTGTTTCAATGGTTTCACAACATAGTTTCTACGCAGTTTGAAACCCCTATTAAGGTTCTGCGCACTAATAATAGTTGTGAGTTCATCGATTCTCAATTCGAACACAGTCTAGTTAATCATGGTATTATACATCAAATCTCGTGTGTTCACTCCCCTTCTCAAAATGGGATGGCTGAACGCAAGAATCGTCACCTTTTGGAAGTTGTCTGATGTCTTCTTCTCCAAATGCACTTTCCTAAATACTATTGGGGGATGATGTTCTCACTGCCGTCTACCTTATCAAAAATATGCTTTTCCGTGTCTTCGGGTTTAACACTCCCTTAGACACTCTTCAGGTGTTGCCTACCACTCTGCCACCTTGTGTCTTTGGTTGTGTCTGTTTTGTCCATATTCATCAGAAGATAAAACTCGATGCTCGTGCACACAAGTGTGTGTTCATTGGTTATTTTCCTACCCAGAAAAGTTATAAATGTTCCAACCCAGTTTGCAGGAAGGTCTTTGTGATCATGGACGTCACCTTCCGTGAATCTGAGAGTTATTATGGGTCCCCACTTCAGGGGGGAATCCTTCTATGCAGGAAGTGAGTTCCCTACCATTACCCATCCCTCTGTTATATAACTCTCCTTCGCCTCCGCCTCCTAGTGCTCTTGTGCCACTTGTTGTTGCCCCCATCATTAAATCCCTCCAGTTCTACTCTCGTCGTCCTAAGGGAACAAACACACGGGCCCCTATCAGGATTCCAGAGCAACCATCTGACCCGTTCTCAGGGTCTATTACTCCAACGGAAGGTACCTCTACTCAACATCCCTTATCTCATTTTGTCTTTTACTCTTCTTTAATGGTTTCTCATAGAGCCTTTGTCTCTTCATTATCTTCTACTTCTATCCCAACATCGTGGCAGGATGCACTTTCTGACGACAGATGGAAATCGGCAATGCTTGAAGAAATGCATGCCCTGGAGAAAAATCGTGCATGGGACCTGGTACAATTGCATAAAGGAAAGAAGGTTGTGGGATGCAAATTGGTGTTTTCTGTCAAACTGAACACCTTGGGTGTTGTGGAGAGATACAGGCAAGGCTGGTTGCAAGGGGGTACACTCAAACGATGGGAGTTGATTACCAGGAAACCTTTGCCCCAGTTGCTAAGATGAATTTTATAAGGGTTATCCTGTCATGTGCTTCCTGCAAGGGATGAGACCTCAGACAACTGTATGTGAAGTATGCGTTCCTTCATGGTGACCTGGAAGAAGTGGCATACATGGCTCTACATCCTGGCCTCTCTCTGAGTGGATCAAAAGGGAGAGTGTAAGCTAAAGAAGGCGCTATATGGCTTGAAACAATCTCTCAGAGCTTGATTTGGAAGATTCCACAAATCCATGACTGGCTTCGGGTATCTCCATAGCAACGCATATCATGCACTTTTCATCAAAAATGATAAAGGGAAGGCTCTGAAAGGGAGACTGGCGACAGAATTTGAGGTGAAATATTTGGGTAACCTCGAATATTTTTTAGGTATTGAGGTTGCAAAGTCAAAATATGGGATTTTCATATCACAAAAAAATATATATTTGATCTCCTTGAAGCCTCAGGGATGAGTGGGTGTAGACCGGCTGACACCCCAATTGAAACTAACCACAAACTTGGGAGAGATGATGGTGAAACGATTGATGACATTCCTAGTTTTCAGTGGTTTGTAGGAAAACTGATCTACTTGTCACACACTCGCCCAGATATCTCCTATGTTGTGGGGGTGCTCAGCCAATTCATGCACTCTCCAAAGCCTCGTCATGTTGATGCAACTCATCATGTTCTCAGAAACCTCAAGTCCTCACCTGGGAAAGGCATCCTGTTTTCCCCAAATAACGAGTTGACTATTGAGGTTTGCACTGATGCAGACTAGGCAGGATCTCCTTCTGATCGACGGTCAACGTCAGGATATTGCACTATGGTAGGTGGAAATCTAGTTACCTGGAGAAGCAAAAAAACATGTGATTGCTAGATCCAGTGTCGAGGCAAAGTTCAGGGCTATGGCCCATGGGATCTGTGAAGGGCTATGGATCTTAACCATCCTGAAAGATCTTGGTCTTAAGAGAAGCGAGTCTATCAAACTATATTGTGATAACAAAACTATCATCAACATTGCTCACAACCCAGTGCAACACGACCGTACAAAGCATATCGAGATCGACAAGCACTTCATTAAAGAGAATATAGACAGAGACATTGTGATTACTCCGTTTATTCCATCAGAACAACAATTGGCAGACATCCTCACAAAGGGACTCAGTATAAGCGTTTTTACTGAACTTGTTGGCAAGTTAGGCATGACTGACATCACACGCCCAACTTGAGGGCGGTGTTGATTATGTTATTTTTTGTTGTATTTCTTTTGTCCCACATCAGCTATCCACCGTTGCGTGTTATGTTGCACTCCTATAAATAGCTCCGTGTGGATGAATAATAATAATTTAATTTCTCCTCTCAACAACCTAAATATAGAAAATTCAAAAATTTATTTGTGATAACTCAAGTGCAATCTCAATAGCCTCTAATCTTGTTCTTCATAGCAGGACCAAGTACATTGAGATTTGACATCATTTCATTAAAGAAAATGTAGAAAAGGGCAAAGTTATCTTAGACTCCAACGTAATTGACTCTATATTAAAAATCTAGAGCCAGAAGGAGCTCGTGAAGATCGTGTCATGGTCACCAACAATGGAAGAAATTTCTATGTTGTTAGATCATGTCATGGTCTCAAGTCCACTCTTGGATGGGGTATCTTGTTCTCCCCGGGCAAAGAATTGACTGTTGAAGTCTACACTGATGTTGATTGGGCCGGTTCAGTTGATGACAGGAGGTCTACCTCTGGTTATTGCTCTTTAGTTGGAAGTAACTTGGTAACGTGGAGGAGTAAAAAACAACATGTGGTTGCTAGGTCAAGTGCAGAGACAGAATTTAGAACTATGGCCCATGGGATTTGTGAAGGACTGTGGATAAAATCCTTGTTGAATGATCTTGGCATGAGAAGTGAAGATCCCATGAGACTCTACTGCAATAGCAAAGCCGTCATTAGCATAGTTCACAATCCCGTCCAACATAACCTCACAAACCATGTTGAGGTTGATCGTCACTTGACTCACTTCATCAAAGAGAATATAGAAAGAGGAGTTGTGAGCACACCATTTGTCCCTTCGGATCAACAACTTGCAGATGAGCTCATCAAGGGTTTAAGTCAGACTATGTTCGAAAAGAGTACGTGCAAGTTGGGCAAGCAAAATATCACTCGCCCAACTTGAGGTGGAGTGTTAGATTTACTTGTTATTTGACATATTTATTTCCTACATTGTATTTCCCTTATATATAAGAGAGGAACCCCTTCTATCATAATAATAAGTTTATTTTCCTCTCGGTTAACATATATGACTGACAATCGTCGAATAAATAGCTAAGCTACAAAGTTTGACTTTTTGAATTATTCTACCCTTAGAAAATGTTCATACTTGGACAAACTGTCAGTAACTGCTAGAGAGCAATCAAATCCATTTAACTTGATAATTATGTCAGCAATAATTAATTAATAGAGATTAATTAGCGAAAATATATGGTTCGTGATTTACTTATATGCTTAAAATTAATTAAGTTTTTATATACAACTTATATTATGCCTCTTTCAAAAATGCAGGGTAAGGTTTGCCTACATTTCACCCTTATGGTGGGGCCCATCCTCGGACCCTCGCTACACGGGGATGCTTTGTGCACCGGGCTGCCGTTTATTATACAACTTATATTATTAATATATAAATTATAATTAAGAATGGTACAATCAAAATACTATCTGTTGTGGTCTATTTAATGGCTGACAGGTCAGTGAATGAATTATCATAGCTTGAGAGTTGGCATAACACAATCATATAGCCAAAGCAGGACACTAACAACAAAACGTTTACATGAAAAATATTTGGAAAGGAAAAAAACCAACCATGGGCACGGGAAAGTTGATAAAATTAATTTTGTCATCATTAGGTTGCAACAATCTGTCCTAAATTTTCAAAACATTACAATAAATGAATAAATGATGGGGGTGTCAAGGGCATTTGTAATTACGAACATACGACAGTATTTTTGATACTTTAACATAAGCCTCTCAAAATATCATGGTATTTTGACCACAAGAGATTTTGCAGTTAGACGTCCTTGGATTGATGTCAGGAGAACAAGGAGGAACATCCGTGGAAGGACATCAATGGAAGATCTTAGTTATAAGGATGCATATGGATGATTGATGCTCCTAGAAGGGTTTCAACTTGACAGCCTCACTAAAAAATGTTAAAGTGGATTGAGCAACACCTCATGAAGGGCGTTGACATGAGAGCATTGCCAAAAGGACACGGGTAAAATGGGTTGACGCCACGGAAGGATATATATTGGAGAACGTCATAAAAACAAAGAAAACAAAGTGGCCAACTCCCCTAAGAGAACTTCATTAGGCGAGCTTCCTCGGAAGGTTTGTGGAAGTGTTGATGCCTCTGAAAAGATGTCATTGACCAATGAGTATTGTTGGAAGGGCGCTGAATAGATATCGTCTTTGAAAGGACACATACAAACGTGTCGATGTGTCGATGTCCCCAGAAGGAGTCTACGACTGGAAGGATGTGGGGGTGGCTCAACGCCCTAGAAAAATGTCAACAGGAGAGCTTTGATAGTTCAGACATGTACAAAGGAGACCATTATATGCACCTATTAGGCGTTGTGAGAGTTTAGCTACTAGACATATTAAACGAGGGGAAGATAGACCAAAAAAGATTTGGAATGAAACTATAAGGAAATACATTATGTACTTAGGCATTGGTGAGATTTAGACTAAAGATAGGGCGCAATGACGACAAATGATCCATATAGCCAACCCCACAATGGTGGGATAAAGGCTTGAGTGCTGTTGTTGTTGTTGGGCTTAAGGCCCCATGGCCTCTACTGAAATTTAAAACAATTGAAATCCTAAATTATGGCAAGTCCCCAGCCAAAATTCCAATAGGAAATCAAACTTCAAACCTATCTTTGAATTGGGAGTGAAGGCACCTATTCATAAAACTAGTGAGGATCTTATGGGGAATTTATCGAATAATTTCTCTAAAAACTTATAGCAAATAGGATTGTATGTTTGGCATGACATGGTTACAACCACCACGGACAAAAGAAAACTAGTTGTGAACATAAAAGTGGATGAAGTTCCTCAGGTTAGGTTAGGCATTCACGAACAACGGTTCATAACCACCGCAATCACGGCCGCCAGCGCTTCGCCAAACGGAGCCTAGGTCGAATGTACTTTGGTTCACACTGAAATCTTCTTCTCAAGCCTAATGCATCTGTCAAGTTAGCATCAATCCAACACTACAGAATCATAATTTATCTAATTAAACTGTAAAGTAATGTTTGAAACTATTAATCGATCATTAGTTACAGTAACAAATTAGACTAAGTAGGAAATTATGATAATTAGTGCTTCAATCTGATAGTGCTTAAATAGGCATAATTACGCTAACTAGATACAGATTAATTCTTTTCTTCTACTGGAAACTACGAGAATTTATCCAAGATGACTCCAATATAGCTCTAATTTACTCGAAGTGATAACAAAACCAGAAGAAAAAAAATTGCAGAAGGCGGCCATACCAGTGTGCTATCAAGCGTAGAAGCAAGGATAAACTTCCCGTTGGGTGAGAATCTAGCAAATGAAACAGGAGGGATCTCGTCATCAATCAAGGTCTTCACGCACCTTCCCGTGACGGAGTCCCATATTCGGCAGAGCCCATCGTAGCCGCTGGAAACAATCAGAGATCCTTCCAGGTTGAAATCGATCGCCGTCACCGGATCGGAATGTGCCGGAAGGACGCGGATGCAATCGCCGGAGTTGACGTCCCAGAGACGAACAGTATCGTCGAAAGAACCGGAGGCCACGATGTTCGACTGGGGGCTGAAAGCGCAGCAACAGACGTAGTTGGTATGAGCCTCGAGGGTTTTGACGCAGGTGGAAGATAAGAGATCCCAAATGCGGAGCGTATGGTCGTCGGAAGCGGAACAGAGGAGTTGACTGTCGGGGGAGAAGGAGATGTCGGATATTCCCCCGTCGTGGCCGGATAGCTCGGCGAGGAGGGAGAAGTCGGAGGAGGAGAACACGCGGATGGTCTTGTCGGCGGAGGCGGACGCGAGGAGTGATCCGTCGGGAGAGAACTTGACGGCGGATACTGAGCGCTTGTGGCCGGATAGGGTTCGGTGGAGGACATACGGAGGAGATAAGGATGAAGAGTTCACGCCAGCTTCTCTGGCGAAGGGATCTGAAGAGTGCATTGGACGCTCGCGGTGGCGGATTGTCTTCTTGAGAAATATTTTGCCGGCGGCGGGGAGAGAACAGGGACAACGGAGGTTTTAAAGAGGCGGAGATTGAAGATAGCAGCTCCCAGTGTATTTTCTGAAAAATCGGGTTCTTCAAAAATTACTCTGTCAAATGATTGATTTCTTGGCGCGTCACTCACGGGCTCATTCTCGCACAATTCCGTGTCTATTTGATCTTATAAACACGACCCGGCATCGTTCGCGCTAACTTCCCGCCGCCGCGCTCCTGGCCCTCCGGCGTGCTCGCCTCCTGTTGCCCGCTCATTACCCGCTGCCACTGACGTCTCCCGGCTGTGGGGGATGTGGATAGTAAAATCCCCCCCCCCCCACCACCATACCATGGGTTTGAATAGTAAAATCCACCGTCATAGGGGTGCAGATAGTACAATTGTTGGTGCTTTTATGGTAACCCAAAAGTAGTCGAGTAGTTAGTTTCACTAGCAACACGATATGAGCATATAGGGTCACACATAAGAGCGTTTGAATAAGTTGGAGGAATGATTGTATTGGTTTTACTGATACTGGATATGAATAAAAGACCAAAACTATGACTCATTTTAGTTGACTCGATTCGGCTAAATGCTCCTTAAATATTGTAAATTTTATATGGAGCGTGTCAGCATGACTTCAAGACGATATTGTGAATATCGTCGAGAAGGCTTGCAGACGACATTGTGAATGTGGTCATGACGGATGGTCTGTCATCGTAACGGATGGTCTGTCGTCGTGTGGTTATGATGACTCGCCGATAAAGTCTGATTGTCTGAATGATCAAAACGATATTATGACTATCGTCGAGATTATCACGATGATATTGTGAATATCGTTGAGACATCAAAACGATTTGATTGATTGTCAACATTGGGTATATCAATGAGACGCTGTGTGATATCGTCGAGATTGTCTCGACGATGTAGTTCTTCACGACGATATCGTCAAGATTGTCTCGACGATGTAGTTTTTCACGACGATATCGTCAATCTCGCCGACATTTTAGTTCATCACGACGACATTCTTTGTTTACTCCAATTAATGTCTCAGATATGCGGATGCGGATGCGAACATCTGCTCATATATCCCTGAGTATAAATAGACAGGTGATTATGTTTTCTAGTGATGCCCCCTTTTGAAGATCAAGACGGAACAGTTCCTGAGAACCCGCTGCTTGTTCCGTGAGACTCAGTCGACCGTTGTCGCCGTCGTCGTCTCTTCTTAGATGAATCTAGCAATTAGTGGACACTGGGGACATTTCTTCTCCGACTCAAATTTTGTTGGACAATATCTAGGGGTTCTCCGCCATTCTTGTGGACTGTTGTAGAGTCACATATCTAGTTATGCGTGAACTCAAAAGGACCTAGCTGTTGGTGTCGATTCCGCATAGATAACTGTGCATTTACTGTATATATATAGAGAGAGAGATTCATGGATTTCGCAAGATCCATTTACTGTTTCAAATTTTTTTACGATCTATTTCGTTGCCCACATTTGATGTGTCATCCCCTTGAGAAAAACCAACAAAAATACCTCATCATGAGGTGTGTATAGTAAAACCTTCATCATGAAGGTGCGCGTAGTTAAATCCCTCATCATGGAGAGTGTGAATAGTCAAATATCTCATCATGGGGATGTCGCAGTCATCATTCCAAATTGCCTCCGCGCATGCACCTCAACACTCTACTCCAAACGACCTCCACAGTCCAAAAAAATCATTGTAATGAGCAGTGGCATGTCACTCTTAAGAGTCGAGTGATAACTTTTGTGACCCTCTAGAGAATAGTCTGCATTGATCAGTATCGATCCAACCCCGTGGTGTTTCACCCTTTTCGAGTTCTCCACATTAAAAGTCTCATTGTCAGCTGTTATTATTCTTTGTGATTGTTTGCGCGCTTGACTCACTCTCGAACATAGACGATTCAATTCGACCAGTCTATATGAGCGTCGAGTGATCAATAACAGAGTTAAAAATCATTGCTTGAATTTTTTTAAATTAATACATTTGTATCGCGCAAAATTAATTACACTAGGGTTCTCTTTGGCATGACGGTGACGGTTGCGAACATGGTAGCTATGAACTCGTCCTGATGGGGTTGACCCAAATTTATATAAAAATTGGGTTACAAATAGCAGGGTTCCCCTCTCACCCCACTTACGCGATGAGAAGTTACAGACGTAACCACCACACGCATGATCTGTGCGCTCGATTTGCGCGATAACTACAGTGCACGGAATCCCAAACGTCGCGTGTGATATCGTGTGCCGGCCGTTCCACCGCCGCTCGCAGCCCCGACAGGCCCCGCAAGTGTCGGCCACCCTCTTTGGTCGCCCGAGCATGTGTGGCTCCTCGGTAGTGGCAGGCCCCGCAAGGGCCGGCCGCCCCCATTCACCGCTCGGTACGGGCGGCCTAGGCCGCGGAGGCCCCGCCCCCTTTGGCCTCCCGGGCACGGGCTGCAACATCTTAACTTTTATTATGTGACTAAAACCTAGTGGGCCCAATAAAAGTAACTCGAATCTCTACCTGAGGCCCAAAACAAGGTAGGAGGTAACCCTAGACGGGGATATGGAGCCAGAGAACTTCGAATTGAGTTTTGTCAGTTCTCGTGACCTCATATAATTAATATGAGCGCATTGGAACTAGTTCCGTTGAATTCCGAGGTCATATGGTGGATATGACTGTTCGTCTTAGAATGTTGTGAATATGAGATTTTGTATATCGAGCTAGAGAACTCCGATCTGAGTTCTGTCAGTTTCTATGACTTTGTATAGTTGATACAAGCACATTTGAACTTGTTGTGTTGCAATCCGAAGTCAGGCGGCGAATTTGACCGTTTTAATACGCCGCGACGCGCAAAATTGGATTTTTAGCAAAAGAACTCTGATTGACCCAAGTCAGTGGCCTTGGATTCATATGGTCAATACGAAATCAATAGAGTTCATCCCGGTCGATTTCGATGGCGAGTGGTCAATCTGTGGTCAAACCGAGCATTGTCGTGCGCCGAAAAATATGCGCACACCAATTATGGCACGATACCTTAACTTTGAGCCAACCCCCGATGACTTGGATCTAATTTGACTTTGACCAACATGGGGGACCCCCTAGGTTTGACTTTGGTCAAACATGCTAAAACACATAATTTTGAAAAAAAATAGAAGGAAAACCCCACCCCACTCACCAAATCTCCTTGGATCCTACTCCCATGCCTATACAGGCCATGAACTTCAGTCAAGAGCCTTGGGAAATGGGCCTTGGGCCAAGCAAAAAAGAAGTTATTCTCCTTCCCTCTCTTTTCCTTTTTCCTCACCAAAGTCCAAGCCCAAGAGTCGGACCTTCTCCCTTGGATCATGCCTAATGGTTGGGTTAGCCTCCAGATGGGTGACATCTATCCAACAAAAGATAGAGAAGGATAAGACAAACTCTCTCCCTCTCTCATCATCCATTGGCCACACCTACTACATGTCTAATAAGTTTAACCCTAGTTTAGCCACTAGGGTATGACTAGCAACCAGGGTGCTGCCACCCCCCCCCCCACTTCACCATGGTTGGGTTAATCCAACCCACCGTCCTCCTCAAGACACCTTGGCTGGGAAGAAGGCGGGAGGCAGGGGCTCACCCCCTCCCCCAAGGTATCTATGGAAACTCACCTCCTCTCCCAAGCTCATCGAGCCCAGCCATACCTCTGCAGGAGCTCTACTTTGCCGGAAAAGTTTAGCCGAGCTCCACCATCACCTTCAATGGCCAATCACCCCTGACGTGCTACATGCACCTCCCAGCGATCGGAGCATCATCGACACCACCCAAGCCTTGCACCGGGCCGGGTGGTGGACACGAATGGTAAAACCCTGCCCAGCACCGGTGGTGGCGCTAGGAGGGTGTTTCACCACCGGGGATGTTCATCCCTGGCGGCAGAGGGTCGTGGTGCCACCGGACTCCGACGACACCCGAGAATAAAAGTATCTTCTTCTTCTTTTATTGCGACGGTGGCAGGCCGCCGAGCCGCCCCCAGAGAGAAGGACGACCCTCGCCGCACTGGTCGGGGGTGGCTTAGCGGCCTAGGAGCCACCAGAGAGGCGGGGCGGCGCGACATCGTCGGGAGCAGAGCAGGCTGCGCCACCCCGCTCTCAGGTTTAGAAGACCTGGTGGTGGTCGGTGGCGCCAGGCCGCTGGACCACCGCCCCGTTAGATCGCCAGCACCCGGCAAGTCGATTTGGGGCGGCGTCGATATATACCTTACTGCTACCGGTCGGCAGTGGCAGAAGTGTTATATTTTGCATCGCCGACGAGGCATAACTGTCGTCTGATCTGGTGATGAAGATCGGATGGCAATAAATGCCTAAAATTACCACCCGCCGCGTAGTTTTCTAGACCCCGCAGCGGATCCGAGTCTGATCCGATGTGGGGATAAAAGTAAGAGCTTTCTCGTTCGGCTCAATCTCGGCCGTCAGATTTGATTTAAAAGGGCTAAATGCGGATCAAATAAATATAAAAAATCTTGGGGATTTTTCTGTGTAAAATCTAGGCTTCTCGAAGAAAAGTTTTGAATATAAAAATTATTTCTCTTAATGAGGGCAGTCCACTCAAATTTTTGAAAATTTTTATACAATAATTTTTACCTCAAAAATCCTAAATAAGATTTATATGACCAATTTATAGGTCTAAAAATGTTCGAAAAATTCTAGAAAATTTTTTTAGACTCATTTTATACTCTCTTTAATGCTATGTAAAGAATTGGGTGAGGGCCTCATTTTTGAAATAATTCTCGAATATTTTGGGTAATCTTGGAAGGAGAAATGCGCAACCTTGTCTCGGGTGAAGAATTTTTCTCATGTTTTGGAAATAATTTTTGAGGTTGAAATTCGAGAAAGAATGTGTTTTTTAATAAAATGCTCAATTTTTGATTTGACGCGAGCAGATAAGTTGGTGATTATTCGTGAATGAATAATAAATGTGTAACTCATAATAAACTTCCCTAATCTGATTAAGACGTGATTAAAAGACACAGTTGAACTAACATCAGATCCTAATAGTTAGTGAAACTCAAAAAAAAAACTTTCTAAAAATGGAGATGAAACAGAACTTGCCTCCTATGAACGAAGAAGAAACTGAACTTTTCTCCCGAGAATGGGGGTGAAACTAAACTTACCTCCTATGTACGGAGATGAAACTGAAGCCTCTTGAGAACAGAATGATTGGACTATTAACTCTTTTTATTATTTCTTTATTCCAGTTTAACACTAGTTTAGTTCTTTTTAGTACTTTTTTTTCGATACTCCAGTCTTGCACTGGTCATGTTCATTTACATCCAGTTTAGTTCTTTCCTTTCAGTACTCCAGTCTTATATTGGTCATGTACTTTCATTTTAGTTCTTTCTTTTCAAGTACTCTAGTCTTGCACTGGTCCAATTCATTTCGGTACATTATTTATAGATCTTTCGGTTCATTACTATTCCAGTTTCGTATTAGTTCAGTTTACTTCAACACTTGATTTCAGTTCGTTCAATTCAACATTTCATTTCTGCAGCTCATTCCTAACAACATTTTTATTATCGCATTTAAATTACTGTAATTTACTATTTCAACATTATTGGTATGGATCTTGCTCTGGAGAGTAGTTGGTTTTGATAAGAGTATTAGTTGGAGATAACCGAGAGTTGAGGTATTCCTCCAGAGTTAGCCCAAATAATGTGCTCTCACGCTCGTAGCGCTCTTTGTCGAATATTGAGTGACATGTTGTTTTTAAAAGTTTGCTTGCCTGAATTATTTGATGTCAAGTAGGCAGGTCGCCGCAGACCCGGTCTGTACCAGCAAATTATTTAAATTGAAATGCTTGTAAATTACTTGCGGTGAAAAGTGGTAGGTCGGTTACTTCCATAAACCATTTGTACTGCTGCGGAAGGTCAACGACTTATGACAACAGTGAGTTATACACCACGGGTGACTGGCCATTTTATTTTCCTCGTTGGGTTCCCTCCACTGTCGGCCTAAATTTCCAAATTTCGCCGGATATCGCTCATATCCAAAAGTACACTTGGTTGTATGATAAGACCACACCTAGAAGTGGCAGGACTTCCCACTATCACCGACGACCACATCGGTGACGCCTAAGGGGTTCGCTACCCTGTTTGAAGAGAAGTGGTCCAATCTATGTCGACATAGTGGGTGTGTGTGGGTTTGAATACTTGCGGTGTGTGCATGTTTGAATACTTGCGGTGTGCGCGAGTTTGAATACCTGTGATGTACGCAGTTTGAAAACCTGTGTGGTCTTGGCAGGTTTTGAATACCTGCGGTGTGAATACAGGTTGTGAGTACCTGTTGGTTGTAAAAGCTAATTGAACGCCTCTTTAAATAACTGACGTTTATAGTACTACTTTCCAGTTATTTTATATTACACTCTTTCAGATATTTGTTTTTAACTTAAAAATGGAAATGCAATATATTGAAATGTTGTTACTAACTCTCTTATGCTTAGGTTATTTTCTTATTGTTGGGTGCATAAGCTCGTCCCCAAGATATGGATCCAGGGAGGAGATGAGTTTCCACTTAGCTCTGTGACTAATGGATGTAATAATAACCATATAAAGGAGATGGAGCACCGTGAAGTCCAGCGGCCATAGGACGGTTGGCCAGCTGACATGACTATTAGAGCAAAGGCACCCCCATCGTCTCCAGACTTTTGAGATGTGAGTTCATAGAGCGTTGGCTTGAGAGGGAGTGAGAGATCTAATAGTAGTAGTCCTTTTGAAGCCCACGAGCTTGTTTGTATAAACAGTGACTACGACCTACGATTTTACTTTGTTAAATATATATTGTTATATATATTTGAGTGACTTTTTGTTATTGCTTCTGCAAAATATGTGATATGATGTGAATGTTGTGATTCAAGACAGGCAAGACAGCCAACTAGTGCTTGGTAGAGTGAGTCGTTGCCACTTGGAAAGCACTGGGTAGATGTCTTAGGTAGTAAGGCCCGCCTCCGACTCGATCCAGGCTAGGGTTGGGGGAGGGGGTATTACACGGGCGGCCTTGGTCAGCCCCGCAAGGGCTAGCCACCCCTTTGGTCGCCCGAGCATGGGCAGCCTCGGCTACGACCGACCCTATAAGGGCTGACCGCCCCAAGGCCACCCAGCAAGGAGCGGGCCCTAGCCGCAGCCGGCTGCCCATTTTGCCACCCAGTAATGGGCGGCCTCAGCCTTGGCCACCCTAAAGGGGTAGCCATCCCTTGGCCGCCTGGGCCAAGGCCATACTTGTTCGACCTTGCCAAGACCGGCCGTGTTGAAGCCAAAATTGACCCCAACAAATGGTCACAAACCAAAGTACAGCCGACGCTTACTTCTCTCAAGTCTCGACCCCTGACTAGCTGCAAAGGCCCTAAGACCGACCCAAAGACCCAGCTGGGAGGTCCCACCTCACGCCCGGAAGATCTCTGAGAGCTTCCCCTCCAAAACCAAAAGCTGGATAGGAAGCTCCTCAGAAAGTACTGGAGTTGGAGAATAATGATAGCCTTGTTTTCCAAAGAGCCCCTCTGGATCTTTTTATAGTCTTCTCCTGACCTGAGAATACTGAAATACCCCTGATGGGCCTGCCGATAGACAAATCCCGCTATTACCCTGGGGGTAAACAGGTAATCTTACCCGGGGATAATAAAATAATCTTTTCCTGGGCGCCGGGCCCCACCACCTGGCCCTGCTTGGCAAGAGCCCCGGGCGAGAAGGCTCTCGCCGAGCCCCAACTTGGCTCATCTTGGCGGGACCTTCCGCCGAGAGGGTTCTCGCTCTCGCCCGCCCACAGGGGGAGTCCCTTCCGGGCGGGAGCTCTACTGTCTCGACGTCTAAGGCCGGCCTGAAGGCCTGAGTCCTAGCGCGAACGATCTCGCCTATGGGTTGGCGAGAGCTCCCTAAGGGCGAGAACTCTACCAGTCCGCCCTTGGGCTGACCCTGGACTAGCCTAACCCCGACCTTTGAAGTCTTAGTCTTCTGGGTCCTACCCAGCGAATATGGGGTTGTACACAATCCCCGCTCTTTTCGAGCTAGCCCTGAGCTCGACAAGATAAGTCCAACCCCAAAATATTCACTGGACACGTGCCTGATAGCCAAGAGAATCTTTTGGCAGGCCCTACTGCAGCTATAAATATGCGCCGTCGGGTGGCCATAAGTCTTGCCTCCGGACTACTGCTTATTCACTGAGCTCTCGCCTGGGGATTTTTGTGCGATACCAAGATGTATGCTAAGCGTGCTGACAAGCCACTTCCGCAGGACCTTCAGGATCGGTTGGCCGCGGCTCAAGCGCGAGCCTTAGCCAACTGCGCTGCGGTAGCGCCCTGGTTATCGAGGAAATCACCAAACGCCGGTCCTTCTGAGCCGAAGAAGAAAAAGGGAAAACGAAAAGCGAAGGTGGTCCGGCGAGACCTTGCTAGCGAGAACAAGGATCCACCTTCTCCTACTCCCAATTCCGCGGAGGGCCCCTCCCTGCAGAAGGTATGCCTCCCGGCCATGCTTACCAAGATGATTATGCCACTGGCCCGACGGCTAACGCGGCCTCTCGCAGGAATCCAATCCTAATGACGACGCCGGGTCTTCCCCGATTCCCCCTGATTTGTCAGCTCCCCCTCCCGAGGATCGAACGAGGGTCTCGGAGGAAATTCCCCCAGCCGGGACCCAGGTGATAGGTACGTTTTCCGCCACTTCTCGCTATTTCAACCGTGCCTTTCCTTTTCTGAACTGTCTTCTCGCAGAGCCAGCTTCCGCTCTCCCGGGTTTCGTCACCCGGGAAGATGGAGCGAGAACCGGCGCGTTGATTTCTTCTGCGGCAAATCCCGCCCTGCTGGCGGGAGGGGTGGCCCTTGACCCCTTCACTACTCCTAAGGATGCTGATCATCCCCTGAGAGAGGACAACCCTCTCCATGCTTCTGGCCAGGCCGGGACCCCTGTGCGCAAACCTTTCTGCCTAGGGCGGGGCAAGCCTCTCCACCTTCTTTATGGTACTGACGGAGGGGTCGGGCCTTCTCATTCGACGCCAGTCAATGGCTCTCGCCCGACTGCAGGTATGTGAGACATTTTGTCAGCTGATCGTTAAGCCTTAATCATAACCTTGAGCGCACTTTTCGCAGGGGATCCCAGCTCTCGGCCAGGAGCCAACGAGGAGGGAGAAGAAGAAGAAAAAGAAGAAGAAGAAGAAGAAGAAGAGGAGGAAGACGATTCTCTTCCTCCTTCGCCCGGCGAGATAGAGGAAACTTTGAACGGCGCCGGGAATGCGAGGGAGCGGAGGAAGAAGATCTCGGCCATTTTGGCCAAGCTCATACGGCGAGACCGCGCCCATGCTGCCGCAGCGAAAGCGTTCCGCGAGTCCGTGGAACAAAGGCTGGAGGCCCTGGAGCGGGATTTCTTCTTGGGCGAGACTGATCAACCGGGAGGGCCTACAGCTCAGTCTTCGCCAGGGAGATGCATCGCGCAGATCCGGGATCACGCTAGGCGATTCAACCTGGGGTGCACCACGTTGTCCTCTTACTTCAACCCGCTGGCACCTCCGCGAACCAGGCGGCGAGAACGAGGGCGATGGTGCTGGGAACCGTATTAGTTCATCTAGGTCTCGCCCCTTCTTCCTCTTTAGCCTTCCCTTCTGCCATGTACCCTTAGGACTCTGTAATAACTGCTATTGTTAACTCTATTCAGCTCTCGACAGCGAGAGCACGCTATTACTCGTTTCTTCTTTCATTGCGCTGCGAATTTTAGGAATGTGTTGGAATTAGGTCGCTTGCGCCGAAGCTAAGAAGCTTGCGCCAAAACCAAGAGGCTTGCGCCTATGAGAGGCGATCGTCGACTGCTGTAATCCTGAGGGGGAAAACTGAGGCGTCACCGGTCCAGATCGTGACAGCTATGCTCCGCCGTCATTTTTCTCTCTCTATCGGACGGAGCCACAACGATCACGGTTCCCTATAAATAAGGAAGTCTACCAACCGCATTTATTTCCCTGATCCGGAACCTAAACCCCCTTTCACTGCTCTCGCCCTGTCGCTCTCGCTTCTACCTCTCTTATACCTCTCGCTAGCACCCATAAACTCGAGATGTCGGGCGAGAACGAGGGTCGCGCTCACTGCGCGGAAGCGTTCCGCAAACATCTCTTCCCCTCCTGCACGCTTACCCTAGACGAATATAATCTGATCGTCGACCGTTTCATTCCCGCTGGCTTCTCGGCGCGGAACCGGGCAATCACGACAAGGTGGATACCCCGGGGGCTGGAGAGCTTGCCATCCCCCTCGAACACTTCGAGGTGGGCTTCCACCTTCCCCTCTGGCTGGAGATTCGGCAAGCTCTCCGCTACTACGGGGTGGTTCCCGCCTAGGTGAACCCAAACTCTGTCGCGATCCTTGTAGCGTTTATATGCTACATGCGATCCGAGAGGATCGAGTTCAGTTTGTCGATCTTCCGCAAGCTATTCAACTTCCGCGCGAAAGGAGGGGTGGTCTTCTTCTCCGGGCAGCTGCTCAAGACCACCGGTCTCGCCAACAAACACCATCATTGGGGCGAGAAGTTCGTCTTCGTCACCGGGGGCTTCGGCAACATCCCCCTCCAACCTGTTCAATATGAGAATGCTGCCTACAAGCCGCCCACTCTGGGGTCGCGCGAGAGCGCACTCCTGGAGTTCTTCGGAAGCAAGGAGTTTGACGTTCTCTTCCTCCGGCGAGACGTCGACTCCCTTCCTCCCGTCCACCCGGGCGAAGGTACGGTCTCGCCCTAGATTCGATCTCTTGTTAGAATCTCCCTGTGCTGAATAGTGCTAACTTTGCAGGAGTGCGGGAGGTCCCTTTAAGCCAACCTTTCGCTGTCGCCCCGGGCGCCGGGGATCGGGCTGCGAGAGGCTCTCTTGCTCTTGCGGAAGCCAGCGCTCGCGCCTGCAGAACCCGCTCTGCCCTTGTCGACCGGAGCTAAGAAGCGGAAAGGCCCCGCTCCCGCCCCGCGACCGCTGAAGAGGCCGAAGCCATCCGCTGCGAACAAGGGCAAGGACTTGGCCGTCTCGCCTGCCCGACATCCTGCCATGGGCAAGTCCTTCGAAGGGCTGCTCCAGATGGCCAGCGAGATGGGTGCTTCCGCCAGGAGGCGTGCCGAGACTACTGCCGAGAACCCTCCAGCCGCCGACATGGCGGGAGGAGAGGGAGTCGTCGCCGAGACCTCCGCCCGGACCCCGCCCAGGGAAGTGCCGAAAGGGCACAGGAATTATGGCCTTGGCGTGAAGCACGTCGATGCGGAAGGGAAGCCTCTGCTTCAATGGGATCCCGAAACCAACAGGGTTACAGTTTCAACGCTCCTCCCTAGATGGGCGGAGCGGGATGAGGTTACCGGCGAGGCCTTCTCGCTGGGCTACGGCCTCTATAGCCGAGAGGGCGCCAGTGTCTTCGACCAGACGCCCACCCGGCTTCTGGCCTTCGATGCTACCCGGGCCCTGCTTCGCGGGTTCGAGCTTACGCATATGTGCGCGCGTCGAAGCATCAACATCGACAAGAACTTCGCTGATATGTACAAGGCAAGGGAAGAGGCGGTGGCCAGAGCACATGCTTCGGAAATAGAGCTTGTGATTGCTCACCAGGAGTTGGCGAAAGCTCAAGAGGCATTGTCTCTATGCCTGTCGTCGAGGTAAGCGAGATATTCCTGGCCCCCCGCTCTCGCTTCTTGAAGTCACATTTGCGCAATATTTACTGAGCTGATTTCTTCTCCACAGGATTCCGCCCAAGCCACGGCGCTTCGCGCGGAGTTGGCTGACGTTCGTTACGCGAACGTCCTGCTGAGGGACCAACTCCAGCGTGCGGAAGCGGCGAAAGGCCCGCCTCCGACGCTTGACGAAAGACTAAAGAGCCGCCAGTTCTCGGTGTACGACATCGACAAGCTGCTGCAGGCGAATGCTCAGGCCACCGTCAAGCTGACCGTCGAGACGCTGCGGGATGCGAAGCTGCTTCGGGAGGATGGCGCAACCATCAACGCTCGCCAACTCCTCCCCTGGCTGTTCGACCCAGTGCCGAAGCCCCCAGGCGCGCCGGACTCTCCTCCCTCAGATGTCCCGAAGTCTTCCACCGAGGCCGGCGAGACGTTTGAAGCGAGCTCTGGCGAGGACTCTAGCGAGAGCACCAGCGGGGACTACAGCGCATCCCCTTGAAGCGCCTTTTTACTTTTGATATTCTTTTGTAACGAGCGAGAAGCTCCTCACCCTGTAATTATTTAACATAATGCAATGTTTTATTCTCCACTGTTGTGCTTGCTTGAATGAATAGGTTAGACGGCCAAGTAGCTTCCGCGTGAGCTTCCGCCGAGACCTTTAGCCTCCTTAGGATCACCTTAGAGACTCGTTAGGCGAGAGCCTTGTGTCATTGATTAAGTCGTCTTGCCCAGGTCTGCCGGGAGCCTTTTTTCAACGAGACCCCCCCCCCCCCAGCCGAGACCTTACGGCCGAGACCCCTACTTGCCGAGGCCCCAACTGGCCGAGACCTTTTCGGGGGCTCTGTCCCTAATCTTGGCCAGGGTCGTGACAAGATGCCTTCCCATAAACTGGATCTATGCTCCACCGGTGAGCCTTCGGACCTGCCAGCTAGATGGGAGCCTGCGCAGCGGGTCTGCCGGGGGCCGAGCCGAGCTCGGGGTGTTGATGAAGATCAAACCAAACCTCTCCCCCACAGGCGAGCCTTCGGACCTGCCAGCTAGATGGGAGCCTGCGCAGCGGGTCTACCTGGGTCCGAGCCGAGCTCGGGGTATTGATGAAGATCAAACCAAACCTCTCCCCCACAGGCGAGCCTTCGGACCTGCCAGCTAGATGGGAGCCTGCGCAGCGGGTCTACCTGGGGCCGAGCCGAGCTCGGGGTGTTGATGAAGATCAAACCAAACCTCTCCCCCACAGGCGAGCCTTCGGACCTGCCAGCTAGATGGGAGCCTGCGCAGCGGGTCTACCTGGGGCCGAGCCGAGCTCGGGGTGTTGATGAAGATCAAACCAAACCTCTCCCCCACAGGCGAGCCTTCGGACCTGCCAGCTAGATGGGAGCCTGCGCAGCGGGTCTACCTGGGGCCGAGCCGAGCTCGGGGTGTTGATGAAGATCGAACCAAACCTCTCCCCCACAGGCGAGCCTTCGGACCTGCCAGCTAGATGGGAGCCTGCGCAGCGGGTCTACCTGGGGCCGAGCCGAGCTCGGAGTGTTGATGAAGATCGAACCAAACCTCTCCCCCAAAGGCGAGCCTTCGGACCTACCAGCTAGATGGGAGCCTGCGCAGCGGGTCTACCTGGGGCCGAGCCGAGATCGGGGTGTTGATGAAGATCGAACCAAACCTCTCCCCCACAGGCGAGCCTTCGGACCTGCCAGCTAGATGGGAGCCTGCGCAGCGGGTCTACCTGGGGCCGAGCCGAGCTCGGGGTATTGATGAAGATTGAACCAAACCTCTCCCCCACAGGCGAGCCTTCGGACCTGCCAGCTAGATGGGAGCCTGCGCAGTGGGTCTACCTAGGGCCGAGCCGAGCTCGGGGTGTTGATGAAGATCAAACCAAACCTCTCCCCCACAGGCGAGCCTTCGGACCTGCCAGCTAGATGGGAGCCTGCGCAGCGGGTCTACCTGGGGCCGAGCCGAGCTCGGGGTGTTGATGAAGATCGAACCAAACCTCTCCCCCACAGGCGAGCCTTCGGACCTGCCAGCTAGATGGGAGCCTGCGCAGCGGGTCTACCTGGGGCCGAGCCGAGCTCGGGGTGTTGATGAAAATTCCTTTAACCGGACCTATTCTATCATCAAGACGAGGAGACATAGTTGGTTAAAGCAAAAACATGGTAGAGTAGAAAAGATCTATTCCTACGATAGCATTCTTTAGAGAGTCAACATTCTGAAAAGACTATTTGGAAATGATAACATTTATTCATCATATTACAACTCCTTCTCTCCCTTCAAGGGTAAAAACGTTTCAAGTCATCACCGTTCCAGGTGTGGCTCAAGTTCCTTCCCTCCGCATCCTGGAGATAATAACCCCCGTTAGCCAGAACCTTCTCTATTATGTAAGGTCCTTTCCAACTGGGGTTGAGCTTGCCCACAGGGGCCGACCTTCCCGCTGCGTCGACCTTTTTCAGCACTAGGTCCCCCTCGACGAATTGCTTAACCCTGATGTGTTTATCGAAGTACCTGGCCATTCGCCTTTTTATCTCTTCTTGTCTGATAGCAGCAACATTCCGTAGCTCTTCCACCATATCCAAAGAGAGGCGCAATCCCTCCTCGTTCTCCAACCTCCAAGCTTCGCTTCCCTCACCTGCGGCTGAGACCCGTGGAGACCGAACCTCGAACTCCACTGGGAGGACAGCCTCACACCCATGAGAGAGCTTGAAGGGGGTCTCCCCTGTGGCCGTGTTCGGAGTTGTTCGCAAGGCCCACAGGACAGAAGGGAGCTGCTCCACCCAGTTACCCTTCAAGTTCTCCACCTTTTTCTTGAGCAAGTTCACGATGATCTTGTTCGCCGCTTCCACCTGGTCGTTGCTCCGGGGGTGATGGACAGAGGCAAACCTGAGGTCAACCCCCAGTTGGGCGCAGAAGCTGATGAACTCTTCACTGGCAAACTGAGGACCGTTATCCGTCACTATCACTTGGGGTAGCCCGTGCCTGCATATGATTTCCCCCCAAACGAAGTTCCTGATGACCTGGGAGGTAACCTTGGCTAGGGCCTTGATTTCCAACCACTTTGAGAAGTAGTCTATCATGACTAGGAGGAACCTCCTCTGCCCGATAGCTGGGGGAAAGGGTCCAACCAGATCCATTCCCCAAATGGTGAAGGGCCATGAGGCCGTGATGCTCCGAAGCCTTTGTGCGGGTAAGAGCTGGAGGGGGGCGTGTACTTGACATTTCAGACATCTCTTTGCAAACTCGACTGTGTCTTTCCTCAAGGTCTGCCAGAAATACTCTTGTCTTATCACCCTTGCCTCCAACGTTCTTCCTCCCGAGTGGCTACCGCACTCTCCCGAATGTACCTCTTCCAGGATTCTCGGGACCTCCTCCTCAATCACACATCTCGCGAGGAGCCCCGATAGCATCTTCCTGTGCAAGCCCCCTTTCCACATCAGGTAGTGGGCTGCCTTTCGTTTGAAACTTCTCGCATCCTTAACCCCCTCTGACAGCTCGCCTGTGGTAAGGAAGGTCACCAAAGGGTCCACCCATGAGGATCGCCGGCCTACCTCCATCAACTCCCCCTCTTCAATCGCCGGTCGGAAGAGTTCAGTCAAGGTCCCTCCTCCCCGGGGCCCAAACTTTGCCAACCGATCAGCTGCTGCGCTCTCTTCCCTGGGAACATGTTGAATAGAAAAGGAACGGAACTCCCCGATGATGGCCCTTACCTTGGATAGATACTTCACGAGGGTAGGCTCCCGAGCCTCGAACTCCCCTCTGATCTGCAACGCTACCACCATCGAATCAGTGAAGGTCTCCACATCCTGGATCTCCAACTCCCTCGCCAATCGAAGGCCGGCTATTACCGCCTCATATTCCGCCTGATTATTGGTAACAGGGAAGTGGAAAGCCACCGCCTGTTCTATGATAACCCCCTGAGGGCTTACCAACACTACACCCCCTCCCAGAGAGTGTCTCCCCGAGTCCCCATCGACCATCATCTTCCATGCCTCCCGGGGCTTTGGCTCCTCATTCTCAGCTTCAGTGACATAGTCTGCCAGAAAGTCCGCCACGGCCTGAGCTTTGATGGAGAGTCTCGGGACAAACGAGATGTCGAACTCGCTTAGTTCGATAGACCACTTTGCCAACCTTCCCGAGTGCTCTACCCCCTCGAAGATCTTACGAAGAGGGTGGTCGGTGACCACCCTAATCGAGTGCGCTTGAAAGTATGGACGAAGCTTCCTTGCCGAAACGACCAGGGCGTAAGTCAGCTTCTCCAGGATGGGGTAGCGGAGCTCCGCCTTTTTCAGGATTCGGCTTACATAATAGACGGGTAGCTGCTTCTTCCCCTCTTCCCTAACCAAGACGGAGCTCACAGCTTCCACCCCCACTCCGAGATACAAGGCCAGGTCTTCCCCCTCTTTGGGACTTTGGAGTAGCGGAGCCTGGGAGAGTTGCCTCTTCAGCCTTTGGAAAGCCTCTTCGAATTCGGCCGTCCATTCGAACACCTGATTACTACGGAGCACCTTGAAGAAAGAGGAGCACTTATCCCCGGACCGAGAGAGGAACCTGCTCAGTCCGGCCAACTTTCCCGTCAAGCGCTGGACCTCCCTAGCGTTGCGAGGTGATTCCAAGTCCAATATGGCCTTTACCTTGTCCGGGTTAGGCTCCACCCCTGCCGGAGTCAAGAGGTGTCCGAGAAACTTCCCACGACCGGCCCCGAAGACACACTTCAAGGGGTTCAACCTCATCTTGAATCTCCGCAGGGTGGCAAACGTCTCCTCCAAGTCCCGCAAATGGGAATCCACGCACTTGCTTTTAACCATCAGGTCATCGACGTAGACCTCTAGGTTCTTCCCCCTTTGGTCTCGAAAGACTCGATCCATCATGCGTTGGTATGTTGCCCCTGCGTTTTTTAACCCAAAGGGCATCATCTTATAGCTGAAGCATCCCTCCCTCGTGATGAAGGAGACGTCTTTGACATCAGGAGGGTGCATCCGGATCTGGTGGTAACCTAAAAAAGCATCCAAAAAACTCATAACAGAAAAACCAACGGCTGAGTCAACCAGCGCGTCGATTCGAGGCAGGGGATAGCAATCCTTAGGACATGATTTATTTAACAAGGAAAAATCGATACACATACGCCACTTTCCTCCCCCTTTTTTCACCATCACCACATTGGAGATCCAGCCTGGATACTGGATCTCCGAGACGAAGCCCGCCTCCAGAAGTTTCCTGACCTCCTCTCGGATGGGCTCCTCCAGCTTGGTGGCGATGGCCCTCATCTTCTAGCATATGGGGCGAGTCCTCGGGTCCAGGTTCAAGCGATGGAAAGCCACGTCTGCGTCGATGCCCGACATATCTGCCGCGCTCCAAGCGAAGATATCGATGTTGCTCTGGATGCAGGCTAGCATCCGTGCCTGGTCCTCGAGGCTTAAGCCTCCGCTGACTCGTACCTTCTGTACTTGCCCTGCTCTGGTGAGTACCTCCATCTCCACCACTTCCTCGGCCGGCTCCAGCCTCGACCGCTCCCATCCTGCCCTTGCTTCCTCCTGCTCAACCTCTTCTCCTCCGACCTCATCAACCCCCATTGCTTCCACCAGGCCTTCTCCTTGCCTCTGCTCTCCTTCCCTTGCCTCTCCCAGGCTCATCTCTTCTATCTCTACTACCTCCTCCAACAACAAGCCCTCCGCCTCCTGCGGGCTCGCCTCCTCCACTTCTATGTTTCCCTCCTGCCCAGCCATCTCTTTCTCCAGCTCCTCCGCCTCAGCCATCCACGACACGGTGTTTACCGCCGTCACATAACACTGCCTCGCCACCTTCGGGTCTCCCCTGATCCTAACCTGTACCCCTCCATTGCTGAACTTGAGGCATTGATGAAATGAGGAGGGGACACAGCGAAAGGCGCTGATGAGAGGACGCCCAAAGATGGCGTTGTAGCTACTCGGGGCGTCTACAATCACGAACCTATAATTCCGCGAGACGCCCCCAAGCTTCACATGCAGACCCACTCCCCCTTCTACCTCCTTCCTCTCTCCAGAAAAACCAAAAAGCGGTCCGTCGGAAGCCAGGACCCTTTTTCCTTCCACCCTCATTTCATCGAAGGCCTTCTTGAAGATTACGTTCACGGAGCTCCCGTTATCCACCAGTATCCGGGAGACTGTGAAGTTCTCCACCGCTGTCTGGATCACCAGTGCGTCGCAGAACGGGTCTTCGTAATCTGGCATGTCCGCGGATGAGAAGGTGATTTTTTCTTCTGGGGAGGGGGGAGCTAGGGAGGTCGAGGCGACCCCTCTGTGGAACATGGTTTGAAGGCTCCCCTTGCGGGTTGCCTCAATTCCTACTCCCCCATGGATCACTCCGATCCCCCCTCGGGTCCCCACATTGACCCTATCTTCACATCTATCCTCAGCCTCTCTGTATTGTACCTCGACGATCCTTGTAGGTGGATCCTGCCTCCCAGCTCCTCTGGCCTCCCTCATCTCTAGAAATTCCGGGCAGGTGGCCGTTGCGTGACCTTCCTCCTGATGGAAGTCACAATAAGGCAACGCCATCCTGCCCCCTCTTCCTTCTCCTCCTCCTCTTCTCCCTGCCCCTCAAATTCTTCTACCTCTTCCCCTTCCCACCTCCATGGCCTACTGCGGTGGTGGGAAGTGACCCCTCGGTCCCTGCCTCCATCCTCCCTGCTCGAGTATTCTCGGCTCCCGGAAGTTGTCTCTTCCTTGAAGACCCCCTTGGCCCTGGGGGCGACCTTCCTGAGTCCTCCAACCCAATCGGTTGTTCAGCTCCCTGGCCCCCCCATGCTGTTGCATCTGCACTCGGGGTTCCTCTCTCCTCCTATCTTCCCTTGGTTCCCTCTGCTCCCTCTGCTCTCTCACTTCCCTCGGCCTTCCTGCTGCCGGCTCCTTTACATCATCCTCCGTCAACCTGGCCAGCTTCCTCGCAAACGCAGGGTTTGCCCTCTCGAAGTCTATCTCCTTTGCCGCCCTCTCCATGAGCTCCTCAAAAGAGAGAGGGGGCACTCTCTTCAACTCCATGCTAAAAAACCCCGGCCTCAATCCCAGGGTGAAGGCAAGCATCAGGGCGTACCCCGGGACCTCCTGGACCAGGAGAATCTCCTCTTGGAACCGATCAATCATAATGACCCAACGTCTCCTCCGGCTTCTGCCTCACTGCAAACAGACTCTCAACCTCCTTCTTCCGCTTCTTCGAGGTCGAGAACCTCAATAGAAAACCCCTGCGCAGGTCCTCAAAACTGTAGATCGAGCTCGCCGGCAACTAGTGGAACCAGTCCCTAGCCTTCTCTTTCAGAGTGATGGCAAAGAGCCAACACTTGAAGGCATTTGACATCTGCCTTATCGACACCACATCCTCAAACCACTACACATGCTGAACCGGTTCGTCCTTCCCGGTGTAGTAGGTCATATCTGGCTCCCGGAACCCCTCCGGCACTGGAGCCGAGACGATGAGCTCGCTAAATGGGGTCTCGCCTCCCGCCTGGCGAGAGGGCACGTCTCGCGACCTCGGCTGGCTGGACCGATCCGCGAGACCATGCCTGGGGAAGAGTTCCCGCACTGTCGCCTCCTTCTCGCCCAGATCCGCCGGAACCTCCTTCTCGGGACGCCGGCTCGGGAAAAGCTCCCGCGCGGCCACATCCCTCTCGCCTGCCTCCACCGGGACTTCCTTCCCGGGGCGCTGCCCTGGAGCGTTCTCGCCTAATAGCGGAACCACCTCCACAGGAACCTGCGGCGTTTCCCACTCGCTTCATGCCGAGAAGGCCAAGCTGATCGTCTGCATGACCTCTCGCCTGAAATCCTCTAACATCTTCCTCGTCGCTTCTTCTCCCTGGGTGGGTGATTCTCCTACGCCAGATCCTTCACCTTCACCTCCCTCCATGGGACTTAACTCAAGATTTTCTTGCACCGACTGCTTCCACGCTCACCGCACCAGAACTGTTGAAGCCAAAATTGACCCCAACGAATGTTCACAAACCAAAGTGCAGCCGACGCTTACTTCTCTCAAGTCTCGACCCCTGACTAGCTGCAAAGGCCCTAAGACCGACCCAAAGACCCAGCTGGGAGGTCCCACCTCACGCCCGGAAGATCTCTGAGAGCTTCCCCTCCAAAACCAAAAGCTGGATAAGGAGCTCCTCAGAAAGTACTGGAGTTGGAGAATCATGATAGCCTTGCTTTCCAAAGAGCCCCTCTGGATCTTTTTATAGTCTTCTCCTGACCTGAGAATACTGAAATACCCCTGATGGGCCTGCCGATAGACAAATCCCGCTATTACCCTGGGGGTAAACAGGTAATCTTACCCGGGGATAATAAAATAATCTTTTCCTGGGCGCCGGGCCCCACCACCTGGCCCTGCTTGGCGAGAGCCTCCGGCGAGAAGGCTCTCGCCGAGCCCCAACTTGGCTCATCTTGGCGGGACCTTCCGCCGAGAGGGTTCTCGCTCTCGCCCGCCCACAGGGGGAGTCCCTTCCAGGCGGGAGCTCTACTGTCTCGGCGTCTAAGGCCGGCCTGAAGGCCTGAGTCCTAGCGCGAACGATCTCGCCTATGGGTTGGCGAGAGCTCCCTAAGGGCGAGAACTCTACCAGTCCGCCCTTGGGCTGACCCTGGACTAGCCCAACCCCGACCTCTGAAGTCTTAGTCTTCTGGGTCCTACCCAGCGAATATGGGGTTGTACAGGCCGCCCCCTCCCTGCCACTCATCGTATTAAGGAGGGGCGACCACTGCCTTGGCCGCCGGCCTCAGGCCGCTTGTTTTCTTGGGCGGGCCTTTTTCGGCCCAAGGGCAGAGTCGTCATTTCACTAAAAATGACGATCTGCATGCTCAGATTCGGGCGCTCCTATTGGCCCTTCCGGTACTTATCGGGCAAAATTACCGGACCGCCCTCACAAAAGTCTATAAAATATACTTGTTCTCTACTTCATTTGAATTTTTTGTCTAGTCGGAAAACTCTCTCTCTCTACACTCTCTCCTCTCCTCTTGCAGAATTTACATCATGGATCACACCAAGGAACTCTGCCAAGGTCCGTCTAGACGGACAAAGTCTACCCGAGTATTTGGAAGCGCATTATCTCATGGTCATCCCACACAGTTTTCGGTCATTCGCGAGGCACGGAGCAAGCGATAAGATTTCTCATGGCCACAGGGCCAGATCCGGATCCATCAAGATGCCCAAGTTTGTCCGCTCCCATCTGAGCAAAAAGAGCAAGTTCACTGGAAAAGTACAGAGCTCTGTCACGCTCAGTACTCTTTCTCCCATCTCTTCAAGTGTAACAAGTAGTGGCATGTCACTCTTGCTTTCACCCAAACAACCTTATAACACACTCTGAATAGTGGAAGTTAGGTCGACACCGAATTATTCATGTGGTTTTCACCCCAATTACGAGTTTTCCACGTAATCAAGTCTACCTCACAATCCTGTGAAACTCCGACTGTTTGCGCACTCGTCTGCTCAACGGGCTTAGACGACTTATAAGGCCCGGTCTACCAGGAGTCTTGAGCGGACCACAACACGCCCGATCTTACCTAAGGAGCTTCATCCATTTACAATGGTCTATGGATTTTGCTCTGCGCTGAATCGCTAATGCTTGCGTTGAATCGCTAATGCTTGCAAATAGAATCACCGAGTGTCATTGTATCCAACTATGACAGTATTATGTTGCTTCAAAAAATTATACTAAGACATGTCTTAAATAATATATCATTTTTCTTACATACAATGTGTATGTCCCGTACTTGGTGAAGTCAACTTGAATAGCCTGACAAGATATTTACCAAAATGCCACTACAGAAGGCAAGCTCGTATTTATCCCATAAATACCACGCCAAAAACCGACATCACCTCGGTAGGACCCGAGATGAGCTCACCCACCTTATCAGGGACCAAATAAGCCTCGCACGAGAATGGAACCCACTCTTGGGTTGGGATATACCCCTCTACCATTGTACATAAATATGACACCATCAAGGGGAAGTGGCGGTGTCATCAGACTGACTACTAGGTATCTCGCCTAGGACTCGCGAGCTCTCATGGGCACCTCACAAGCCTGTCACTCCTCCCTCACCCAACACAACATTAGGTTTGTGATATGGAGTTTTTTTCACTCCTAGGTGCGAGGGGGAATCTATGAACTGTCACTATTCAACTTCCTTTTTGGCCTTACTCGTCTGTGACTTACCTTTGTGGGCCAACATCTACTTTTGTTGGAATTTTGTGTTATATAAGTAATCAAAGAATTAGTCTCGATGCTAGTGTAATACGAGCTTGAAGGATCGGTCGTACGTAAGAACGTGCAAAAATTGGAGCGTTGATCGTGTTGGCTTGTAAAGTCAAGTTCTGAATATGTATATTTCATATACGATGTATGACATTGGAGGTACACGCCCGATTGTCATAGGCAGGTGAGCTCAAAATGGTGGGATAACGGTTAATAGCAATTCTCGAGCAAACAACACGACTTTCGAATGCACACACTTATATGTTAAGAGTGTGTGAGTAGTTATTTGTTTTAGAACCACAATGAGACGTTTCTTCATGAACTAACAGGACTTTTGAGACACACCCAAAGCACACAATCATGTGCACCAATTTGTTGTGTACGGGTTCACACATATAAATAAGTCAATTATTATGAAAAACCAGTGTCTTTTTTCAAGTCTTAATATCGTAAAGTCACGAAGAACATATCTCTCTAAATTTGAACTAGTATTTTATATGAGAGAAAAACGATCATCTTCCAACCCCAAGTTCTTTGGATAAACTTTGAAGTAATTCGGCGTTCATGCGAATACTTCTAAAGGCGTGAATACTATTATGTGTTTCGACTCAAACACTATTATCTGATATTGACACAAATATAAGCTATTTTCTCGATTTAGGCTCTATTTGTTTGGGCGTTTCGCTGCTCTGTTTTGGGCAAACGCCGCCGGAAGGAGGGTAAACAAATGAACCTTCGGCAGCGTTTGCTCCGTTTCCACCCGCCCGCCATGAGAAACTCCCCAAAAAGTTCTGTTTGGAGCAGCCACCTCCCCCCTCCGGTTCTAACACTCCGTTTCCACCCGCCGGATCGTCCAGCCACCGCCGAACTAAATGGAGCCTTAGTGTGTTTCTCATGAATCTTGTATAGAATTTCCTATATTGCCGCTACGCATTTGAAACATTCAGAAATAAACAGTGGCATCAAAAAAGGCTGCAAAACCTCTCTTTCAAAAATCATTTCCCTTCATTTTCACATTAACTGTCCGTTTTTATACAGTTTCGTTCATTGTTAGATGAGGAGGAGAGGAAATGCCGGCCCTCCATTTATTATTTTATTATTATTTTTATTATTTTTTTATTTTAATTATATATTTATTATATTTAAGGAAAACGTGTATTACACAATAACGTTCGTAGGCGCTAAAATATTATTTCAAACTTCACATATAATATACCAATAAATTTGTTTTTTCGAGACCTACAAAACGAGACTAATATTGCATACTTTCTAAATATTATTGATCATACAAATAGCGAGAGAACACAATTTACTAAATAAAATTGCACATACACCGAAATAAATTCAAATTAAAATGCATACAATTTTCCAAATTACATTGTTTCGTTACCATGTCGTGCCCACAGATGTTCGATCAGTGCATCTCGAAGTGCGAAATGTGTCACCTTGTCTCTGATTTTTTTATGCCGATTTAGGAACTGCTGAAATCTTTCGACTTCACTTGTGTCCATCTCTTCAACATTCTGAGCTGGCGGCGGTGGAGAAATAACGATATCTTCATTTTCATCTCGCTCGTCCTTGATAATCATATTGTGCATTATAATGCAAGCAGTCATGATATCATGCAACACATTTTTATCCCCAAAACGGCAAGGCCCCTTAATAATTGCAAAGCGTGATTGGAGAACTCCAAAAGCGCGTTCTACATCTTTTCGGCATGCCTCTTGCATCATTGCGAAGTGTTGTTTTTTTTTATCTTGTGTATGAGAAATGGTTTGAACTAGTGTTGACCATTTCGGATAGATACTGTTGGAACACCCTATTACTATTTGGACCAGGATGACTATACTTCTATAGGGATTTTGGTTTGTGACCTCCTTGTTGTTATAAAGGTCACATAGGCTAGGTAGAATAATCTTCAGCTCGACGTAGAGTCGACCTCTGCTCGACGCAGAGTCGACCTCTGCTCGACGCTGAGTCGATCTCAGCTCGACGCTGAGTCGACCTCAGCTCGACGTAGAGTCGACCTCAGCTCGACGTAGAGTCGACCTCCGCTCGACGTTCCGTCGAACCCAGTTCTACTTACAGATAACACTCTCTGGCCGACGTGTGTCGTGCTCAGATCGACGTTTTATTGTGAGCTCGACGCTTTTCAGACCTCCGTCAGTTTTGAATAGGAATTCAAATTCCTTCTGTCAGACAATTAATGCTGAAGATTTATTGGCCGTTACAGCATATCTGGTGCATGGCTCAAGGAATTTTCTAAGGAATGTCTGCCTGTCATTTCCTTTGACGCATGAACATTTAAGGAAAGCAATTAATGCTGACTTCCAACGGCTATCAAAGAAAAGGAAGAAGAAGACTCAGATATATAATTCAATTTTCTTTCTTCAGAACACAGAGAATATACAGAACAAAAAAAGAGAACAACAATACAAGACTTCAGATCTCTTCTCTCTCTATGAAATTGTTTTTGAAAGACTCACTCACAGGAATTCTGATTGCTTCAGACACAACCATCCAACCTTCTTGGATCATCTCTTGCTGGAGCAAATCAGATCTTTTGAAGACCTGTCACCCTTGTGCAGAGCTCTCCTTCCTGAACCTCTTCTTGATCTCAGGGGGAGCTTTGACAACAACTACAGATCCACTTTTGCTTCTCTCTGCTTGTTGATAGAGAAGACAACATCATTCTTTTTCTTTTTCTTTCTGTACAGGGTTTTAACTCCCTTCAAAAGTTACTTTTGGTTTTGCTGAAATCTGGTCAAAATCAGCTCCTTTGGTTTGTGAGAACCTGATCAAAAACTCTCTGGTGCTCAAGACACCTGATCAACTCATCTTGAAGTGGATTCCTATCAAGGGTGATAGAAGAGTGGATGTACCCAGATTTGGGGAACCACTATAGCTCCTTGTGTCGTCTGGATTGCTTGTCTCTTTGTGATTTGCTTTGTGCTGTGAATTTCCTTTTACTCTGATTATTTGCTATAGCACCATACACTAAGTAAATACAAATTTTCTCTGCACACAAGTTTTTATTTGCAAAATTATTTTAAATAACTCTATTCACCCCCCTCTAGAGTTAGGATTGATCTTATCCTGCACTTTCAATTGGTATCAGAGGCAGGTTGATCATTCATACAGGCTAACACCTGGATCAAAAGATCCCTGATAAGATCATTTCCCTCAAAGGGTTAGTTTCTTTAGTTTTACTTATCTTTGAAACTCATGGCACAAAACAAGGACTTTGCTAGCACCAGACCTCCTATGTGCAATCTCTCTAAGTTTGCACTATGGAAGGCAAGGATTAGACTTTACATGAACTCTTTTGATGAAGACATTTTTAATTCTGTGTTGACAGATTGTCCAAGACCTCCCACAGGAACAAGTACATCAGCTATTCCTCCTCCTTCAGGAACTGATGCTGACATAAAGAAGTGGAAGGCAGCAGATGCTAAAGCCATGAACATCTTGGCTCAAACCATGTCAGATGACATTTTCCAGAAAGTAGCTGATTGCAATACTGCTAAAGAGATCTGGGAAAAACTTTCAGAAATTGTATCAGGTTCTGCAAATGAAAGAAAGGATAGGAGATCCTACCTCATCACCCAGTATGAGAACTTCAAAAAGGCAGAGTCTGAGTCAGTTGCTGACATGTACAACAGACTGAGCCTAATCATCAGTGAGCTTAGATCACTAGAGAAGGACATATCTCTCACTGAGATAAATGACAAGATACTGACTTGTTTCCCTAGCTCTTGGGACTCAAGAATCTGGTCAATTAAAGATGGAAGAAATGTCTGTGAGTTATCCACAGAAGCTCTTCTAGGAAAGCTCAAGAGCTATGAGCAATTTATTAAGAAGAGAGAAGAAGAGCAGAAGACATCCACACCAACAGAGAAGGCTGAGAAAACTATTGCCTTCAAAGCACATGAAGAAGAACCTAAAGAAAAGGTGTTGGGAAATGAAGAGCTTATGAGCCTACTGGTCAAAAGGTTCAATAAGCTAAATAAAAGGAACTTCAGAAGATGATCATCCAAAGACAAAGACAAGCCAAGGTATGACAGATCTAATAATAAAGATATTATCTGCTTTGGCTGCAGGAAACCAGGACACATTTTCCCCAACTGTCCAGAAAATCAAGACAAGGACAGAAGGGACAAGAAGGAAAGAAAGGATAAAAGGAAGGACAAGGAGTCAAGGAAATACCATGACAAGCCTTCCCCCAGCAACAGCAAGCACACCAGAAAAGGATTTGTGGCTGAATCCTGGAGTGACTCTGATGAGTCTGATTCATCATCCAGCTCCAGTGATGATGAGGATGATGTAGAAGAAAAGGGATTCTGCATGATGGCCATCAGTGCATCTCAAAAGAACACTGATTCAGAGCCTGATGCTGACTACCCATCTGATCAGGAACTTACTGAGGATCAGGTAATAGATTCATTTGACTTTACTTCTGATGATTTCAAATCTGAGTTTAAATCTATGTGCATTGACTTGATTGAGTCTCAAAAGTTGATTAAAACTCTAAATGAACAATTAATTGAATGCAAATCCATTAACTCAGATAATCTTAGACTCTTAGAAGAGTTAAAGCAGTGTGGGGAGGAGATAGCTTCACTGAAAAGTGAGCTATCTAAGGCCAAACAATTTGAAGAAACCCTTAATGGGAGAAGTATCAAATTGATGGACATCACAAGTACAGTGAACTCAAGATTGAATGGTTCACTGGGCTTGGGTGCTTCATCCAGCCAACCCATAGTGCTGACAACTCCAATCAAATTTACCAGTGAGAAAGGTAAAGGAGTCTTGATAGTGGCTAGGAAGAATGCTGACTTAACCCAGGAAACTGGACAAGAAGCGTCGAACGAAGCTCGACGGACGTCGACCAGAGCTCGACGTAATCGCAAGAAAACGTCGAACTCAGGTCGACGCCTTTTACCCTCTGAACAAAGCAAGCCTTCGCCGTCGAACGGAGCTCGACGCACTCACCAGAGTCCGTCGACCGAAGCTCGACGTGCGTCGAGCCAAGCTCAGAGCAAAAGTCATTTCTCAGGGGTTAATTCAAAATTCAATTCCAGCTCTACATCTCATCACTTTAACCCTTATGCTGAATGGATAATACCTCCTAGGAGATATCATCCTGTAGGCTATAAGAGTCAACCTGAGATGTCTTTTATTTCAGAATTTAAAGGATATCAAGAAAGGCCCAAGGTAAACTGGGTCAAAAACAATTGATTTGTTGTATGTGCAGATAAAGACCTATCCAATTGAGAACCAGCAGTGGTACTTGGATAGTGGGTGCTCAAAGCACATGACTGGCAACAAGGAAAACCTTGTGTCCTTCAAAGCCAAACATGGACCCAAAGTAATCTTTGGAGATTCAAATTTTGGACAAACAAAAGGCTATGGCCAAGTCAAGATAGGGTCAATCACATTTAAGAAAGTGGCCTATGTGGAAGGACTAAAGCACAACTTAATCAGCATCAGCCAGCTATGTGATGCTGGTTATCAGGTTTGGTTTACAAACTCAGCATGCAATATTACATTAAATAACAACATTGTCTTAATTGGTAATAGACAAGATAACATATATCTAGTTGATTTCAATTCATCTAAAGTAGATATTTGCTTATTTAATTCCCTTAGCAAACCCAATGAACTTTGGCATAAAAGACTAGGACATGTGAACCTTAGAACCATTGCTAAGTTATCCCAAGACAACCTTGTTAGAGGACTACCTTCTGGTCCCTACAAGAAGGAAGGACTTTGCAAGGCCTGTTAGTTAGGCAAGCAAACTAAAAACAGTTTCAAGTCACTTAATAAGAGTGACTCACCTAGAATCTTGTACTTATTGCACATGGACCTTTTTGGACCAATTAATGTACAAAGCCTAGGAGGGAAATCTTATGCTTTAGTAGTTGTAGATGACTTCTCAAGATTCACTTGGGTGTTCTTTCTGAGGAAGAAGTCTGATAACTTCAAGATTTTGACAGATTTTCTCAAAGGCATACAGATTGAGTTCAATACTCACATTGCCCTGATCAGAAGTGATCATGAGACAGAGTTTGATTCTCTTCTCATGCTAGAGTTCTGTCAGAAGGAAGGAATCAGGCACACCTTCTCAGCTCCAAGAACTCCTCAACAAAATGGGGTAGTTGAAAGGAAAAACAGAACCCTTATTGAATCTGCCACAACATTGTTGACAGATGCTCACCTTCCTCTAACCTTTTGGGCAGAGGCAGTGAACACCTCCAACTATGTTTTGAATAGAAGCCTGATACATAAACTAAAGGGTAAGACTCCCTATGAGTTACTCAAAGGGAAGAAACCTAAAGTGAATTATTTCAAAATTTTTGGTTGCATTTGCTTCATTCACAATAATGACAAGAAATACCTAGCTAAATTTGAAGCCAAAGCTGATGAAGGAGTGTTTCTGGGATACTCCATGATTAGCAAGGCTTATAGGGTTTTTAACAAGTGCTCAAATAAAATTGAAGAATCCATGCATGTTACATTTGATGAAACTAACATGTCTTATAAGGAGAAGGAGACTTCTACCATAAGCAATTTGCAGGAACATTCAATTTCAAAAAATCTGAAGCAGCTTACCATCACAGACAAAGGGTCATTACCTTCACCAATTCAACAAGACACTGAACTCAGTGACAATGAAGGGGAATTTCAGGTTCTGGAAAGTTCAAAAGGCCAACAAATTGAAGAACCAGTTGTTATTCCACAAGAGGAAACAACAACACAGGTTGGTGCATCATCAACACCCCTTGTTGATCTTGCAACAACAAGAGATCACCCAATCTCACAAGTAATTGGAGATATCTCAGTAGGTGTGCAAACAAGGAATCAAGTTAATCAAAATATTATGCACACCTGCTTCCTCTCTCAAATTGAGCCTCAAACCATACAAGATGCAGAGCAAGATCCAAACTGGATCATTGCAATGCAGGAAGAGTTGAATCAATTTGAAAGGAATAAAGTTTGGGAATTAGTACCAAGACCAAGGAACCAGCAAATTGTTGGAACCAAATGGGTATTCAGAAACAAGCTGGATGATCAAGGAATAATTGTGAGAAACAAGGCAAGACTTGTTGCACAAGGATATTGCCAAGAAGAAGGAATTGATTATGACCAAACCTTTGCACCAGTTGCAAGGTTGGAGGCCATAAGAATCTTCCTTGCATATGCAGCTCACAAGAGATTCAAGGTATATCAGATGGATGTCAAGAGTGCTTTTCTCAATGGAGACATCAAGGAAGAAGTTTATGTAAAGCAACCTCCAGGTTTTATCTCTCCAACCTTTCCTGATCATGTTTTTAAACTGCATAAAGCTCTATATGGTCTCAAGCAAGCTCCTAGAGCATGGTATGAGACCTTAGCTTGTTTTTTGTTGGAAAATGATTTTCAAAGGGGGTAGAGTAGACCAAACTCTTTTTGTTAGAACCCATAGGTCTCATACCCTACTAGTACAAGTTTATGTAGACGACATCATATTTGGGTCTACTGATTCAAACTTATGCAAAAAGTTCTCACAACTTATGCACTCAAAGTTTGAAATGAGTAGCATGGGTGAGCTTGCTTTCTTTCTTGGATTGCAAGTTAAACAACATGTGGATGGCATTTTCATTTCTCAAACCAAGTATGCTAGAGAATTAATTAAGAAATTTGGAATGTCTGAAGCATCCTCTATGAAAACACCTATGCCTACAAATGCTGTTTTAGATGCTGATGAATCTGGAAAACCAGTTGATCAGACAAGCTATAGAGCAATCATTGGCTCATTACTTTATCTAACAGCTACTAGACCAGATATAATGTTTGCCACATGCATTTGTGCTAGATTCCAAGTAAGCCCTAGAGAGTCCCACCTCACATTAGTTAAGAGGATTCTTAGGTATGTAAAAAGTTGTCCTAATCTAGGTCTCTGGTATCCACATGACTCAGGATTTGATCTAACTGGATTTTCAGATTCTGATTATGCTGGATGTAGAGTAGACAGGAAAAGCACCAGTGGAACTTGTCAATTCCTTGGTGATAGACTTGTCTCCTGGTTTTGTAAGAAACAAATCTCTGTGTCCACATCAACTGCTGAAGCTGAATACATGGTTGCAGGCAGTTGTTGCTCACAGATTTTATGGATTCAAAACCAGCTCCTAGACTATGGGTACAACTTAGAGATGTCTAAAATCTTTTGTGATAATACCAGTGCAATATCTATTGCTCAAAATCCAGTTCTCCATAGTAGGACCAAGCACATAGAGATCAGACATCACTTCTTAAGGGATAATGTAGAAAAGAAGAAAATTGCACTAGAATACATTTCCACTGAACTACAGAGAGGAGATATCTTCACCAAGCCCTTGGATGAAAAGAAGCACTTCTTTTTCCTCAATCAGTTGGGAATGCTAGATGGAGACAGCATAAATTAAAACTCCAAGATTTTGAAACCCATAATTAACAGGAATAGGAAAATTTCATTTTAAAATTTCCTGTCTGAGTGGTTGTTCTGAGCTCTGAACTAAGCTCGACGCGGCGTCGAACGGAGATCGACGGTCCGTCGCCCTCAAAAGCGTCGAACGTCGAACTCAGCTTCCAGCGTCGAACTAAGTTCACAGCTCCCTGGCTTCTTGAGTTTCTCTCTCCCCAGTCGACGTCTTCGTTCAACGTCGACCTGAGCTCGACGTATAGCTTCAGCCAAAGCGTCGAACGTCGACCTAAGCTGGACGCTGTTGAGTCGTTTCAGTTCTCCTAGAGCCTTAGAGCGTCGAACTGAGCTCGACGTTCTTTCCTTTTCTGCGTCGAACCCTAAGTATAAAATCATTTTCTCATCGTCGTTCGCAGTTGCGCTTTCATATCTTTCTGCTCAAGCTTTCTCCCTCCAAATTCCTTACTCTTGATCTTGGAAGGTATTCTTTTTGCAGGAAAATGGCGATCACAGCAGGAGCTCTGGCGGCCATGAAGTTCGATTCTGGATTCGATATCGACTTCAACTCTTTTGATGGATCTCCACAATATTTTTTGGATATACTGGACCTCTTCAAGGAGCAGCAACTGGTTAACTTTATGTCAACCAGGATCCCTCTCCCAGAGTCAGAAATCAAAGAGTGGAGTCTTACAGCAGTTATTTCAGACAACAATACATTGACTGGGAAAGTTTCAGGAAATGAGGTAGCCATCTCACCTCAAATCATTACAGAAGTTTTCAACTTTGCTGCTGGAGATGATGGCATAGAACTATCTGTGGAAGAGTATGCCTTGATGCTAGACAGGATGGGGCATGCTGCTGGTAACCCCTCTAAACTCCTCAAAGTTAACCTAGCTATTGAATATAGGTTATTAGCAGACATTACAGGAAAAGTGATCTGTGCAAAGAGGACTGCACATGATGCAATCACTAGGCATCAGTTCTGTCTTATGGCTGCACTTATATATAAGAAACATCCCAACTGGGGATTAATTGTGTTTGAATTGATTAAGAAAAAATTGGATAAAAACTCTGTCCACTTTGGAAGAGTTCTTGGGTTGATTCTCAACCATTGCTGCCCTCAACTGCTTGTGTCCTCCAAGAAGCACATCAATGCTTCCAAGAGGCTCACATGTGCCCTAATTGGCAAGTGGGACAGAAGAATTGTGAATCCCAGGGCAGCAGCAGCAATGAAGTCCTCTGCAGACACCAGGACTATAGAGGTCACTTCCCCTCAGTCCACTGGTCCAGAAGCAGGGTCTGTGCCATCTGACTCTCTCACCCTCCCATCCTCTTTCATCCCCTCAACCACAGTCATCTCATCCTCTCAACCTCTACCTTCCTCCATCTCTACCATTGCCTCCTCCCTTCCACCTCACACTACTTTCCTTCCCATAAACTTGGATTCCTCCCCTCATGAGGATCTCTTTTCTTTTGACATGCATGAAGACTCCTTCATGGATGCCTCTACCTCCTCTCTTCATGAATTTCCCCATTCATCTACTTTTTCAGAGCTACTCTTTTCCTCCATCCATGAGCCTGTTACACCTCCACTATCTGCACCTCCCTCAATATCTTCCCCATTTACAGTTTCTGCTACTCCATCTACCTCTACTCAAGTTCACCTTGAGCAAGTAGCTCTCCTGCCCCTAGCCAATCAAATTTTTGACCTTCTGTCCCCTAGGCTCTCCTCCCTCCTGGATGCCAAGCTGGCTCCTCTAATTCTTTCCCTGAGCACTCTTTCTGCCTCTGTCTCCTCCCTCTCCTCTCAGTTGGCATGCCCTTCTTCTGGGGGCCTAGAGTCAGCTACCACTGATTCTAGGCAGGGGGAGATGTCAGCAGAAGAAGAGCTGCCTCCTTCTTCAGTTCAGTTTGTTCAGACATGTTCAGAGACAGTATCAGTTGCAGAAGTTCAGATAGTATCTGAGGCTCCTCCTCCAGCTTCTGTTCAGAGCTTCTCCCCTCCAGCTCAGATTCAAGAAGATCTGTCCAGGGCTATTGTCCCATTTCACAAGATCCCTGATGCAGCAGTAGTAGCAGTGGCTCCTGCTAATAATGTAATTGAAATATTAGCAGCTGTTGAAACCTCAGGTGAAGAAATTGAAACACCTGATGCAGTTGAGACCCATGTCTCCCAAGCCCTTCAGGAACCAGCCTCTTTAGTCTCTATGGCTCCTGAGGCTGTGCTCTCTTCTGCAGTGGTAGTCTCCTCCTCCCCTCTGACAGCAGTTCTTCCTTCAGTTTCCTCCTCAGTAGCTCCAGATTCCATCAGTTTTCTTATCTCTAAAAGGAAGTACATAGATCCATATGAAGAATCTCAAAGTTCTGAAGATGAGTTTGCTACAGATTCTGATGACTCCTCTGCAACAATTGCAAGGAAGAGGAAAGCTAGATCAAAAGCTTTGAAAAGAGTTCCAATTGCCAGAGCTACAGATCATGACATTCCCTACTATATCAAATACAATTGTGAAATCACAGAGCCATGGATGCAGTACTCCCAAAATCAGAGAAAAGCAATGAAGAAGAAAAGAAAGTTCAATGAAGGACCATCCAAACCTGTCCATCAGCCTCCACCTCCACCTCCTCCAGATGCAGGTGCAGGTGCTAGTTTATCTTCCAATCCAGCCCCTTCAGCTCTACATGGAAAGACATATCAAGCTAGAAGATATCAAGGAGACAGTCAGTAAAGGGGAGGTCAGCAAAGAGGAAACTATAGGGGCAGGCAGTCTAGAGGAAGATCAGGTTCTCAACCTTATCAAAGGGGAGGAGCCATTGATCCAACCTCTGGCCCCTATCCCTATAGACCTAGAGCTGACCTCACCCCAACTACCTCTCAAGAACTCTCCTCTAACAGATTTGAACCAGCTGTACCCTTTGAAGATCCTACCAAAACTCCAGCCTACTGGAAAGCCAGAATGACAGAAATGGCTGCTTTAAATGAGATTAATAAAGCTAGAGAAAAAGGTCTGGACACCTCTCATATCAGTACTATGTCAGACCAAAGAAAAGAGGAATTGGAGAAATATAAGTCTAAGAAATTCTTTGATTCAGACAGATACATGCAACTTCATCCTGCAGCTGTACCACCCAGTGCAAGAGATCAAAAATCTTTAGGTGCAGCTGATGACTACAGATCTAAAAAGGAAGCTTCAAATCCAAACAGAGAAATCATCTTCAAGAAGAGTGATCAAGACAAAGCCTCAAAGGGAAAGTAAAGTAAGATGCTTTAATTCTTTCTATATATGCTGGACTCAGGACATTTGAACATTTGTGCTGCTATATAATGTTATATATATGCTGCTTTTTATTCTGACATGTCTGGTTGTATTGTAATGTATTGTATCTGCTTTATCTTTCTTTGAATCCCTAAATTCATGTAAATAGTAATCCTAATCCAAATAGGGGGAGATTGTTGGAACACCCTATTACTATTTGGACCAGGATGACTATACTTCTATAGGGATTTTGGTTTGTGACCTCCTTGTTGTTATAAAGGTCACATAGGCTAGGTAGAATAATCTTCAGCTCGACGTAGAGTCGACCTCTGCTCGACGCAGAGTCGACCTCTGCTCGACGCTGAGTCGATCTCAGCTCGACGCTGAGTCGACCTCAGCTCGACGTAGAGTCGACCTCAGCTCGACGTAGAGTCGACCTCCGCTCGACGTTCCGTCGAACCCAGTTCTACTTACAGATAACACTCTCTGGCCGACGTGTGTCGTGCTCAGATCGACGTTTTATTGTGAGCTCGACGCTTTTCAGACCTCCGTCAATTTTGAATAGGAATTCAAATTCCTTCTGTCGGACAATTAATGCTGAAGATTTATTGGCCGTTACAGCATATCTGGTGCATGGCTCAAGGAATTTTCTAAGGAATGTCTGCCTGTCATTTCCTTTGAGGCATGGACATTTAAGGAAAGCAATTAATGCTGACTTCCAACGGCTATCAAAGAAAAGGAAGAAGAAGACTCAGATATATAATTCAATTTTCTTTCTTCAGAACACAGAGAATATACAGAACAAAAAAAGAGAACAACAATACAAGACTTCAGATCTCTTCTCTCTCTGTGAAATTGTTTTTGAAAGACTCACTCACAGGAATTCTGATTGCTTCAGACACAACCATCCAACCTTCTTGGATCATCTCTTGCTGGAGCAAATCAGATCTTTTGAAGACCTGTCACCCTTGTGCAGAGCTCTCCTTCCTGAACCTCTTCTTGATCTCAGGGGGAGCTTTGACAACAACTACAGATCCACTTTTGCTTCTCTCTGCTTGTTGATAGAGAAGACAACATCATTCTTTTTCTTTTTCTTTCTGTACAGGGTTTTAACTCCCTTCAAAAGTTACTTTTGGTTTTGCTGAAACCTGGTCAAAATCAGCTCCTTTGGTTTGTGAGAACCTGATCAAAAACTCTCTGGTGCTCAAGACACCTGATCAACTCATCTTGAAGTGGATTCCTATCAAGGGTGATAGAAGAGTGGATGTACCCAGATTTGGGGAACCACTATAGCTCCTTGTGTCGTCTAGATTGCTTGTCTCTTTGTGATTTGCTTTGTGCTGTGAATTTCCTTTTACTCTGATTATTTGCTATAGCACCATACACTAAGTAAATACAAATTTTCTCTGCACACAAGTTTTTATTTGCAAAATTATTTTAAATAACTCTATTCACCCCCCTCTAGAGTTAGGATTGATCTTATCCTGCACTTTCAGATACCGTCGGCTAAATAATAACCAACATCATAATTTTTACCCAGTATTGTATAATTGGTAGGAGGCGTTATACCTTGGGTTAAGTTTGCAAATAAATTTGATGCCTGCAAGACATTAATATCATTGTTAGATCCAGGTAAGCCAAAATGTGCATGCCATATCCACAGGTCGTATGATGCTACTGCCTCGAGAATGATTGTAGGTCCACCATGACGTCCTGAATATTGGCCTGCCCATGCCGTTGGGCAATTTTTCCATTGCCAATGCATACAATCTAGGCTTCCCAACATCCCTGGAAAACCTCATTCTTCACCTTTCTGTAGTAATCTTGTTACATCATTTGCATTGGGAGATCTCAAATATTCATCTTTGTATAATTGTACAATTGCCCTACAGAATCTTTTCAAGCATTAAATCACAGTAGACTCGCCAATTCGAATGTACTCATCGCAATTATCAGCTGATGTTCCGTATGCTAACATACGAAATGCTGCTGTAATTTTTTGTATTGTTGATAGTCCAGGCTTACCAACACCATCCTTCTTTTGAACAAAAAAATTGTCGTGCTCCTGCACTTCAGTAACAATGCGAAGGAAAAGATTTTTTCGCATTCGAAATCTTCGTCGAAAAAAAGTTTTCCCATATGTGGGGTGTTCGGAGAAGTAATCATTCCAAAGTCTAGTGTTGCCTTCAATCCTGCCCCGATTGATTACCACGTGGTCAGGTATTGAACCTCTGCGTCGCGGACGTGCATCTTCTTGAAGTTGAGCTGCGATTATGGCATTGTTGGAGGCATGCATGCGATCTAAAACTTCATCTTCATTCTCCCAATTTTTAAGGTCTTCTTCCCACTTGAGAAGTATTTGTTCATCATCATCTGAAGATGATGAAGATCGCAAATGGGATGAACCTTCTCCATAGTTCATTTTTCTTAGAAGAAAAGAATGTTTTGAATATATCATTGACTATCTTAAAAGGGCGTTTATATAGCTCGCCAGCATTGGATGCCTTCTCCCAAGCATTGGATGCCTTCTCCACTCAAGCCTCTGTCTTGTCTTGTCAATCCTGTCATCTCGTAACCCGAAGTCTTGTTTTTTCCCAGCATTGGATGCCTTCTCCCAAGCAATGGATGCCTTCTCCACTCAAGCCTCTGTCTTGTCTTGTCAATCCTGTCATCTCGTAACCTGAAGTCTTGTTTTTTCCCAGCATTAGATGCCTTCTCCCAAACATTGGATGCCTTCTCCACTCAAGCCTCTGTCTTGGCTTTGTTGGGGTTGTGGAACACTTCCGGTCCTCTTGTTTCTCATACCGGGTTTGCCCACGTGAGCTTAGAGGAATCGATGTGTGATCCCCTTCGACATCTCCGGGACCGACGACAGCGGGGGTCCGGGGGTCCGGGGGGGGGACCAAATTTTTTGGGGAGATGTTTTCTCCAGTCGTCGAACTGGGTTCGACAATCGTCGAACTGGGTTCGACAATCGTCGAACCCAGCCCGACGTCGAACGTCGAACTCAGCTCGACATCCGACGCGCCGAACCCAGCTTGACGTTCGGCCGAGCTCGACGATCGTCGACCGCCGTTCGACGTTCGACCGAGCTTGACGTTCGGCCGAGCTCGACGATCGTCGACCGCCGTTCGACGTTCAGCCGAGCTCGACGATCTGTTATGCTGAAGCCTATTTAAGGCGTTTTCTCCCAAGCATTGGATGCCTTCTCCACTCAAGCCTCTGTCTTGTCTTGTCAATCCTGTCATCTCGTAACCCAGAGCCTTGTTTTTTCCCAGCATTGGATGCCTTCTCCCAAGCATTGAATGCCTTCTCCCAAGCATTGAATGCCTTCTCCACTCAGGCCTCTCTTTTTCATAAGTACCCATTCTAGCACTCTTTATAAGTACCCATTGCAGAAGTCAAGTTCTCATCACTCTATCCCCAAAATCAAGAACTCTCTAATTTCTTTCATCGTCATCATGTCATCTATTCGTGGCCAAGCATTCTCCCCAAAAGAAGATCAAGCACTATGTTATGCTTGGCTTGAGGTTTCGGAAGACCCCGTTATGGGGAGTAATCAGAAAGAACAAAGAATGTGGGAAAGAATTTCAACTATCTTCCACAATACAAGACCTCAAACTTGCGTAGAACAGAGAACCCCAAAATCTCTTTCTTGTCGTTGGTCCCTTTTGGCAAGTAAAACAAGCAAATTCCGAGGATGTATTCGGTAGATAGAGCAACGAAACCCCAGCGGTGCTTCTGAACTTGATATTGTAAGTATTTTTTAGAATTTAAATGCATAAATATCTTAAATAATGTGTGATTAAAGTAATTTTTTTGTAGCTCAATGAAGCCAAAATGTTATATGCCTCTGATTCAAAAGAGAAGAAGGGCTTCATGTTTGAGCATGTTTGACATATCTTAAAAAACACAGAGAAGTGGATGGAAACGTCAGAGTCTACAAAAAATAAAAACTCTCCAAATATTGACATGTCACAAACATTAAGTTCTAACACTCCCAGTCAAGGGAGAGGAATAGACTTAAATTCAGATAACAATAACATGAATCTTGGTAGTACCGGGGATGAAGAATCTCCAATCTCAACTTCTAATAATCGACAAACTGGGAGAAAGTAAGAAAAGGAGAGGAGGAGACAATTGAGTGGTAAGAGTTATGATATTGATGTTCATACTAAAAAACGAAGAAATCTTAGAGGTTTTAAAGAGAGGGCAAAAACAACGAGCAAACGATATGTCTGCTATCCAAGAGCTCATGAGAATAAAAGCAGAAAATCAAAAAAGAAAACAAGATCTTCAGAGCGCTAAACAAGATCACGATATCATGATGATAGATTTGGATAACATCAAAGGAACTCCAGAACGACAGTATTTTCGACAAAAAAAACAAGAAATTATGAATAGAAATATTATAAAACCATTATTTGGAGGATCTTCAACACTCGAAGGAACTGAATATGGAGGTGGCGTATACGGAGGTAGTGGTTACGATGGAAGCTAATATAGAGGAAGCCAATATGGAGCACCTCAATTTATAGGAGGTCAACTTGGAGGAAGTTAGTGTGGAGGAAGCCAGTATGAAGGAGATCGACATGGAGGACCTTGATATGGAGGGCCTCAAATTGGAGGACCTCCATTTGGAGGAGGTCAACATGAAGGAAGTCAGTACGGAGGAAGCCAGTATGAAAGAGACCGACATGGAGGACCTCAATTTGGAGGGCCTCAATTTGGAGGACCTCAATTTGGAGGGTCTCAATTTGGAGGGCCTCCATTTGGAGGAAATCAGTACCGAGAAAGCCAATACCGAGAAAACCAGTACCACGGAAGCCAATTTGAAGGACATCAGTTCGGAGGAGACCAGCAGGGAGGAAGCCAGTATGGAGGAAGCGACTACAACATACCAACGTATGGAGGAGAACAACATGGGGATAGCGCGCGCGGAAATCGTAGCGAACCCAGTGATGACCTCCCAGATTTTTAGTTAAAATTTCAAATGTAATATTTTAATTTTGAAATATGTAATGCTTATTTTATTTTTATAATGTAATATTTTAATGTAGAGAACCCAGTGATGACCTCTCAGATTTATATAAATTATTATTTATATTAATTATTAATTATAATTATAAAAGTTTATTTTTTAAATAAAAATATGCAAAAACGTCGAGCTCAGCTCGACGTTCGTCGAGCTCAGCTCGGGAAAAACGTCCAGCTGAGCTCGACGTTTTCGTCCAGCTGAGCTCGACGTTTTCGTCCAGCTCAGCTCGACGTTCGTCGAGCTGAGCTCGGGCAAAACGTCGAGCTCAGCTCGACGTTTATATTTAAATATAAATATTTTAATTTTAATTTAAATTATTATATATATTTATTTATACATATAAATATGTAAATTATATAAATATATTCTGACTTAATAAATGTATATTTATTTATACATATAATATTAAAAAATGCATGTTCTTCAAATATGGAGAACATGGTTGGAGTTGGTTCTGCATGTTCTCCATATTTGGAGAACATAGTACCACTGCAATCTCTATATTTGGAGAATATAGAGATCTCCCGTTGAAGATGCTCTTATACAAATAGACGAGCATTTCTATACAGCTCCGCTTGGAGATATTAAATGAGTGTTTATACGGAAAAGTAGATTCCTTCAATTGAGATAAAATGATAGAAATGAATAGTATCTATTTCATGTTAAACAAAGGGGGAGCGGGGAGCGTAAATGCACTTTACGGTGCAGTGCAATCATCGTATGACTGTGAGTCCTTCACATCTCGCACGGAGATATGTGCACGTCTTTAAGATGTGTGGTCACGAAATATGATGCACTCGCAACCACATGATGACTTCACTTCACGGTGTTGTACTTTACGCCCCTGTTTCCAAACAAAGGACATTTTTATTATATGAAATGGATAGAATCTTATCACGAGGATAGCTTTTTTAGGATTGATTTTCTTAGAAGATGCAAAAAAAATAAAACTTATTTGGTTTTTTTATTTAATTATAATTGATTTTACTTATATTTTCCAACGTCAAATTCCGAACTGGAGAATATTCAGTGTGCCAGCACATTGTATTGGCCCAACGCCCATTCTTCCCATGGCGACGGCGGCGGCGGCGGGAATTTTGACGTCCGGAAGGCTCACCGCCTCGATCGGCGGAGTTCTCCACGCCCACTCTGTAAATCCCGCGTTCCACTCAAATCTCGCCGCCTTCTCCCCTAAGAGTTTTTCTCCCGCCGCCATCTCATTCCGGCCACGCCGCCGACAGTTCGCATCCACCGCTCTCTACAAGCCCGATTTCAGCGTCAAGGAAGAGGGAACGAAAGAAACCCTAGATTACCGAGTCTTCTTTATCGACTCCTCCGGCAAAAAGGTCTGCCTCCATCTCCCGCTCTATATTCTCCGGCGGAAATGACTGATTGAGGGTTTTAATCCGTATTGGGAATGCCTAGGTTTCTCCCTGGCACGACATTCCGTTGAGTTTGGGGGACGGGGTCTTCAATTTTGTTGTGGAGATACCTAAAAACTCGAGTGCTAAGATGGAGGTCGCCACCGATGAGCCCTTCACTCCGATAAAGCAGGATACGAAGAAGGGGAAACTTAGATATTACCCGTAAGTGGCAAAAAAATTGATTGAATCTGTTTTTCTTCTTTTCTAGCCCTAGCTGTTCCCCAAATGTTGTTCAGCTAATTGTACTGAACTAGGTTTTTATGTTATATAAAGGGTCCAATAGTGACTGTATTTTTTGTCGGATTTTGACAGTTTTAGTAAATATTTATAGGTGATGAATTCTTGAGTTGAATGATATATGTCATTGACCAAACAAATGATAGGATGAGATTATGTAGTGGATTATGGTCAATTAAACAAAAGTTGAGTTGCGATTTTTGTTGAAATTTAGGCCTTGTTTGGCGTGGCGGTGGAGGTCGTGAACGTGTTGGTTATGAACTATGATTTGTGAATGCCGACCTCACATAAGGAACTTCATCCATTTTTATATTCAAAAAAAAATTTGAACATGTTTTTCTTCCTTTCTTGCCATAGTTGTTCCCAAAATGTTGGTCAGCTAATTGTACTGAACTAGGATTTTATGTTATATAAAGGGATCAACAGTGACTGAAATTTTTTGTTAGATTTTGATCGTTTTAGTAAATATTTATAAGTGATGAATGCCTGAGTTGAATTTTATTTGATAGGATGAGATTATGTAGTGGATAATGGTGGACTAAACAAAAGTTGAATTGCGATTTTTGTTAAAATTTAGGCTCTATTTGGCGTGACGGTGGAGGTCATGAACGCGTTGGTTATGAACTATTGATCGTGAACGCTGGCCTCACCTAAGGAATTTCATCCACTTTTATATTCAAAACTAGTTTTCTTTTCTTGGTGGCGGTCATAACCGTTGTCAATCCAAACATACATTCTATGACGGTGACGTTGTTTTCCAAACTCATCGGAGCCTATGCTATTAAAGTTGTGCCTCAGGCTCACCTAAGACTCAAGGCTCATCAGGCTCAAAGATTTGCGCTTTTGCGCGTCTTTTTTGAGCCTTTGGAGCATAAATGATGTGCTTAGGTTAGATATTTGTTGTAATTTTTTTCCAAAATAAAGAAAGAATTAATGTGTGAAGTCAATAACTTTTGCATGATTAAGTGTTTGTAAAACATAATAGATCGCTGAAACTTATATATGATCCAAGTGATCACATTGATTCTTTTTTTTAGGAGATAAAAGATAGCAATGAATGATTAATGAGTAAAATAGATGAATAATCTGATCAAGAAGATGAACTGATGTTCGGTGTTGATTATTTGAAATGAATGTGATTGCACCTTGACTATTGCACTCGTCAGGTGCGCGCCTGCGCCCATGCTCCAAGACCCTTTTGTGTTTTGGTGCGTCTTGAGTCTTTATTAACGAAAATCGGAGCAAAAACATCACGCCAAACGCAGCCTTAGTTCCCCGTACTATTTATCACATCTGAGGATACAAAGAAGCATCCGTACAAAAATGGCATAAGCACTAATATTTTACGCGGAGAACCCAAAACTTCAAAGGAAAATTACATGATGATCGGAGTATGTCATAGATAAGTCTCACTAAAGATAGAAGCGTGTCACTGACCTTTTGTAGGCTTTTCCCATCTGACCCGGATACATATCATTATGACTACAATAAAAAATATATAAACACAGATGTGAAAATATAAAAAAGTCTGCATCAGTTTGATTGGTCCAACTGCTATTATCTCCTTAGCTCATTTGAGATTGTCTCAAATTGGATTGTTTATAATATAATATATATTTATAGGTTTTATCACCTTGGCTCTCTCCTCAAGTTAAATATGCTTGAATATGATCCGAGTGGCTTGATGAAATTGTACACACTAACTTCCTTTTGTGACTCCTCAATCTTGATTGGGTGACTGCAAATTGCTTTTGACGATTGTCAGTGCCCTCAATGATAGATATTAAACAATTAATTGTGGTGGGATTCCCAATTACGTACAAAAGGTTTAGGAGGCCACCGTGCTGATGTTTGTAGAGGAGCAACATTGAAGTTTGTTGGACAAAGTTACCCGTAGCTGCGATAACATGCTTAGGAGCTTATAGTGGTGCAAGGTTATAGGTGTCGTCTTTATCACGGTTTCAACTGATGCGAAGTTAGTGCAAAGTAGTTTGGAGACCGCCATTTGGGCGCATGAGAGCAAGCATTGTCATAGTGTTGGTGTTATATTTGGACAGTTGTTGTAGTACTATGCAGTGGTATCAACGACATCTTGCGGTGAATCAATTGGATAATTCAAATATTTGATCCGGTGCTACATACAACATCCATTGCTTCTATCCCTATCCTCCTAGTGAAGTCGATTCCCAATCTTTAGAGGTCAGTGTTGACAGTTTGATTGCATACAAATGTTGGATGTGAAGTGCATGCTTATAATATTATACGATGGGGCTTCTGAAGAGATTGCAGAAGTAGGGGGGTTGGGAAGCAAGTTGAGATTACAACATTAATTGTGAAAACATTCATTTTAAGAGGACGTCTTATTTGTGAGTAAAGCAGTGATAGCTAAGCTCCTTTGCATTGATGGTTCTTGACAAATGAACTTAGAGTGCTTCAACATATGTTTCAAGTGCTAAAACACAATTTGCTACTTGCACCTCAATTGACTTTGACGAGGTCATGAAAATCGACAAACATGTTGGTTATCTGGACAAAAGACACGAAATTGATATTTTTTCAAAATATCACATCAACCTGTTTTTTATATTACATTATTACTTAGAAAATTATTAACAATGACCCAACCTTTCTATTTTTCGTTTTCGTTCCTGTGGCCTTTGTGTTCTTTTGTGCCCGAGCTCTCGGCGATTTTCTCCAACTTTCTACGGTGGCAGTCCTCTCTATGTTCTCCAACTCTTTGAGTTCGTCTCATCCTTTATTCCTCTGTGACAGCTTCCCTCCATAGAGCATCATCTGGTTCCTCTCTATGCTTTAGGGCATTTTGTGGTTGTGCCATTGAAGTATGGTCATTTTGGTTCCTCTCTTTAGTTTCGGCCTGATTTGCCCTTTCTCACCTGCACTGTAATTTTTTATGTTTACTATGTTTCTTTTTGCTGCATTACTGGAATACTAGTTGTGTCACCTGATTCCTCTCTCTGATTCTCTCCTCTCTCTGGTTCCCCACTCTCACCCTCTATTCCTTTGTATTGTCAGCCTGCTATTGTTCATTCTCCATGTCCTTCTGGTTCCCCTCTTTGATTTTCTCCTTTGTCAAGTGCTCTCCTCTATCTATGAGTTCTATACTGTCGCCCGGCTTGCGTTCACTCTATATGATTGATGTTCTCCTCTCCGTGAGTTCTAAGCTATCGGTCTGCTGGCGTTCACACGCTCTCTCTCAACGGTTGTGTTATGGGCTTATTATGATATTTATTATTAGTATTATTATTATTATTATGTTGTTGTTGTTTATTATTGCCGTTAAGTCATCTTTCAATTTAGTTGTATTCCAAATCTGTCATTGATTTCCTATTTATTTGCAATTGCAAGTTTGTCGTTTTATTTTCATTAAGAGTCAGTTGTACGTCTATTTAAAGGACACCTTAGGTCTTGTATTTCTATGCAAAAATTAATATGTTTTCCTTTCTCTTGTTTGTGAGATATTGGTAGCCCTCTCCTTCAATGAGCAAGCCCCACTTAGATAGCCGTCATTCCGGCTCCATGTTATCCTTTTACGCCGGCGTCTTCTTCTCCTCCGGCCCTTTGATTAGACCCATAACAAGTTGGCTCTCTGTTTTCTCTATCTGGTTCCTCTCTCTAGTTGTGGTATAAAGTTGTCTACAGAGCCTTTCTTTTGCTGGTGTTTAAGCCTCGATTTACTGGTTTTAAGAATTAAGATGCAGTTGTTTTCTCTTGTTGTACTTTTACTTTATTTGTATTTAACTTCATCCATTTGACTGATTTTAGCCTTGGTTTTCTCTTTATAGTTTGCGGAAATCAGCACATATGTCGGGCATGTCTTTTTTCGGGGAAACAACACTAAATTGATCTTTTTTTTAATATATCATTTCACTGTTTCGTTCGACAATATACTTGATTTAAGATACTTCACCATTAATCTAGTTATCCAACTTCATTTTGCAACGTATGATGTTGTCATGTTTGTTCATGTTTCTGTAGCCTGTAGGCTTACTTCTTGCTTCGAAGTTGGAACCCGTGCATGTGGCCTGTGTGGTAACATGTGATCTTTTTTTTGAAGAATGATGATATTGGGTTGCTCTTGACTTAGCTTTTTCTAGAATGAGTTGATGGTGGCATGATGGTTGCTTATCTTTATTCTTTGTTCAAGAAAGGCAAATGTACTGTGAATTGATGAATATATGAAATTGATTTTATTGATCTGCACATCATTATTTTGATGGGTGCTTATCTTTTCTCTTCCTTCTTTGTTCTCTCCATTCTCACGGGAGACAAAAATCTGCTCTCTTACAGGTCAAAACCCAAAATATAGCATACATGATAGTTTCCAAAACTACGCCTTTTATTTCCTAGAGAGAGGATTTCAAAAATCCATTAAGAGAGAAAGTTATTGTACAACCCCTATTCATCAAGGGTGAGCGATCAACGATCAGCAGTCAACAGTCAACGAGCAACACTAGTACATAAAGATCCGATGGGTATTCAATGGCCAGCAGAGGAGGTAAGGAGATCTTTAGACACAAGCGAGGATCATACTCGCCAGGTCGCTCGACCACCCAGCAACACAGGCAAGCTTCAGAAACCTTTTCAATATAGGCGAGGTCCGAGCAGTATTAGTGGCGAGTAATAGCGCCTAGCAGGCGACTTCCGACCAGCATCACCGATGATCGCCAACCAATACTCGCCAGTAGCCGAGCCAGGTTGCCAGAAGACAACAACCGATGATCGCATGATTGGCTCTTCTTGCCTAGCCCCTCCCCCCTTGGATTTGCCTATAAATAGGACCCCAAGGGTACAAGAATATTGACTTTGATATCTTGAAAAAGATCTTGACCACTTCATTCTCTGGACTATTAGCTGAGCCTTTGGATCTTTTCTTCAAAGAGTCAAGTTCTCAGCTAGCGTTTTCCTTGTACCCTGCTCGGTCATCATTTGTTGTGGAGGGGAAGCTTCTTCTAAGCATCCAGGTACGTGGTGGGACCTCCCTGCCGCAGCTCCTTGGGTCCTTTTTGTTGTTCCTGTTTCTGCGTTCTAGCCCGCTAAGCCGTCGAGTTTGATCGCTGGAATAGTAACCTTAAGCTGCCTTGATCCGAATATTTTGGAGTAGAGATTTTCCCGGCTTCAACACTTTGGTGCGATGAGCGTGAATCGTAGTCGAGGAGGAAAGTTTCCTGAGTAGGCGAGATGGTGAATGGAGTCGAGAATGAGGAGGTGGTAGGTAACTCGGCCGGAGTCAGCAACTCGGCGAGAGGAGGCGACTTTGTGACTACGACAATGTTTGAAGAGTTCGCGAGGAACATCGAGAGGAGCATCCTGGTAGGGTTCTCTCCTCGCCCTGATGTCACAGCGACCTCGCCTCGTCGCGTGACACCGTCTGAGGAAGGAGCGCCGCCTAGACGACCAGGGAAGGAGCAAGCAAGAGGGGAACAAGAGCGACCAATGTAGTCGCAGTATTGTCTGACGAGCAGCCAGGGAATCAAGTTCAGAGACGCGGAGCAGCCGACGAGGTTCCATGATACTCGACCGGGTAGCAAGTATGAGGAAGATACTCGCGAGTTCGAAGCCCATTATCGCCAAAGAGGGAGGAGCCCCTTCTGCGCCGAAGTCCTAGCCGCCCCAGTTCCTGAAGGCTTCAGAGAGCCCGTCCTGAACTACTACTCCGGTAGAGATGATCCGATCATGCATCTCCAATGGTTCGAGGACGTGGTGTCAATCCGCAACATGACCGAAGCGTTCAAGTGCGGGTTTTTCTCTATCACCTTCAAGGGGAAGACAAGAGACTGGTTCCTCTAGCTGCTTGAAGGCTCCATCTACTGCTTCGAGGACCTGCGTCGGGGCAATGTTCGCGACGTACAAGAAGAGGAAGGAGGCAACCGCTCTCTTCAAAATCGTGCAAGGGCAGCACGAGAGCCTTGATCACTACATCGACCGTTTCCAGGAGGAGGTTTTGGAAGTAGAGGAAGTGGATAGCTTCACCCAGATATTGGCCCTGAAGTTCGGCCTGGAGAAGGGTCTCTTCAGCTCGGAGATCGGCTCAAAACCCCCGATATCTTTTGAGGAGATGATCGAAAGGGCGAATAAGTTCGTGCAAGGGGAGGAGAAGAATCCTAACTTCTTGACAAGGCTAGATGGGGAGAACCTGTGAGGGAGGGAAAGAAGAGGACCATCGGAAGTGAGGGACAGAGTGGCGCCAACGAGGGAAGAGTCGAGGAGAAGAGAAGAGCCCAGGAGGGTGAAGGAGCAGAGGAGGCAGGAGAGGCCTCGTAGGCAAGAGGAGAGGAGGCCCTTAACGGCTCCGGAGAGAAGGGAGGAGGTACGACGATTCCAATATCCCGCGAACCGGCCTCAGTGGAGGCCACTAGGAATACCTCAGTATTAAAACACGGAGAGGAGGAACGACAACCGGCCGGAGAGAAGGTGGGGAAGGGCTCAGGAGGTGGCGATGACCATTGCCCAACAAGGGAACAGGCGTCGCGGGAAGAACCAGCCGGTGAGGAATCAGGCGGAGGAGATTCCCCTTCACTGCGATCTACATCGAGTAAAGGGGCACGAGACCATGGCTTGCCCCGATTTTTTGGAGGCAAAGAGAAGACTGGAAGCAGGAGCGACAAAGAGGGAGCTGCTGAGGCAAGAGGCTCCCGCAGGGCCGGTAGTGTTCCAAGCTCCAGGAAGGAGGAGGAAGGAAGATCAGGTCGACCAAGGCGGTCGCGGAGAGGTTGTCCAAGGCCCAGGAGGAGGGAAAGTAGGAGTGATCAACGGAGGAGCTGGGCTTGGAGATTATCGAAAGGGAAGTCTCCATCAGATCTACCGCAGGAACGTCGCCTCAACCTCTCAAACACCGCCACCGTTGGAGGAGATCATTTTTTCTGAGGACATGTTAGGGAATGAAAACCCCTTTCATGATGCCCTCGTCATTCAAGCCGTCATCGAGGACTTCACCGTTGACCGAATCTTTGTGGACAACGGGAGCTCGGTGAATGTCATCTTCAAGAGGAACTTCGTCGGGATGCAGGTGGAGGCGTCCAGAATTTTGGCTGCTGACGGACCCCTATTTGGCTTCTCCGGAGAAAAGAAGGAGGTGGAAGGAGGAGCGGACCTTTCAGTGATCCTAGACGACACCTTGATTCGATGTAGGTTCGTTATCGTAGATACGCTAAGCTGCTATAGTGCGATCTTCGCAAGACCCCTCGTCAACTACTTCAAGGTCGTTCCATCATCATACCATCAGTGCCTGAAGTACTGTAGGGGTGATGTCCAAGTGAGGGTCAGAGGAGATCCTAAAGCTTCCTGGGAGTGCTATCTTAGTGCCGTCAGTACCATCAGCTGGATGGAGGACGCAGAGAGGCTAGAGAAGATCCTGGAGAGGGAGGATGGTTTGAGAGCTGTAGAGGAGCTGGAGGAAATGGAGGTGATCTCTGTGGAAGAAGAGCCTGGACTGCTGAAGATTGGAGGATCCCTAACGCTGGAGGGAAAGGTAGAGATGACGACCTGTCTGCAAGAAAATGTAGACATCTTTGCTTGGAGTGCCGTAGAGATGCCGAGAATCGATGCAGAGGTTGTCTGCCATCACCTCAACCTGGATCCGAAGGCTGCCCCCGTCCGTTAGAAGCAGAGGAAGAGCTCCGCTGCGCTGGCTGAACCAATCAGGGAGGAGGCGAAGAAGCTGTTGGAAGCGGGTTTTGTTTCAGAAATCCAGTACCCAGGCTGGGTCTCTAATGTTGTAATGGTTAAGAAAGTCGGATAAGGCTGAAGACTTTGTATCGATTTTTCAATGTTGAATAAAGGTTGCCCGAAGTATTGTCACCCCTTGTCTCGAATCGACGCGCTGGTTGATTCAGTCGTCGATTTTCCTGTGATGAGTTTCCATGACGCTTTTTCAGGATATCACCAGATCCGGATGCATCCCCCCGATTGCCGCGACGTCTCCTTCATCACCAGCGACGGCTGGTACATCTACAAGAGGATGCCCTTTGGGCTTAAGAACGCATGAGCGATCTACCAAAGAATGATAGACCAAGTCTTCAAGAAACAAAAGGGGCGCAATCTCGAAGTATACGTAGATGACCTCCTGGTCAAGAGCAGGAACATCACGGAGTACACTAAGGATCTGGTGGAGACTTTTGCAACCCTGCAGAAGTATAAGATGCGGCTCAGCCCGGCAAAGTGCATCTTCGGAGCAGGAAGGGGAAAGTTCATAGGTCACCTTCTCACTTCAAGGGGGGTGGAGCCTAATCCTGACAAAGTAAAGGCCATTTTGGAGATGACATCCCCAAAGAATTCCAAGGAAGTCCGGAGGCTGACCGGAAGGTTGGCAGGTCTTAGCCGCTTCCTGTCCAAGGCAGGAGAGAAGTGCTCTCCATTTTTCAAAACTCTCTGAGGCAACTAGAAGTTTGAATGAACCGTAGAGTGCGAGGGGGCTTTTGGAAAGCTCAAGCAACAGCTAACTCAAGCTCCTCTACTCCAAAGCCCACAAGAAGGTGAAGATATCCTTTACCTAGGAGTGGGAATGGAGACAGTCAGCTCTGTGCTTGTCAGGGAAGAGGGGAAGAAACAGCTCTCTATCTACTATGTGAGTAGGGTGCTTTGACAGACAGAGGCGAGGTACCCCATTCTGGAGATGCTAGCTTTCGCCTTGGTAGTTTCGGCACGGAGGCCCCGACCATACTTTCAAGCTCACTCCATCAAGGTTGTCTCTGATCACCCGTTGCGAAGTATCTTGGATGAAGTGGAGCATTCAGGAAGGTTGACAAAATGGGCAGTAGAGCTCAGCGCGTTTGATATTTCTTTCTCACCAAGAGTGGCGATCAAGGCCCAAACATTGACAGACTTCCTAGCCGACTTCTCGGCCGAAGCAGGAGAAGACGAAGGTTCTTACAGCCCGGTCTCTTGAAAAATGTTTGTGGGCAGAACTTCGGGCAAGAACTCAGTAGGAGCAGGTGTCGTGCTGGTGAGCTCTCAGGGAACTAGGATCGAACAAGCAGTCAAGATCCTCTTCCCTGTCACAAACAACCAGACGGAGTACGAGGTCATGATAGCAGACTTGCTTCTCGCCAAGAAGTTGGGGATCCAGGATCTCAAGACTTTCACCAACTCAATGGTGGTCGCTTCGCAAATCAGGGGAGAGTTCGAGGTGCGCGACCCCATCCTGCAAAGATACTTGACAAAGGTTAAAGGCTTGATGAGAGGTTTTCAATCTTTTTTCGTCGAGCATGTGCCCAAAGAGGAGAACTCGGGGGCTGACTATCTCGCCAAGTACGGCCCCAGGGTCGAAGGAACTGTGACAGAGCTGTTTCGACCGTCCATCGAGGAAGGGGAGATGATGGAGATTGAGCAGAGCTTCTTGGAAGGACCTGTTCATTACGTTCTTAACGACAGACCAGCTTCCCTCCAGCAAAGGAGACTGGAGGAAATTTCGGTACAAGGCGGCGTACTATCTGCTGCACGAAGGAGGGTTATATCGAAAAACCATCTCGGGCCCCCTAGACAAATTCCTGTCGGAAGCAAAATCTCTCGAGTGCTTGGAGAAATTCATTCAGGAGAGTGTGACAGCCACTGACAACCACTCTGGGACTCACACTCTGGAGCAGAGCCCAAGTGTGTACGTTCCGTGCTAGGAGAGTGCTTGGCAAAGAACCTCCGGGAGATTCGAGTCTGTGGTAGGATGGAGGCCTCAAGTGTGTGCGTCCCGTTGGACCCCCCAACTACCGTTCCCTGTTTCTGGATCACTTCGGTTCTTTGCCAGTTGGAGTGGAGTGTTGGACTCGAGAGTGTGCGTCTTACGAGACCCCCCGAGTGCAACTCCCTGGTCGAAAGGATCTTGATCAGCAAGCGAGGGCGAGTTTCCGTTTTTCTTTTAGCAAATATCTTCCCTTGGTGAATTACACTGATCCTGCAAAAACCAAATAGATATGATGACATTTTTTATTTTTGCGAGCATACAGGTGCGAGTAGCGAGGCGCGAGCATACATGTGCGAGTAGCGAGGCGCGAGCATACATGTGCGAGTAGCGAGGCGCGAGCATACATGTGCGAGTAGCGAGGCGCGAGCATAAAAGTACGAGTAGTGAGGCGCAAACATGCAGTTGCGAGCTGCGAGATACAAGTATGTGAAGTACTCGACGAGTATCGACTTTCCCGAACTCACGTTCCTAGCAAGCATCAATCTCGACTTCATGCCTAAGAGCCTAACGAGTATTCTTCACTAGGTCATGCCTAATGACCTACGAGTACATCAAAATAAGCGAGCATCTAGAAGAGACTAAGAAAAGAGCAGATTCATTACAAAATATATGACATTTTTACTTCTTTAAATTACAAATATTACAAAAAAAGAAGGGGGGGGGGGTGGCGAGTTCCCCGCCCTTTGCCCCCTCGAATCTCGAGCCATCAAAATTCAGGAAGCATCCTTGTCGGAGCCGTCATCCTCGCCGTCTTCCTCGACATCCGAATCATCATCATCGCTCGGCGATCTCGAAGGCATTGGAGAGTTGGACGGCTCAGCAAATAGACCAGGGATAATGTCGTCCAGAGTCAGATCCTCGGAGCCCGACATCAACCGATTCTCGACCTACAACTGGGCGATGATTACATCACCAACCATCCGAGCGATCTCGCGCCTCAGGCGATGGGGATCATCTTGAACAATCCAGATCTTTTTCCCGATGGCTGAAGTACTCGCCTCCGGCGGTGGATCCCTTGCGGCCTCCCTTGTCTCGAACTCGGCGACGCGGACTTGACAGGCCTCCAACGTCGCTTGGCTCTCGGCAAGCTTCTGCTCCAGCTCCGAAATACGTTGGGCCGCGACCAGCTCGGCCTCATGCAGACAGAAAGATCCCTGTGTTAGATCATATCACCAACCTATGCTGGTAATACATATTGAGCTATTATTTCTTCTGACCAAGATCACCTCGTAGGCCTTGCTTTTGGCGACCTTGGCCTCGGACGCCCGCGGCTTGTTTTCAAGATCCTCGATCCTCGCCCGGGACTCTACCTGGTGGCGGGTGAGGGCGTCGATCCGGTCGCATTGGACCTCGAACCTGTTGTCCGCCGTGTTGAAAATGCGCCTCTGGATCCTGCGAAGAGGAGAGGGTGGAGGAAACTGCAAGTAGCTGCTTACTAGCGTTCAAAGGCAAATAAACAGTCAGAGCTGCAGATCGCGGCAACACCAGACTTCGCCCGCCGCGACAAATGTCACTATTGTGGATGGCTTTCCTTTGATTAATCGAATGCTATTACAAAGGAAAGGGAAAAAGGGTGCGAAGCTGTGCGAGCAACAGTCCGCAAAGCCTGAGAATCGAGTCTGCAGCCTTTAACAAAGGGGCTCCTGGGCTCGAGTCAGCGTGCTTTGGGTGTGCCACTTCCCCTATTTATAGACTCGGGGGCCTGCCCAAACAGGCAGGGCTAAAATAACCGCCTGCTTGGGGTACAAGAGAACCGGGCAGTGGTGATGGGATACAAAGTGAAGAAAAGAGAAGAGGCTGCGAGTCTGCCAAGAAGGGGCGAACTGAGCCTCGCGACCTGGGTCCTTCATCTGCCGCTGGATAAGTGCCGACCTGGGCGGACTGAGGCTTATGTCTGCCGCTGCCGCTGCTGAAGGCGGCCTGGGCAAACTGCTAGGCTGAAGTGCGACTGCCTTGGCTGGCTGCCTGCGTGGACTGAGATATGAAACCGCGGCGACATGCTCACTGGGTTGGAGATGCCTTGCAGACTCCAGGGTTAACACGTCGCCTTCAAGTTCCTCGCCAGCTGATAAGCGTACTCTAGGGACCGAAACAACGACCTCGAAGTCTGATTGACGAGGAATGAAGTGCTCGCCTCCAGCAGCACTGCAACATCCTCTCGCCCGTACAAGGCGAAGGCGAGATTGTAGGCCTCGCCGTCGTCATCCCAGTCTTCCGACCAGGGAGGGAGGTTAGTGCTGAGGCGGACCTCGCTAGCCCCCTCCTCCCAGGTGACCAAGGGGAGACCATAGCGGTCCACCCCTCGCTCCCCTGGTTGTAGTTAGGGTGCGAGGTGGGGTCACCATCCTCGTTTTCCGCGGTGATTGTCTTTTTCTTTGAGGCGAACTCCTTCATGCGAGATTACTTTCTCGACGACTCGCCAGGCTCCGACCGCCTGGGAGGTGCAGCCTCGGAGGGACGTGCAGGCGAAAACTTGAGGCTCTTCAGGGATTGGAGACATCGGCCGAGGTCTCCGAGGCGAAGATTCATAGGTACTCGCCTGTGACTCTGATACGGGCGCCGACAAAGATGGTTCCTTCGCGAGGGGAAGCGGTTCCCGCGGGACTGTGCGAATACCTGGCATTACGAGATCGAGGTTAAACAACTCTACTAAGAAGTCGCGAGTATACACGTCCAAGGAAAGCCGAGAACAAACCAGACAACCAGTGCCCGACCAGATGTAATTAAGTTCAACAGCATCCCGTGGCCAGTATGCGACGTCAAACTTCCTGCCAACGAAGGCAGCTCGCAGGTTCTGGGCAGGCCCCTCCAAGACCGGGGCATTGAAGGCCTCGTCCAGAGGCTGTTTCGGGGCGAACAGAATGTCGCCAATTGGGACTCCGAGGATAACAAACCGCTCTGTCCAGCGGTGTACCTTGTTCACCGTCCCCGCAATGGTGCAGGTATGGCTGGAGAAGAAGACAATCCCATCCTTGGTCCCCCCAATATTGAAGATCTTCTTGAAGGTCGCCAGCTCGAAGATGATCTCCTCCGTTCTTAGGTAGGAGAGGTACCCCATGATCAGTGGCGGACGCAGGAGTTCTATCTAGTGTGGGCGAAACATAAAATTATTCAAAAAAAATGTTGACAAATTATTCAAAATGTACCCTACTTAATTATAAAAAAATTCTATGGGCAACAACATAAAAATTAATGTGTTTATTAAAAAAGTTTAATCATCATTATAATAATTAACTTATAAAAGTAAACTTTAAAGAAAAACACACGGATGATTTTTTTTATAAAAATAACTTTATAAATCATAACATAATAGTGAGTTTGTTTATAAGAAAATAAAACTTTAAACAACAACAACAGAACCCAAAGCCACAAGCATAAAAGACAAACAATATTTATTTAATAAAAAAATTGAAAACAAAATCATCTCTAGGATTAGAACCCAAAACCACAAGCATAAAAGACAAACACTCCACCAACTGAGGTACATTGAATTTTAGTTTGCAATATTTTTAATATTATATATAATCTCATACCTTATTCATCAAGACAAATAACCTATATTCAATTATTGGAAATATAATTTTTTAAAATCCAGTGTGGGCGGCCGCCCACCCTCGACCTTATGTAGGTCAGCCCATGCCCATGATGATCGTCACGTCGTTGGGGTTGATCTATGCTTGCATCAGACCGAAGTGCCGGAGGATCTCGCAGAACTCTGACCATAGCTGCAAGCGGAGGCCGACCTCGAAGTGCTGGATGGGCAGCACTACTCGGCCGTCAAAGAAAGAGTTAATTCGTTCGTTACTACGGGGTATCCTCGCACGGAAACCCTCCTCGGTAAGCGGGAAGAAGCGGTCTTTGAAGTCGTCGAGGTCAGCGGAATCGTTGATGGGTTTCTTGAAGTTGGCAGCAGTGAAATTCGCGGTGTGATTAACCTTGCGAGCATGAGCATCCTCGGCAGAAACCATTCTGAAAGCCAGGCGTGAGAAGCGAGGAGCGAGAATCGAGTTCGCAGAAGCAGGAAGCAACAGACGAGTAAAGGCAAGGGTTCCAAAAAAGCAGCGCCATCTGACCCCACTGCCCTCCTATTTATAGAGTTTGACCAATGGTAGGGGTGACAGAGCTCGCCATCGAACACTTTGACAACGTCAGGAGCGACCTGCATACTCACAAAAGTACAAGAAAACATCTACATCGACAACGAACCTAGCGACCTACCTATCAATACTTGCCAATACAGAAGGAAAATCGTCTCCTATGAGTAAAACAAAATCAAGAGATAATCGTCAAATATAAATACTCGGCAGAAGCAAGCTCCTCAAATAAATGTTTATACAAATCCAACAAGATTAAAATAGAGATATTATTACAAAACCAATGATAAAGTCGAAGAATAAAGAAAAAGAAGAGAGGATGGCTAAGGAGCATGCAAATTCCCCGGACGATCAGTCGGTTGAGCATGTTTCCCAGCCCAGGCTCAATCTCGCAGTCGCCGCATGTGCTTGTTCGCCTGATTCAACAGCTGCTCGCATCGTAGGACGTCGTCATCCATCCTTGCTAATCGTCTCACCGACCCGATGCTCGTCCGAATTGCGAGGAGGTCGTTGTGAAGCAACTCCTGCCAATGTTCTACCATCATGAGGCGCTACTCCATGAAGTTGATCACACCGTAGCGAGACTCAGCCAGGTTCATGCGTTCCTCGGCCTCCTCCAGCTTAGCAACACGAGTCTCCAGCGAGCCTAGATGTCGGCGAGGTTCGCAGATCGCCAGTGGATCGAATTTTATATCCAGGTCGAGGTAGGCGGCGACCGCTTTTTCTTGGTACTTGCGCAGGGGGAGCCCGATGTCGTCTATCAACACTCCCCCAGGAGATGGAGGGTGACCTACATGAAGAACTCATCATTTCCAGGTACAAGCGCCGAGCAATGGCAAGTAGAGAAAGGCTACTATCGTTACCAGTACGCGGAGCCGTTGGTCGATATTCGCGCTGAGGTGGAGTCCGCCGAGGAGAGCCCCACACCCGCGGAGGAGACAGACTTCGAGGGTACGGGTCCCGATGCCCAGCAGGGCGACCACTGTGCTGACCCTTGGAGCTCCAAAAGTGGCGAGGCGGCGAGGAGGCGGGGGCAGGTGTTCTATCCAGGCCTTTCCCCCGAAGGTCCGGATGGCGACGATCAGCAGGAGGAGGCGGCCCGAGAGGCTGTCCTCTCCTATTCCTGCCAGGACGAGACGACGAGGAAGGCGCTACATTCCCAACATCCCCCTGTGAAGGAAGAGTGCCCGAGTGAGGAGGAGTCCGCATGCGGAGTTCCTCGGCAAGGTTACCAACAGGCCGATCATGAGTCAGCCGACCGGAACCAAGGTGAAGTCGCATAGTGTGAGAGTGCGAGGAGCTGAGTGGAAGGTCTAGAGGCACCGACCCACTGTTCGGTCGAGCGGCTTCCACTCGCAGCGTGTCAGCTGCAGTATCAGTGAAACTCGTCAGAAAAGACGACCAAGAAACAAATCGCGAGATCAATCGTCTTCAAGTAGTTACCGTACCAGTTTGAATAGTCGCCACTCCGGAAGGGCGACTATCCTCAGAAGGCGCAGTAGCAGAGGCGGGCATCGCAAAAGCAGATGCGGGCACCGCAACAGCAGATGCGGGCACCTCGGCCGCAGGGGCGGCGTCAGCGACATCAGGCGGGGTGACCAGCACCTCACTGGGTTGAGTCACCTCGTTTTGCGCCGGAGGTGTATCCACAGGAGTATTCGTCCGACTATCAGGACGAGCAGAGTCACCCCCCGAAGGATCGATGTCCTCGCCCAGTCCCATCTTGTTCAGCAGATCCCTAGTCAGATCCGGAGCAGGGGTAGAGTCTACGGGGTCGGCGAGCTCAGCGTTTGGAGTAGCGGGTTCCTTTTCTTGAAAGGCGGCAACGAGCTCCTGTTCGGCAGAAGGATTTTTCTTTGACTTCTTCTTCTTATTCCTTCGGCGGTCACCTTCCTCATCGTGACCTTCCCGTTCGCGCTTGTTCGAAGACTGTTGAGTCCTAGTACTTATTAAGGCCCCCAAGGCGTCAAAGAGACTTCTTCAGTGGAGTGACCATCTCGCAGCTGTCAGAAAGCAGCGCCGTGGGTTACCCCCTCCCCCTCTATTTATAGAGGTCGGAGGGGGTGCCGCCGAGCATCGTAGGGTTGAGAGCTCGCCAAAGCCTTGCCGAATGCGGGGTTGGTTGTTTATTTCCGAGCTCCCATGTCACTCGAAAAGAGCGGGGATTGTGTACAACCCTTATTCGTCAAGGGTCGGCGGTCAACAATCAACAGTCAACAATCAACGAGTAGCATCAGTACATAAAGATCCGATGGATATTCAATGACCAGCAGAGGAGGCAAGGGGACCTTTAGATACAAGCGATGATCATACTTGTCAGGTCGCGCGACCACCCAGCAGCACGGGCGAGCTTCAAAAACCTTTTCAATATAGACGAGCTCTGAGTAGTACTAGTGGCGAGCAACAACAATACTCGCCTAGCAAGCGACTTCCGACCAGCATCACAGATGATCGCCAACCAATACTTGCCAGTAGCCGAGCCAGGTCACCAGAAGACAGCAACCGATGATTGCAGGATTGAGTCTTCTCGCCTAACCCCCCTCTCCTTGGATTTGTGTATAAATAGGACACCAGTGGTACACGAATATGGATTTCGAAATCTTGAAAAAGATCTTGACCACTTCATTCCCTAGACTATTAGCCGATCATTTGGATCCTTTCTCCGAAGAGTCAAGTTCCCAGCTAGCGTCCCCCTTGTACCCTGCTCGGCCATCTTTGGTTGTGGAGGGGAATCTTTTTCTAAGCATCCGGGTACGTGATAGGACCTCCCTGCTGCAGCACCTGGGGTCCTTTTTGTTGTCCCTATTTTTTCGTTCTGGCCAGCTAAGCCGTTGAGTCTGACCGCTGGACTATTAACCTTAGACTTCTTTGATCCGAATATTTTGGAGTAGGGATTTTCCCGACTTCAACAAATATGACACTTGGGAAGTTGTTACTTCGGTTTAAAATTGCAAATAGTAATTCCCAATTAATTAATAATCATTTAAATATATATATTTTGGATTTTAATATATATATATGATTAAATCAAACCAACGCGATCAATAATCCAATTTTCATATGTTCTTAACATGCGATCCTGTATGTTCTTATTACATTTGTAGTAAGATTAGGTTTTAGAAAACAAATTACATAAGGTGTCACACAAACGCTTTATTATGCATGCCCTCCCTCATCTATATAAAAGAGAGCATGGTGAGTGTTGTGGGTATCTTTTGGGCTTTTTAGCATTTTGTTTCACATTTGTGAGATTGCTATTTGGAGGACCCAACCTTCGAGAGTTGATATGAGTCTGTCTTCTGATTATATCTTGCGTGTATTCAATGTTTAATGCAATGTCGTTATTAAGCAGTGTCACTCTGTACCTCTCTCAAACCCCAATAATTTTTCCATTGGTAACAAGATCCAAAAAAAATCTACACGCGCGCGCGCATACACACACGTGCGCGCTCACCAACACACACAAACATCTAAACTACATTATAGAAGTTTTTTAAAAGTGTTCATTGTTCTCATACAAGACCTTCACAAACATTTGGGCCTTCCTATCTTTATATGAGAGAAAAAAAAAGAGAAGAGAGAGTGGGTGGGAGAGGAAAAGTCTTTCCTTGACCTCTTAAATCTACTCCAATAGCTATTGCCTAGGGGAGAGGGGGACCCGGCGAGAGTGGGTGGTTTGTTTTTCTTTTTTTATACTTTTAATTCTTCAATTTTTTTGTCTAAAATAATATTGCAAACTGTTTTTTTCTTCCTTTTCAAATCGGTCGCACGGGCGGAGCTCGATAGTACGCCCATGCTTCCATGGATGGGCGGAGCCTGTTTGCATCCAAGACTAAGAGCAGTCGTGCATGTGTGTGTGTAGCATTTTTGAACAACTTATCAAGTTTTATAGCCAAATCAAAATCTATTGCCAAATTAAAATCAATCTGATTTGGATGACATAGTGTAATAGCTTAGCTTTGCACTTTCTTTTCTCTTTTTAATGCATATTCAGTATTTCAAAAAAAAAAATTTAGATCAATTAACTTGCATGCATTTTTATACAATTTATCAAATTTTTTACTATATTGACGTGTTGTTGATCTGCTCTTCAGGTACAATATAAATTGGAATTACGGGCTGCTTCCTCAAACATGGGAGGATCCATCGTATGCCAACCTAGAGGTTGACGGGGCCTTGGGAGATAATGATCCAGGTGTAATTGCAGTGAATTTCATTTGCTTGCATTTATATCCTATTAGTATAAATGAACTTATAGTGCAAATTTAATTTTCCGCCTGTCATATTCTCTTTTGTTCAACATTTTTTCCGGCAGTCGATGTTATTGAGATTGGTGACGCTCGAGCTAAAATTGGCGAGGTTCTTAAGATTAAGCCGTTGGCTGCCTTGGCTATGATTGATGAAGGTGAACTTGATTGGAAGATTGTCGCAATTTCCTTGAATGATCCTAGGGCATCTCTTCTAAATGATATGAACGACGTCGAGATTCATTTTCCGGTATATTGATGCTCTCATCAATGTTTTTTTATAGAAACTTGATATATTTTTTAATTTCTACATCATCAATTATTCATTTCATGAGGTTGGTTTGATTAATCTATGCCATCTTTCTCTCCATTGGATTGTGTTTCAAAATAATGCTGTTTATTTAATCATGAATTTGATGTTGGTAACAAGCAATGCATTATTTATGATATGCAGTTTATTTCATCAAACTCTTTTTTGGGTATTCATGGAATGAGCCTTAAAATGCAATGCCGAGTTGTAAATATTTAATCAAACTCATTATTTATAAATTGTTTTTTGTTGTTGTGCTTTGTGGCGTAAAAAGAGGAAACTTTGAAACATATATTTCTTTTCAAAATGTAGATTTGCGACCTTATCATAAGATATTGCACTTCCACGAAAAGAAATTTGTTCTTAAATTCGGAGAAGGAAACATATGATACTGAAATATACATGTTGTCAAAATGAAAATGGATGTGACTCTTTCAACAGTCGAACTACCCTTCCTCTGATTCTTCTTTTTCTCTTGGGTTTTGTTGTTATAGGGCACTCTTACTGCCATAAGGAACTGGTTCAGGGATTACAAGATTCCAGATGGAAAGCCTGCTAATCAATTTGGCCTAGGGAACAAGCCTGCAAGCAAGGTAATTTCAACGCACAAGTGGATTCTTCTAAGTATTTAGGATTATTTAAGTTTTATTTAATTATTTGGGTCATCACTATTTTTATTTAGGAAGGGGAGCCTTGGCGCACCGGTTAAGGTGTTGCCGTGTGACCTTTAGGTTACGGGTTCGAGTCCTGGAAGCAGCCTCTTGTAAAAAAGCAGGGTAAGGTATGCCTACATTTCACCCTTGTGGTGGGACCCTTCCCTGGACGTCTGGACCCTCGCTGCCCGAAAATGCTTTGTGCACCGGGCACCCCCTTTTATCGTTATTTTTATTTAGATGATAGGGTTGGTTGGAATTATCTTGACTGAAATTCAAATTTAATATGATTCTACATTGTAATCCTGCTTTATGAATAAAGTTTTATGATTTGTAATTGATATACTGAATTATGGATGTAAATATAAGATATTGGCTCCGTTTGGCACGGTGGCGGTGGTCATAAGCGCATGGGTTAAACCGTCATTCGTTAAGAATCACTTAACAAACATCATCCGTTTGAACATAAAAGTGGATGAAGTTTTTTAGATTGGACGTTAGCGAATGACAATTTAACCCCCAAGTGGATGAAGTTTTTTAGATTGGACGTTAGCGAATGACAATATAACCCCCATGTTCATGACCGCCACCACCGTGCCAAACGAAGCCATTGTCTTGTTCAAATTATGTGATTCCTGCATTATCATTTTAAAAGAACATTCTATAGAAAACACCCTTTTTGTATTTATGGTCTTATTATTATAAGTTTATTTAAGGGCCTCTACTCCTAATGGAAACATAACGCTGACTTCTCAAAAAATCTAAGTCCTCTCTTTCTCCCTCTCATTCTCAAAGGTTTGAAACATCTTGATATACCATTTTCTTCCATTTTTAAAATTTGCCGAGCACCAACATTGACGACATTTAGTGGTGTTGCGGCTGACCTACGACAATCACCGCGACCAATAAACCACCACCAACATAGACATTTTCTAGCAAACTTCTTGCAGTCATTTTAGTTCATGGAGGAGGCTAATCACTTGAGGAGTTGACGACGACACATTTAGGTTTTGTTTGAGAGAGCATAAGAGAACAATGGATGCTATGAGCGTTTTGGAGAAAAAATGCAGGTAATGATTTAATAGATATGATCCTGAACGCGATTATCTCCAAAATCATTTCAGGCCGGAATATCACTAGAGGTGGTCATTTGTTAGCGACTGCAAACACTCAAACTCAAAAGGGAGTTTGGGCCAGAAACACTACCCATATAAAATGTGATTGCTGCTTTTACTATCACAATTTCACATAGTCATCTTTCAATGTCAATGTTGTCCCGAGCAGAGCCTCGACGAGCATACTATGCATATTTCGCCTCCTATCCTGCATTTTTGTGTTTGAATATTCTCTTTTACGAGACCATAAAGTCCTTCGTCACTTCTAACCTTGTACTACGTGAATCAGTCTCTACTCTCTAGCAATATAAGATTAAAACGTTATTCACCGGGACCTCCCCTCGAAGTTTGCATAATTACAGCTTGCACCCCTCCTAACTTTTCAAAATTACAATTACCTCCCCTCAATGTTTATATTTCATAACATCCATGCACGTAAAGACCCCCCCCGAAGATTTACTCCAAGGGGGCACTTTTGTGCACGGATGTTATGAAATGTAAACATTGAGGGGTGATTTTTGTAATTTCAAATGTTAGAGGGGTGCAAGCTGTAATCACACAAACTTCGAGGGGAAGTCCCGGTAAATAACACTAAGATTAAATATGAATAACCGTCAATACTTGGTGCATGGTCTATACTACAAAAATCCTGGTGAACCATTTATTTCTTTATATGTCAACCACAAACTATGACAAAAACAAAAGGGAATTTTGAGAGATTATTGATCTTCTGGTAGAAGGGGAGCCTTGGCGCACCGATTCAGGTGTTGCCGTGTGACCTTGAGGTCACGGGTTCGAGTCCTGGAAGCAGACTCTTGCAAAAATGCATGGTAAGGTTTACCTACATTCACCCTTGTGGTGGGACTCTTCCCCGGACCCTCGCTGCGTGGCGATGCCTTTGTGCACCAGGCTATCCTTATAGATCTTCTGTTAGGGAGTGACACAGGACGAATGAGACAAAGGTTTGCGGCGACTTTGTGAATGCCTTGAATGAATTAGACACAGATTCATCGACTATGCTTTCAACAATTAAAATAATAAATAATATGACATAATAATTACATTCAAAAAGAGTCTCAATTGTGGTAACAAATATTGTAATACACATGCAAAAATGCTAGAAAACAAGTACTTGAATGAACAAAGCCCGATAAACCCCAAGATAATATTGACACAAATTATAAGTTACCCAAAACATGGAATAAACACATGATTCTACACTAAGGAAAAGACAATCAATCAATAAACCTACAATGCTTACGGGGTAGATGACTCAAAGGGCGTTTGGGGAGATATAGGTGACCAGTAGGTGGTAGGATGCTGAAATTGGGATGCTGAACTGTAAAGGGGGCTTGGATGATGTTTCAGAAACCTGAAAGGTATTTCCAGGGATTCCCAGGCTGGAACTATGAGAAACAGGGAGTCAGAAGTCCTAATGTAGCTGTAGGATTACTGTATTGTATCTTTAGTCGGTTGGATGATTGAGAACAGCTGCTTGGAGTGAGTTTTTTCTAGTGACTGGTGGGGATTTCTGGAGGGCTGGGGCATGACGGAAGAGACGGGCTGCTGGGGAACTTCCAGAGATTGGAGAGATGTTCTGAAAGTGATGCGGAGCAGAGACGTGGACGTGCAGTGGATGACGAGTTTTGGGACCATTCGGGGCTGATTTGGCGAAGACATCCACGTTTTGATGGATGCACGCCAAGATCTCCTCCTATTCTTCTGGGCTCAGCCCTCCGCTGACCCACACCTTCTCCAACCCCCCTTCCTGGGTGAGGACCTCCTTCTCCACCACTTTCTCTACCGCCTCAAATCTGGCTTGGTCTTCCATCATCCTGTCCACCTCCTCAACATCTTCCTTTCAGGAGATGGTGTTGACAGTGGTGGCATAACACTGTCTCTCCACCTTCGGATCCCCTCAGACTGACCTGGACTCCTCCGACGTTGAATTTCAGACATTGGTGAAACGAAGAGGGGGCACACCGGAATGCGCTGATGAGTGGTCGTCTGAAAATGGTGTTATAATTGCTCGGAGCGTCCACAATGGCAAACCGGCAGCTCCTGGACCGTCCCCCTAAGGTCACGTGGAGCCCGACTCCTCCCTCCACCTCTTTCCTCTCGCCTGAGAACCCGAACAAAGGCCCGTCTGTAGCCAACACCCTCTTGGCTTCTACCTCCATCTCATCAAAATCCTTCTTGAAGATCACATTGACCGAGCCTCCGTTGTCCATCAGGATCCTCGAGACCGTGAAGTTCTCGACAGCTGTCTGAATCACCAATGCGCTGCATAGTGGATCCTCGTGATCTGGCATATCATTCGATATGAAGGTGATCTTCTCCTCCGGGGGCGGGGTCTATGAGGTCGAAGCGACGCTCCGACAAAACATGGTGTGGAGGCTCCCCTTTTGAGTGCCCTCAATCCCCCCCAGATCACTTTGATTCCTCCCCGAGTGCCCACATCGGCCCGGTCCTCGCACTGGTCTTCCTCCTCCACTCCTCTTACTTTCACTTCCTCTATCCGCACCTTCGACTGCTGCTCTTTCGGGCCCCTTGCCCCCTCAATTCCAAAAACTCATGGCAGGTGGCTATTGCGCGGTCTTCCTCCTGGTGGAAGTCACAATAGAGCACCGCCACCCTGCCCCTTCCTATCCCTCCCGTTTCATCTCTCTTGTCCCTTCTTCCTCTTCGACTGCTGACCATGGCCTGCTGGGGTGGGGGTAGGAGCAGCCTCGGTGCTGGTCTCCACTCCGGAGGATTGAACCGCCCTAGCCCTCCATTGAAATTCTCCCCACCCTGTGCGACTCCTCTTCCCTGACCTTGAATCGGCCCTCCCTGCAGCCTCCACGCCGGCCGATTGTTCGGCTCCTGAAGTCCCCATCCTGGCTCCTGCTCTCTGTGGCGTCCCTGGAACCTCTGTCCCATTGGCTCTTCCCTTCTCCTCCCTTCCTGTTGTCTGAATCCTTCTTGCTCCCTTACCTCACACTCTCCCAACTTGGCTAACTTCTTCATGAACACAGGGTTCACGACTTCTCCGATTTCTTTCGCCGCCGTTTCCATTAGCTCTTCGAAGGACAAGGGGGGATCCCGGGTCAACCCCATCTTGAAGAAACCCCGGCATATCCCGAGGTTGAATGCAAGTTGCAAGGTGTATCCAGGTACTTCTTGGATAAGCAGGACCTTTTCCTGAAACCGGTCCACGTAACTCCTAACATCTCTTCTTGCCCTTGCTTGATCAGAAAGAGGGCATTCACTTCCTTCTTTCTCTTCTTGGATGTTGAGAAACGTAGCTGGAAACTCCGACCCGGATCCTCGAAGTTATAGATTGACCTGGGGGGAGCTGATGGAACCAGTTCCTCGCCTTCCCCTTGAACGTGATAACGAAGAGGCGGCACTTAAAACCATCTGACATCTGGCTGATAGATACTGCATCCTCAAACATTGAAGGTGTTGAACGGGATCATACTTTCATGTGTGGTATGGCATCTCCGACTCTCTGAACCCCTCCGAAATCAGGGCTGGAACGATCAGCTCGTTGAATGGACTACCTCCCCCTGCAGTGCGAGCTGATTCGACTCGCGCCATCAGCTCGCCTTGATGGCCGACACTCGCCGAGTTGGGGAATAACTCTCGCTCGGCGAGCTCCCGCTCTCCCCCTTCGACCGCCACCTCCTTCTCCGGTCGCCAACCTGGAGCATCCTCGCCCAAAGACTGGGGCGCGAGCACCGGGGCGACTGGGGTCGAGCACTTGCCTCGCGGGGCGAGTGCATGCAGGGTCTCCATAACTGCTTTTGTGAACTCCAAAAAGTCACTCTTCTTCACGAAGTCACTCATATTGGGAGACTCGTCGGGGTTGTCTCCTTGTTCCTCGCCTCCAGACATGGGACTTGGGATTTTCTGTGCAAACTACGGTCCACGCTCATCGCACCAAAAATGTTGAACCTGAAAACCACGGTTCAAGGAGTTCAGACCGATGGGGCAACTTGCACGTATTTCTCGCGAGTTAAAACACTTGACCGGTTGGTTGAAACTAAGAAACAATCCCTTGAGCTGCAACGTGGAGGTCCTACCACACACCCAAAAGATCGAAGAGAGCTTTCACTTCCTAGTCAATGTCGAGCTGGGGCACCTTGGAGGGCACTGGGAATCACCAAATTGTCAACACAAAAACCACGACAAACAGTACGGAGGCTCCAACCAACCGGGATCGACCAGAGGAAGAGAAAGCAAAAAACAAGGAATCCCCTCCAAAAGTGCATTTGAGGATCTATTTATAGTTTTCTGGAACTGATTTATGTTGTATCTTACAGTGCCCTTTGATGGAGGGGGAGTGAATAAAGGCTCTATGGTTTTTAATACTTTAAAAAATCAGAGTTTATAAATGAAGTATTAGAAATTTTTTAAAAATCTTAATTTAATAATTTAGAAAAGATTATATTGGATATTAATTATAGAAAATGTAGAAATTCAATATTTCTTCACTACCGCCGACGTTAAGTGTTACCGTCAGGCGCTAGTTCACGGATATTGAATTCAAACCTTTATATCTAACAAAAATGAATCTTGCAATATATTTTGCGTTAAAGTTTTTGAAGAATATATTTTAAAATATTTTATAACATGAAAATAAAAACAAGATAATGAGACAAAAAACATGATTTTATTTCATTAGAAATTGAGTACAGAAAAGTTTGATTTCAATGATGCTTGAAATCAAGGCGAATATAAAAATCTCTTTTGATGTTTCACCGGTGCTTCTCCCAAGGACCGGCTGGTTATAGCTTATCTTATCCTAGATATGGCCTAAAGTCTCCCTCTAGATCTAACCTCGACCTAGTCGCTGCACACAAGGCGACGATTTTTTCCCTAAGCCACGCAAGAGCCTAGTTGCCACAAACAAGACGAATTTGCTATGGAATCCTTCCCCAAATTTCACGTTCACCCCAAACGATTTGTCCTCTTCTGATAAAAAAAATAAACAAAAAAAGATTACAAGATAATAAAAAGTAAGAGAGACTCCCTAAAAAATTCTGAAGGTGAAGATGAAGATGAAGACGATGTAGATGTTGACGTTCTTGATGCGATCGTCCTTTATGTAGAATATGCGTTATAACGCTTCTCCTTTAAATTCCTCCTTTGATCTTCATGTTCGCCCAAAGAAGTTCTTTAAATTTCGGAGATGAATAAGTTGAGAGTGCACACGAATGAAAGCTCCAGTAGGCGTGTCATTTGAACGCATGAAGTTTCGGCCTTTTATATAAAAATCGCTATCACCGAACGATAGGTAACTATCGCAGGCGATATCTCCTTAAGCTGCCACATGTCCGACGCCGCGGTGATCATGTCGGGAAGATGAAGATCGTGGGGCTATCGCGCGGCGATAGCACTATCGCCTGGCGATACCGCCAAATAGTGTGTGTCGTGTATGGATCGTGTGGAACATGGTCGTCGTCACGCTGGCGTCATTTTCGCTATCGCCGATGATATCACTATCACCTGGCGATATCTCCTCTTCACTTTTGTCGTCCGAACCTTTTCTAGATTGTAGATGTCGCCGTTCTCTTTCCGGAATGGGGTGACACGTCCCGTAACTATTCCCGGATTCAAAGTTATGCATGTTTTAGTATTCAGCTGTTAATGCTCATCTTTTTGCTATTTCTAAAGTGCTCACACCCTTGGGTCATGCCCGCGACCGAGGACTTGTCTCCTCATTCAACATGTACAAGTGTACAACTTGCACACTATAAACAAACAAAAGATTAGATCTAATATATCACAGTATTTGTTATTCTCAAAGCAAGAGATGCAGAACGCATGCTCCAACAGTCTGCACATAACGTAATCTCGTCATTTGATTTTACTAAATGCAGATTAAATTGGTCTGCCAACAACAAAGTCCTGTTGTTTGGAACAACAATGGCAAGCCAAATTAGATTTCGCAGCAGAACAACAGTGCGAGCCGACTTCCCGCTCGCTTGAAAATGGCGAATGCCTGGTGAGGCTCGCACTCGCCGCTCGCCTTGAACCTTGGGCGAGTGCGGGTCGGGTCGCACCACTCGCCCTCCACTTACTTGAACCTGGAGCGTATGCTGGCATAACTCCCCCGCTCGCCACTACTGGCCTCACCAACTCGTCCAGACATAACCCTCCAACTCGTCCACTCGCCTCGCCAACTCGTCCAAACTTAACTTGCCTTCCCTGTCTTGACATATTTTGAAGGGTCCCACTCAACAAATACGAAATTGTACACATGGCAGCCACCACCGTGCCAAACCGAGCCTTTTGCTTGGATGAATGCCCACTTATGGGAATTGGTCACTGAAATGCAACCGGGGCAAATTAAAACAACTTACACTTGGGGACTTCTAACCCATGAGATGTGTAAAAGATAGTGAAAGACATGACATGGACTGAGGAACACCATGGCCAATTTTTGTAAGAGCACACCGCAAAATTACGCTGCGTGGTTGTGATATTGGCTCCGTTTGGCTCAACATCGTCATAGAGCGTATGTTTGACATGAAAACTGTTATTACTGATACCGAAAAAAAGAACTAGGTACGAGAGGTTCATAACCACTTTGTTTACGACCGCCACCACGCGCCAAATGAAGCCCTTAAGTACACATGTCGATGAGGCACTCTTATCTTGGATCGCACACACGACGGCGATGCCCACGACTCACAAACAACGATAGAAAGGATAAGCAACCCGCAAGGTTGCAAATGTCAGGCGCCGTCGGTTTCTATTTGAAATGCCAGATGTGAAAGCGCGTAAACATATTAGTAATGTTTTAAATGCTGGTTCCATTATTTGTAATATAATTATATGTGTATGCAGTATTAAACTGTTTCCAATGTTATTTTTTTAGGGTTTTTTTTGTACCAATCATTTTCACAAATAGTTATTTTGTTGGTGCTGCAGGATTATGCTTTGAAAGTCATCAGGGAGACGAATGAATCATGGGCTAAATTGATCAAAAGGTCTGTTCCAGCTGGGCAGCTTTCATTGGCCTGACTAAATCTCTGGGACTTTCGCATTTTGTTATTATTCTTATCATCATGACGTCATTTCTATCTTGTAAAATATGATTATGCCCTTGATTTTTTCATTAAACTTTATAAAATTGTACCTGCCCGGCTGCCCGGCTGCCCGTCTATTATGAATTTATAATTTAACAATAAATTTTTTCACTTAACTTTATACAACTTTCTTTTTATTAATTAAAATAATAAATATAACAATAATAATTAGCAGAGTTCAGCTTAGAGACACTGTTTGGCTCAGCTTTTTTGCTCTCAAAAATGTCACTTTTGTCGAATGTGTTCTTGATTTTTAATTAAAGAGAACCCCTCTTGTTTTTTTACATAATTTAGCAAAATTTTCTTGTGAGTTTACATTTTTAAATTATTGTGCAGTAAAATTTCCACATGAGCATGGTGTTCTCAGAGGAAGTTAGTATTTTATAGCATTATAAATTTAGGGATAAATTTTTTATATTTTCAAAAAATAAACATATGTTGGTCTCCTTTACCCCTCTTATTCTTCAGCCATAAACTCTGGCTCCATTATTTTCGCAGAAGTTAATGCGGCTTGAGCAAGCTTTGCGCCTTGATCTGTATGATTTTCAATGACGTGAATTTCATCCGGGCACGTTACAACAACTTCTACGCTGGGAAAAGGGCCCCACAATGTTCGACTCCCGGTGATCGAGTGGGGCTATGCACAACAATGTTCTGACTCTTGTTCCTTTCCCTGAGTTCATTGTGAGAGTTGCAAGGCTACCTGATATAAAGGATAGGCGTTGGAAAGAGTTTAAGGCTCCATTTGGGGGGATTTATTTTCACCGGTCAAGCGGTTACGACCGCATGAACCGGACCGGTTTATCATGTGGTCGTAACCGCTTCACCGGTGAAAATAAGTCCTCCCAAACGGAGTCTAGGTAAACTAATAGATGTCATAGAACGTATGTTTGGCATGATAACAGTCATGACCGTCACCAAGAAAAGAAGACTGATTTTGAACATAAAAAAGAATGAACTTCCTTAAGCGAGGTTGGGCGTTCATGAACGATGGTTCATAAGCATGCACAACCGCTATCACCGTGCCAAACATAGCCTTAATAATATTTTAGAAAAAAACATTGTTTGATGGGGAGTGATGACTTATATAAAGACCTTTTAGGTGAGAAAATGATTGTTAATACACATGACAGTATTTGTTTAGTCCCACATTAAATAGAGGAAGATCCTTTGATGTAGAAATACCTTATGATGGTTGAGCCCCTCACCTTGAGTTTGTGGGTTAAATATGAAAATACTTGTTGAAGCGCACGACAATACTTGTTAAAGCGCGTGATTGATGATATGTTTAGACTAACGCTCTGTTTAGTCATGAACATGAGGGTTAAATTGTCGTTCGTTAACGTCAACCTAAAGAACTTCATCCAATTTTATGTTCAAACCGATGTTCGTTAAATGATCCTTAATCGAATGATAATTTAACTCATGCGTTTAAGACTGCCACCACCACCCGAAGTAAATTTGAATCAGGAATAAGCAAAGTTGACTTAGTATTTATTTAGTTTTTTGTCTTATTACTCTGCATTATTGTGATGAATGTTTATTTATAATTTATTAGTTTATCAAGTAATTTAATGTAATTATATATATCTACAGTATGATTTTTAATTTTTTAAGAAATATATAAAAAACGGATTTTTAATCATTTTTTAAATTAAAATTTGTAGATATTCCTCGACCTAAATCCCGAAACCCTCGTCGCAAATTTTCAATTATAAATTGACTTGAAAGCGCTGATAATTATTGTGCTTTCAGGAGGCGGGTTGTTTTCCCCCTCTTCTCTTCTCTTTTTGGGGCTAGGTTTAGGGCTTGAGGAATGGCTGGATCCGACGCCGAGTTCCGCCTCTTCGTCGGCGGCCTCGCATGGGCCACCGACGAGAAGGCTTTGGAGGATGCCTTCAGGTCTTTTGGCGATGTTATCGACACCAAGGCATGAATCCTTGACCTGGATCTGGATCTGAAATTACTCTGCATGCTTATTCTGGATCTGAGATCTTAGATCTAACCCTATCCCTTTTGTTATTCCGTGTTATTTTGATGCAGATAATCAACGATCGGGAGACGGGGAGGTCGAGGGGCTTCGGTTTCGTAACCTTCGCGACGGAGGATTCGATGAGGGAGGCCATCAAGGGGATGGACGGCCAGCTCCTTGACGGACGGAACATCACCGTCAACGAGGCGCAGTCCCGAGGCGGTGGCGGTGGCGGTGGCGGCCGTGGTGGAGGCGGCGGAGGGTATCAGAGTCGTGATGGCGGATACGGCGGTGGATCCGGTGGCTACGGTGGTGGATCTGGCGGCGGAGGCGGCGGATACAACCGTGGAGGCGGTGGCGGTGGATACGGTGGTGGCGGCGGCCGTGGATATGGCGGAGGCGGCGGAGGCGGTGGATCTCGCTACCCAAGGAGCGGTGGCGACTCTGACGGCAGCTGGAGGAACTGAGATGCCTTCGTTGATTTGCCTCGTCTACCAACAAGGCTCTCGTTACCGTTTTTCCAGCTTTTTGCTCGTCTTTTTTTGATCGCAGTCATCTCGGGTGTCGGAGATAAATTAAGTTAGATCTGAATTGTGTTGTTTATGTTTTGGGACGAGAATCAAAGTAACAGGTAAAGAATCTCCATCTTTACATACTGATTGATTTGTTCTCTTCTCCCTTGCCGGTGTTTTTTATTCTTAATATGCAAACCTTTTTACTGTTGGTCTGATCTTTTCTCCTCTTCTTCATCTAAAGATTATTGTCATTTACATGAATTTTGTATACAGATCCTCACTCAGGCGATCGGAAACATGAATAATCAGATCGATCTAAGAGCTCGAGTTTAGGGTTTTGTAATGATCCTGTATCTCCATCTCTGCAATTCATGCCGCCGATTTGGAGTCTCCTGCCGGCGTGAATTTTTTTTTGACACCTGAATTGAAGTAGAGGGCGCTGAAACTTAGAATCTAAGCTTGATTTTAATCAGTTTTATTTGTTTGGAGCAATTGAATTTTGGCTGTTGTTTGAGTCAAATTTCTCAATATAAATATTAAATTATTCAAATCAAAACATTAGATTCTCAATTTTAATACTCAAATGTTTAGCCCAAAAAAAAATGTTCCAACAAAATATTAAAATGTTCGGGTTATTATTTATGGTGACTGTTATTAGCACTGCATTTTTGGATATTTGCACTTTATTTATTCTTAATTTTCCGCGCCTTTTGAAAATACTTCTTGTACATGCATTTTTAGGAAAAAGTGTTCAACACGAAAGTTGTAGATCTCGACGAGATCTATAACTTTGGTGTTGAACACTTTTCCTAAAAATACATGTATAAAGCGTATTTCTAAAAATACGCTCAGATTTCGCGCCTTTTGAAAATACTCATTGTACATGCATTTTTAGGAAAAGTGTTCAACACAAAAGTTGTAGATCTCGTCGAGATCTATAACTTTCGTGTTGAACACTTTTCCTAAAAATGCATGTACAAGGAGTATTTTCAAAAGTCGCGGAAAATTAAGAATAAATAAAGTGCGAATATCCAAAAATGCAGTGCTAATAACAATCACCTTTTTTATTTCATGAAGTTTGAGGTATTTACTCGAAAGATGTTTATGAATATAATTATGCTTGTATATGGGGATAGTTCTAAAATCTTCATGCAGCCCCCTCCCCTTGGGGGCCATGTAGGCACGTTATAAGCAATTCAACCTCTTTCTAGTTAATTGGCGTGTTGTTGGTGGTTACAAACTCCATTCGATGAGGAGGGAAATTCTTAAGTAGACAGCACGAGGATTTTCTAGGAGATCACTCATCCTGAAACTACTCCTGCTCAAATATGCTTAACTATGAAGTTTTTTCACTTCTTATCACTAATTGAGTGGGTGATGTGGAGTGATTTGAAGGCTCCTTGTCAAAGAAGTTGAGGGGTCGAGTTCCGACCTCGATAACCCGTCGTGACCGAGAAACAGGAAGCTTAAAGTCTCTCAATTTAGGGATGAAGTTAGTTCAAATCTCTCAACTTTTAGTAAGAAAAGCAACCCTAAAATCCTATACGTCCCCCCAAAAAACCGGTGTTCAAAAATCTCAGTTGAAATCAAATCTCGAAGTTCAGCTACCACGTCATTCATCGTCACTGATGGTTCGAACATCTTGTGCAGATTTAGGCTTCGTTTGGGGGGACTTATTTTCAACGATCAAGCGGTTACGATCCCATGAACTTGACCTTAATTAAGATCTGATTCATGCGGCCGTAACTGCTTGAGCGGTAAAAATAAGATCTTCCAAACGGAGCCTTAGTTTGGAAATTCAATCGAAGATATCCGCCGCTATCATTCCCAACGTTGCAGCTTTTACAGGCGGTTCTGAACGAAGGATGAAAAACCGTTTGGTGAAAACTAGAAGGAGGCGGATAGCTTACCCTAACTAGCCCTTATCTTTGCAAGAGAAATACTTGAACCTACAACAAATAATGTTATTTTTTGAGGTCTACTCCTTTGGATGGAATTGAGAATTTGAAACTAAATTTTTGCAATAAGTTGTCATTCTTTCAAGAATCAAAGAAGTTCCAAATCAACCCATCAAAAAATTGGAAATCAAATTCATATCATTCGCAAGAACTAAACGGTAGATCAGAGAGATATCCTCGAACTCCGCTCCCCATCGACGGCTTATTCGACTCGCCCCCGCCAACTCTTTCCCTTGAAGAAGAACGGTGAAGCGCGGGCGGTCCTACTAGTTGCTCACAAGTTTAGACCCCACACTATTATGGAGATAAGATAATATTTTCTTGAAAGAGAACATTGAATTCTTGTTATTTTTTATCCCCCTTATTCTTGCTTTATTTTAATCCCCTAGCATTATCTTTATAAAAGAACTTTGGATTTATATTAGCATTATTATCTTTATAAAAGAACTTTGAATTTTTATTTTGTTTTTTTGCAATTATTTGAAGTTTTGAACTATGGACATCTTGAATCAAAATATTCATTTTTTGGGAAATTTTTTTAATAAATGTAGAAGCGTCAATAAACTAACTATTAAATACTTTAAACAATAGTCAATCAAATAATAAACTATTAAATACGTAGATAAAACTCACACATGATGAAAATCGAACGCATGACCTCTCTATCATGAAGCCTCAGCTTACCCAGCTAGGTCAAACCTCATTGACAAAATTGTTTAATAATTTTTAATATCCGTTCAGTCGAACATGATTGATGCTTCAAAATTAAAATTAGAGACCCACTTTCAACAAACCCGAATTCTAATTCTAAAATCTCATTTTCTTTCAAACGAACTGACGTTTACGACTGATATTATGGTATAAAACCCATTTGGTTGAGAATTTTAGGCTCCGTTTGGCACGGTGGTGCGCTCATAAACGCATGAGTTAAACTGTCATTTGTTAAGGATCGCCTAACAAACATCAACCGTTTGAACATAAAAGTAGATAAAGTTCCTTAGGTGGAAATGAATATAGAAGAACATAAATATATACAAAGGAAGGGCATGTAGGGAGACCATTTTTAAGCATGGACGATTCCGATCGTGACATGTGTCCCACTTAAAAAGGCATTAGTACTCTTGAACTAATCAAATTATGCAACTGAGATTCATTTTTTCTCTATGGGGCCGAGCAACATAAAGGTGGAATTTATATCTTGGACGATCTTAATTTTTTTAACAAAAAAATTATGCATTTTAGATAATACCTAATGCTATTGGCTAGTCGCACCCCAAAATTTCATAATTTTTCGTACTTTTTCGAAATACGTCTTGTACATGCAATTTTTGTAAAAGTGCTCAACACGAAAGTTGTAGATCTCGCCGAGATCGACAACTTTCGTGTTGAGCACTTTTCCCAAAAATGCATGTACAAGACGTACTTTGGAAATATGCTCAGGATTTTGCGCCTTTCAGAAATACGTCTTGTACATGCAATTTCAGGAAAAGTGTTCAACACGAAAGTTGTAGATCTCGACGATCTTTCGTGTTGAACACTTTCCCTGAAATTGCATGTACAAGATGTATTTCGAAAAAGCGCGAAAAATTAGCAGATTTTGGAGTACGACTAGCCAATAACGGGTTACAGTTAACAATCACCTAAAATAATACCTAATTACTTTAGTTTCCTGCTTATCTCTTGCGCGCGCGCACCCCATTTCCGCGCCTCTCTTTTCCCGTGAAACTCAAATCCCGTGAAACCCTAAACCCCTTCCCCCTCCACCCAACCTCGCCGTCCGGTGTTGCCTTCCTCCCATTCCGACATCGAGTTTTTGATATTAGTTCTAGATGGCTATAAAACAAATTTTCTAATATGAGATTTGTTTGAGATGGATGTTTTTCAGAAATTATTTTATTGAGAGTTTCTTATATTTGTTCCAGATTGATGATTTTCCGAATTCGTTTCCAGTAGTTTATTACTGACATTGCTTCTTCTCCCAAGATTGATCAAGATAACAACCCTGCGAACACATTGGGCGGGCGAGCAGCATCAGCATGCAACATCAGCGTGCACACCCTGCTCAAGGAAACATTTTTTTTAAAAATTCAAATAGGTGTGCTCTTAAAAAAATGAGTAGAAAATAAATTTTACGGTGTGCTCATATCAATCGTGTGTTAATATTCAAAATAAATGTGCTTGTAAAAATGCTCTAAAATAAACTTCTATTTGAGTTCCAAATAAAGAGGATTAGGATCCCTACAAAATCATCCAACACAAGATGAATGTGGACCATAAAAAAAAACAGAGAGGCTTGGAGAATTTATTGTTATAAATTTTAGGAGTTTTGTGTTGCTACGACGAATTTGTATTAACGAAAATTCTACAGAATATATATAGCGGCACACAAAACTCCTAAGAATCGATTTAACCAAAATATTATTATTCTCTAATTTGGAGTGTATGCAGAAATTATTTTTCTACGATTAAGAACACAAAATAAAGTAGAGCTCGAGCGAACGGTAACTAAAGTGCGGAAATTAATTTATACCGTTTTTGGATTCTTGCTCGTTTTTCATGATCGCGGAAATGCGCAACAGATGCGGCGTCTTATTCCTTATGAATTCCGCGACGTCGATGGAACTCACTGACATACAACGTCTGTCAAAATGGATCTCTACAATCAAATAGATTAGCACAAATAATGATTGTATACAAACATTAAATCGCACAGAAACACTGATATATTTTTGTGTGAATCACTGTGCACGATAAATAAAACCAAACAGTAGAATGTTTTACGGGAAAACAGTCAAGACATAAGTATTCATATAATTAATATATGTGTGCAATATCTACTGTTCCTGTTGAGTGATGGTTTTCTAAACCTTAGTGAAAGAAGATTACCTGTAGTTATCCTTCAGTTTCACGCGTCCCAACAGCAATGGTGATTTCTTTTGCCGGTTGTCTCCAAAACCAATGGAGGAGATTATCTGCTCCGACTAGTTTTCTGAAACGGAGGAGAGAAGATCGCCGCCCTCCTTTCTCTCGTCAACAATGAAGGTCCAGATGAGCATTAGTCCTTGTTGGCGGTGAAGATCCTAGAAGACCAAGGACTGCCCTGCCGGATTTGCAAGCGGAGGTGTTGCAGGTCTGGACTGCCGCAAGAGAGAAAAAGGACACGACGATGGCGATGCCGAAGATCCGCGAAATCCTCCTGCCGCCGATCGCCGGGAAGAGCTTTTCCGGTGCCGGTGAAGATACTTGCCGGCGATGTAGATTGGGTGAAGTCCGATCCTTGTTGATCTAGAGGCGGTGGCGTTCCAACTCCGGATATGTTCGAGCTTTTCCCTAGATCTGAACAGGAATTACCTAGGGCCGGCTGAATATGCAAAAAGGAAAGGGAGCACCCGGGATTTCACCTTTGTTCACACTTATCACATGAATAATTCTGATTGGGCTTTTAATAGGAGAGCCACTAATGGGAGTTACCAAAATGAGGTGAATTAATCCTCATAACTCCCAATTAAAAATAATTAAATCAAATCTCATCACATTAATTGAGATCTAAATATCATGTCATTCATATGCCAAGGGTGAGACCGGGTTCGCGACTGAGTTTACGAGACGGTCAGGCCCACCTATCACAGACTTCGACCGTTCGCGCGACTGAAATAACGCGCGCTCGTAGGAATCCGAAAAGACTAAATATTCACGCACGATTCTAACAGAGCGTCTCGATGAATCGAGTCCACCTTATGGGAAGATTTCCAACATTTATGTGTCATGACTTTGTCTATTTTAATAAATTTAAATGAATTACATTGAGAAATAATCCTTAATATATAGAATTTATTATTATTTTAAAGTCCAAACTAAAGAAGAATGCTTATCTTTTATAATTTATTGAGTTTTTTTGCACCTATAGGAAATTTATTTTGCCATCATCTTCAGAAGATTCCAATACTTTCAAAAACAAAATGGGGATTATAATAATTAACTTTCTCTACATCTATATTTATTGATTCCAAGGCTTTCCAATCAAAATTATTGACATCATAGTTTTTAAATCTTAATTTATCAGCGATTAATTTTGATTAAATTTATATGCGTCTTTAATTCCTACGATTAAGATGGTTCGGACACGTACAAAGAAGACAATCACAGACATCTATCAGAACGGAGAGTTAAGTATTTCAAATATTCTAAAGCAAATATAAATAATCGGCAAGAAAATTACCGCAAAAAGGCGCCTGTAGCTCAGTGGATAGAGCGTCTGTTTCCTAAGCAGAAAGTCGTAGGTTCGACCCCTACCTGGCGCGTTTTTATTTTTTTTTCTATTTTTATTATAAATTTTTTATATTACAAAATATTATATCGGCGTGTAAATGTGTAATTACTAATTTTTTAATTTTCTTGTGGGTGCAAATAATTTAGCGAAAAATATTAGAGATACAAACAAAAACATTCAAACATTTGCAAATAATTAAAAAGGATACAGTTATGATTTTACAAATAAATATTTTAGAGAAATGTTATAAGCAGATTAATATAAGCTATTGTCATACCAATTTTAACTAAAAAAAAAACACTAATATCCTAACCATCTTTTTTTTATTTCTGTTTCGCCTGTTCACCGCGTGTCCTAATCCCGCCTCCTCCTAGTTCACATTTTCACCGACATCGGAGGCTTTCGATTGCACCGAGAAACTTCTTCGGAAGAACGCCGCACCCCCCTTCTTTCTCCAGATCAAGCCGCGAACCCTCGTCCCCTCCAGTTCGTCATTTCTTCGCATAACTAGAGCCGTTCGCTTGCCATCTTTCACATAACCGGAGCCGCGAACCTTCCCTATTTTGGCTAAATCGGAGCCGCAAACCTTCTCCAGTCCTTTGAATGTAAGTTCCTGGTAAGGATTTTGTGCTCCTCCTTCCTTATTTCGGCCAAATCCTAAATTTTTCTCTTATTTCTTACCTGATTTCAGCCCAAAAGCAATGCAAGAACACAAATTTTGAGGCATTTTCCTCCGGCACTATTTCGAATTATTTGACATTTCCTTCGAGCATTAAGATATATAATTTTTATTTATTATTATGCAATGATAATATAGCATGCGTTGTTAAAATTTATGAATTTGTAATTGTTAATTTTTTGAGGAATGTTGTTTTTAATAAAATTTCGAAAGATCAACAAAAATATTTGATGTAAAAATTGAGCTAGTGAGCTTGTAATGTTGTAAGATTTTGAAATTTTTTTGATGTAATTAGACTTATTTTAACTATAGTTTAAAATGCTGAAAATATTTGATGTAATTTTGGAGAATGATATAGGCATGTAGCATATCAGTCAATGTTTAAAATTCAAATTAAAAAAGATTTCTTGATTGCATTGATAAGAAAATGCAATCTTATATTACTAGTCATTTAATTGATATTGTTAATGTACTCGGGGATGAAAATTGTGGTTATCAAGTAGTTAATCAAGTCTTGAAAATGAGTGATAATTTGATTAAAGTGTGACATGATCTACCAGAGGAAATAAAAAAGAATTGATGGGTTTCACCTTCATTATAGGAGAACCCCCCCCCCCCCATGGTCTTCTCCAAAAGTGGATCATGGGTGGCCCACCCCGTCCATGAACTCTCATGAGGAGAAAATCACGGGGGGGGGGGGGGGGGGGGGGACCCGCTCCCTCTCCCCATGGAGGGAAACCGCCACCGCCAGGCCGCGCCAAGCCGCCTAGCCGATGGCGGCCTGGCCGCGCTAGGCCCCCAGCCTAGCCGCGGGCGGCCACGGCAGGCCGCCTAGCTGCTGACGGCATGACCGCAGCAGGACACCGGCCTAGCCGCGGGCGGCCACGGTCGGCCACTTCGGGGGAAAGGTTGGTTTTTTGGATACTTCGCTCTAGCCACTTCATCGGCACTCCGAGCCGGGCTCGGCCCAAGGTAGATTCGCTGCTCAGACTCTCATTAGCTGAGCAGGGCAGTAGGCACATCTGGGGTGAAAGGATTAACTCTGTGTGCACAAGAGAGTACAAAAAGGTATAGCTTAGATATTTTACAATGTTATGATGAATTGTATACTTATTGTTAGTATTGGTATAAGAGCAGTTCGGTAGCAGGGAGCGTTACAAGTATCAAGTGGTTCAAAATGATCAAAAGGTGCACGGAGAGTTTAGTGTTTTGAATGCAAATTTTGGATTCTCTCAAAAATTTTCTTTTGGGTCGGCTCCCACTCGCCGGATACTTGGGATTTGACATTTCTTTCCGAGCGTGTACCAACCTCGAAAAGAGCGGGGATTGTGTACAACCCCGTATCCGCCCGAGCGAGATCCTCCCCAAGTGACGGACTTGGGGCGAGCTACGAGCGACGTTTTGTTGCAGCCCCGTTCGGAGACGCGCGGGTGCTCGTACGGGCGTGCGGAGGTTTCACAGGCATAAGCTTTTTAATGTATGTATAAATGTCATATAATATATATATATATATATATATATATATATATCAGTTTTATATAATAAAATATAAAAAAGGGAAGGAGGGGAGGCAGGCGGGTGGGCAGAAGAAAACAAAAAAAGAAAAGGGAAGAGAAAGGTTGGGTACAGGAAAAGCAAAAAGCAAAAAGGAGAAGAGGGGGGCATGCATGTACAGAAGGAGGGGGATTGCTTTTTTCTCCCAGCAAGGGCTCGGCAAAGACGGAGACAGCCGCTCCTCCCTCCTTCCCTCGATCCAGGCTGCCGCCGGCTCCAGCCGCTCCTCCCTCCTTCCCTCGATCCAGGCCGCCGCTGGCTCCAGGGCTCCTCCCCTCCACTTCCCGTCCAGGCTGTCGCAAGGAGCAGCACACAACCGCCGCCCCTTCTCTCTCTCTCTCACTCTCTCTCGGCAAGGAGCACACCGGGCCCTGCACACCTCCTCCTCCACCTCTTCCCGACGCCAGCCCGGGCTCCTCCCCTCCATTTCTCCCGATCCAGGCCGCCGCCGAGAGGGCTGCCCGAACCACCTTCATTTTTTCCAGTCCAGGCCGCCGTCGGGAAGCAGCAGGCCGAGCTCCTCTCGGCCCCCTTTTCCGTCGCCTCCTCCAGCGGGGCCGAGCTCCTCTCGGCCCCCTCTTCCCGTCCAGGCCGCCTCCAGCGGGGCCGAGCTTCTCTCTACCCCTCTTCCCGTCGCTGACCTAAGCAAGGAGCAAAAGCTTTCTCTCTCTCTCTCTCTCGCTCTCCTCCTCGCCGCCGCCTGCAACTAGGTCGGTCGGGAGCTCCTCTCCCAGCGCCGCTTGGAGCTAGGCCGGTCGGGATCAGCTTCCCCGACGCCGCTTGAAGTTGTCGAGGCCGGGATCGACTTCCTCGGTACCATTTGGAGTACGATCGGCCTTGGAGAGGCTCGGCCACAGAGGGAAAAATTACTTGGAGCCTTCAACTCTCCCACGGAGGTCGGATCCGAGCATGGACAACCACTACGGACGCTAGACGTCGAGACTCGGGCGATATGCGCGATTGCGGTTTCGTCAAAACGCGCGTCAAGGGTAACAAAGTTTCTACTCGGGCAGGTGAAGCCCTCAATTTACATATTTGCATGGAAGCCCCTCTCCACCAACGCGTAGGGGAAGGGAGCTCTCCGACGGGTTGACGTGTATGTCCCCGTTGTTAATTGCATTTAGTATCCGGAAGTGTGAGTACGGATTTAGGCATGCTGTGTGAAGCCCATTCGGACGTATGAGCCGAATTGGTGATATGCTGTGTGAAGCCCATTCGGACGTATGAGCCGAATTGGTGATGTGTTGTGTGAAGCCCATTCGGACGTATGAGCCAAATTGGTGATGCTCTGTGTGAAGCCCGTCCGGACGTATGAGCCGGATTGGTGATGTTCTGGGGTTCCCGGAGAAAACTCTGAGGAAGTTGGATATTATCTACTTGCAGGGAATGCGCACCGTAGCCCAGAAAAAGGGGTGTACGGAATATATTTGGCCAGCTTATGTTAGCCGACTGTTGTTCAGCTGACAGTCGTTCGTCGAGACGTTGGCGTACAGGTGTTGCAGTACCAAGTGGGGAGTAGCGGGCTTAAGCCCAAGCTTGTGCCGGCCCTCGAAGGCCTATTTTTGCTTATAGTACCGGCCTGCGTGCCGATGTATGGAATTTATATTCCTGTAAATTTATAATCTGTGATGCTCTGTGAATGTATGGTTTACTCTCTTTGTCTTGGACGAGTGGTGTGCTCGTGAACTGCTCGTCCCGTGGAAGCCCCGAGGTTTATGCCGGGAAGCCCCTGATGGCCTGTTGATAGCCTTTTAGGGCAGCGGAGTCGTGTTGTCTGTAGCCCAGTTGGGCAGCGTGTTGTAGAATTGCTCGGCGATGTTGTGCCTTTAGTAGGGCGGGTGAGGAGCATTTTGTTTTTATCCAAGGAGACACATCTGGATAGGAAAGAGATGGTCTTGAGATCCTCCTTAGATATTCCGGTCAGCCAAAAGCGCCCTCCGAAGGTTTCTTAGCTCAGCTTTTGGCTTGGGAGGGGAAGAGTTCGTTAGTCTTCCGGGTATGCGGTGGGACCTTCACGCTGAGACCTTGGGTCTGTCTCTTACGTTCCTAGTCTAGAGCCTAGATTGTTCATTTGAGTGTAGTAGGTGTGCGGTCACCCCTCTTTTGGGACCTCGAACTCCACAGAAGTCAATTTTTGCTTCGGATCATTCCACGCCTTTCAACATCCAAGTCGTTCCCGCGGCGCAGTCTGTTGCCCGTCGGGGGCCGTAGTCTCTCTCTCCCTCAAGTTGTAACGGGAGCGGCCTGTCGCCCCGATTCTTCAACAAACTGTAATCACCGGAATCTAGTGGAATTTGACCGACACCGACCCGGTCACGTGGTTTTTTACCCATTTAAGGGGTTTTTCCACGTCATCACATCTTGTGTCAACCTTTTACTTTCATTTACTGTGTGCGCGCTCGACCGCCTCGTAAGCTAAGACGGTCCAAGCAAATCCGGTCCGACCGGTGCATCAAGTTAGTCCGCAACAAGAATAACTACTTGTACAATGACATATATGGGAATGCGAGATTAACAGAGTTGTTGGCATCTTTAGATTGCATTTGCTCTTCGGCGCCACTTGACAAATGGATGACGATGTCAGAAATGGTATTATCCATTTCATCATATGTTACAATGTGACAGTTATACACATCAAAACTTCAATCATTTACATTTCTACTATTGCATTCATCCCCTTCAACGATGAAAAAAACTATTTATATTAGTTTTGTCAACAACAACCACTACATTCAAATATTAGTGTGCAAAGAATGTCCACTTCCGCTTGTGATAAGCATGTGTATGAGATATCACATTACAATTGCAGACGAGTGAGATTTGAATTATAGAGAAGAAGAGGATGTAAACGTTCGTTTGGCCGATCCTTAAGGCATGCATATTTTCTACTATTATTCATGGTCAATAAATTTTTTTTTTTTATTAAAATTTAATATTACAACATAATGTCTCATATAGGTACTGAAGTCTCTTATGTAATGGATTTTCGTCATTAAATGTCTCTTTATCAAAGTATGAAACCTTATTTATAATGTTGATTTATATTTTATATGTCACTATCATGCAATAGTTTAGTATATATGCTGGTCTACGAAATATTGATGGAGTTTGGACGGTCAACATTTTGATTGTATTTTGTTCTTTCACGATAACAAATTGGAAATGCATTTTGAAGTTTATCTTTTATTTAATAGTTGGTTATTAATTATGGAGAATCAATGGTTGATTAGAATGTAGACATTTTTTGTAATAGCAATTTTTGGCGTGAAATATCAAATAGAAAAGTAGAAATTATTTTGATGTGTCAATAATAATTTTAAAATTTTATGTGACAATAATATATTAGTGTGAAAATAAAAAAAAAATTATTCTCTAAATAACATTTAAAATTGATGTGTTTAAAAAAAAGGTGATTGTTAACCGCAATTCGTTATTGGCTAGTCGCACTACAAAATCTCATAATTTTTCACGTCATTTCGAAATACGCCTTGTACATCCATTTTTAGGAAAAGTGATCGATCAACACGAAAGTTGTAGATCTCGACGAGATCTACAATGTTTGTGTTGAACACTTCTCCTGAAATTGAATGTATAAGACATATTTTTGAAAGACGCAAAATTTGGACATATTTCAGAAATACATCTTGTCAAGATCTACAACTGTCGTGTTGAGCACTTTTCCTAAAAATGGATGTACAAGTGGTATTTCGAAAAGACGCAAAAAATTATGAGATTTTGGGGTGTGACTAGCCAATAACGGATTGCGGTTAACAATCACATTAAAAAATTGCTCCTTTTATTTAGGTGATTGTTAACCACAAACCGGCTATTTGTTAGTGACACCCCAAAATCTCGTTATTTTTCGCGTCTTTTCAAAATATGTCTTGTACATGCAATTTTAGGAAAATTGCATGTATAAAACGTACTTTGGAAATATGCTCAGATTTACGTCTTTAAGAAATATGCCTTGTATATGCAATTTCAGGAAAAATGTTCAACACGAAAGTTGTAGATCTCGTCGAGATCTACAACTTTCGTGTAGAACAATTTTACTGAAATTGCATGTACCAGGCGTATTTTTAAAAGGCGCTAAAAATTAACAGATTTTGGGGTTCGACTTGTCAATAATGGGTTGCGGTTAACAATCACCTTTATTTATTATATCTCATTTGAAGTATGTGTATATATATATCTACCCGTATATATATGGGGGCATATGTTGCGGGCGTACGAGCGTACGGGCAAGGCACAAGGAGACATTAAATCGAAAAGTGATCAACATGAAAATTGTAGATCTCGACGAGACGAACAACTTTTTGATCATTTTTTGATTTGAAGTCATCTTGACCTTCGCTCTTGGCCTCGAAATCGGGGGCGGCGAGAGTGCTACAGTAAAGCCTCTCGCCGCCCCCAATTTTGAGGCCCAAATCAAAGTCCAAGACGGTTTCAAATCAAAAAGTGATCAACATGAAAATTGTTTGTCTCGCTGAGATCTACAACTTTCATGTTGATCACTTTTCGTTTTGAGACCACATTGACCCCCAAAATCCCTTGCCCGTACGCCCGCACGGTAGGCTTGCCTGCATGAGATGCCCTAGATGTCGAAAAGGCTCCCCGTCCTGCCAGTGCGCCATGTCCTAGAGGTCGAAAAGGTTGCCCCCGCCGCCCAATCACCGTGGAAATCCTTCAAAACTCAAATGTGTGTGAATGAAGTGAAGAATTAGAGGAAAATGAACGTCGAAACTTTTGTCGACGCTCTGCCGGATTTATGTTTGTCACATGAAAATTGTGCGAATAATCTCATGTATCTTCACAAAAAACGCAAGAAAAGCTCTCGCACATCTTAATCGAGCATATAACTACAAAATACAACTTGCAGTTGTCAAATTACCGTCGTATGTGATCTCAAAAACGGACGTATCATTCAATATTGCTCAAGTCCAAAAAGGAAAACAACCAAACTAGTTAATGCAAGATAATGCCGCATCCAAGAGAAATGTAAGGGAGAATCGTGAGTTGTCCAATCAATGATCCGACGGCTCACAAAATTCTACCATATTTATTAAAAAAACAAAGAAAAAACACCGTATTTTAAATTCGTGAACCGTCTGATCATATGATTGCATGACTTACGGTTTTTCACTACCTTCCCCTATGTAGGTTACAGTGGTAGAGGCAAAGAACGGGCGGAAGAGCGAATCGAAGAAGAAATCCTTCGGAAAATTTTCGGGCGAAATGGTGTGGGTCCCGCTACAACGGAGAAGTATTTATTCAGAAATGTGAAGTACCCAAAAAATTCTCAAAATGTGAAGGTTTGTCGGCGGCGGCCGGAAAATTTAATACTATTATTATTATTATTATTTTCTGTTTTTTTATTATTATTTGGAATGGAGGAGGCCACCGGGACGGGGTTCCGATGGGTTCCTCCGCCTCAAGGGCCATGAGGGAGGGCCTTGGAGCACCACTCTCCCCTTCACCACCCCATGCAAGGCCGCGAGAATTACCGGGTCTGCCTCTTCATCGGAGATGATGCGCGACTGTCCGGCGAAGACTATAAGGCTCTGTTTGGCGCGGCGTTTTAGGGGCGGGGTGACTTCCAAAATGCCGCACCAAACAATTTTTGGCTGCAGCGCTGCTGCTTTTTTTATTTTTTTTAATATTAAATTAATATTATTAAATATATTAAGTATTATTAAATGAAAAAAAATATTAAGTATTATTAAATGTATAAATATTTTAAGTTATATATATCTTCACCACACTGCAAATGCTGTTCTTCCAAACAGATTCACAGATTTTGTCACCATTCTGCAAAACAGCTGATTATTTCACCACTGCTTCTCCAATCGCTGCAGCCGCGCCAAACAGAGCCTAACTCATGCTATCAGATAATAACTAGACTAATCTACTTTAAACATTCTTTCTTATTAATAATAAACTGATTACAAGTGTTTATATACTCTAATATCGGCACTAGGCGTTACAACATTCTAGAACAGTGCTATTGGCCCTTGGATCAGATGGCGATGCTTTTGATGGAGCTTGGTAACCGCTGATTTATGGTACGGCAAATATGCAGCAACCATCCAATTACCATAGCCTGGATGATCTGGCTGAATCCTGTCCGTTAAAACAGTGTAGCGGAAGAATTCCGCTCCAGCGACAACCTCCCGCCGGTGACGCCCGAGAAAACCGGGTATGACCGTGATGTCCCGCCGGAGATGCGGGAGAACTCCGGGCACGTGGCTGTGGCGTGCCCCTCTTCCTGATGGAAGTCGTAGTATGGCAACTCCACCCTGACCTCCCTCCTTCTCCTCGGTTGTCCTCTTCTCCTTCCCCCCAAGGTAATTGTCATAGCCTCATCCTGATCGGGGAGAGGGGGTCTCTGGCCCTGCCTCCCTCCTGGAGGGTAGAACTGACCGTGGACCCCATGGCGGTTATCCCCTTCATGGTAACCTCTCCGCGGCCCTTGGTCTCACCACTCGGGCCTCCACCCTAGTCGATTATTCGGCTCCTGACACCCCCACCTGTGCTGCTGCTGTTGCGGCTGCTCCCTCTACCGGTGTTCAGCTCTCCTCTCCTCCTGACCTCTGCCACCTCTTGGCCTCTCCTCCTCTGTGGCCAACCTGGCAACCTTCCGGGCAAATTCCGGGTGCGACGCCTCCATGCCGACCTCCCTTGCCTGCGTATAGTAAATCTTAACAACGGAATTACGTTATTGGCAGATCAAGCTCGAAATTCTATAAATAGATCTTTAAGGGCACCTTTGAATACGATCCAAGTCCTTTGGCTTTTCCTCCTCAGATCTTTTTTGGTTGGCTTCGAGTGCCCTCCAAGGTGCCCGACACAGCTTTTTTCTTGGGAGCGGAAGCGCTCTAAGATCTTCCATGTGTGCGATGAGACCTCCACACTGTAGCTCAGGATCTGTTCTATAGTTCTAAGTCCTAGGTCTAGTGAGTTTCCTTGGGAAAAGTAGGTGTGAAGTTACACATTATTGGGCCTTGAACTCCACAAGAAGCCGAGTTTCGGTTTCAACACACTTTTCCTTACTCGCTGATTCATTATGCTGATGACTATTGTTTTTAATCACATGATGCCGAGATTGAGACGGCGAAGAAGGTGTCCTAGCTGAAGCAGGAGCTGAGGGATACTTGTGTGGCTATGGAGGCCACCCAAGTCAGAAATGCCGAGCTGGAATCCCACTAGGTCAGGTGCCTCCCGCGGCAAGTACTTCTATAATGGGGAAGATCCGCATGCATGGTGACGAGATTCCCACCATCCATCGCGTCCAGCTCTACAGTGTTGGATCTTATCCCAGGCTTGCTCGCCGAGGAGCCCAACTCGCCTATTCGCATCATGTCCTCTGCTTCCAGCGACGACGAGGATGACGAGGACGCGGATGATGAGACAGGAGACGAGGAGGAGGACGTCGACTGCAACGGGAATCAAAGCGAGGAGGTTATACATTAGCAGTTGAAGCAAGAAGAGTAATGGATGAGAGAATTAGTTACACGGGAAAACAACTACCGTTTTCTACAAGCTTGATTAGGTTGGTGAGATTTTAATTCTTCCATTAACTGCTGTTTTAATCTTTTTATCAATCTGATCGCATATTCGTGTCGCTTTTGTACATTCTTTACAAAATTTACTCTTTATCATTTTACACTGCATGAGGGAGATATGTGTGTGCAGACATAGAAAATAGTCTTAATCTAAGTGTGACAATTTTTTACTATTAAATTTCATTCATTTTTATTTACTTTATAGTTCAATAGAAGAGCTATTCACATAATATATGTTTACCTAAAGGGTAAAAAAAGTAAACAAAGTAGGTTTTTTTTTTCAACCCAGTAGTGTTGCTGTTGTCCTCCGATTAAAATCATCGCATGATTAGGCATTTTTATTGGGTTTTCTTCCACCACCGGATTTCCATTTTTAATTATTCTTTTAGCATTTTTAGTGCTATTTTAATCATTTTAATCTGATTTTTATTGGGACTCCTAAAAAATAGAGCTGAAATTTCTTTTATACCTTGACTACGCGTTAACTCCCAAAGGCAAAGGGTCTGTTTGGCGCAGCTCTGGCGGCTGGAAAATCTCTATTCCACCGCCAGAGCTGCTTTCAGTCTGTTTGGGACAGCTTCCTGTGAAGAGCTTTTCAAAAATCTGGAGCTGTTTTGCAGCTTTTCAGAAATCTCTCCCCCCAGCTTCTGCTCCCGCAAAATAGCTTTCTCTCTCACATGAATTGGAAATCTAATGGTTTCTTCAGTTGGAACATGCTCAGAGGCCGGACGGCCTTCCTCCGGCGATTCCGAGCCCCGGACGGCTTTCCTCCGGCGATTCCGAGCCCCCGACGTCCTTCCTCCGGCAATTTCGAGAGCACTTCTGCACAGAACACCCAAACAGTCTGCAGCTTTTCAAAACTGCTCCCCAGAGATCTATTTTAAAACAGCTCTATCCGGACAGCAGCTTTTCAGTCCGCCAGAGCTGTCTCAAACAGACCCAAAGACAGTAGCTGTTCAAAGTCGACCAGAATGTCAGTCATTGATAGCGCTCTCTTCGTCGGCGAGATTGCCCGCCGCTTCGTCGGAGATGCACGAGAACGTCCTGCCGGAGCGCGCAGTGAGCCAAATATGCAGGATATTAGGGCACCGTTTGGGGGGACTTATTTTCAGCGGTCAAGCGGTTACGACCGCATGTACCGGACCTTAATTACGGCCCGATACATGCGGTCGTAACCGCTTGACCGGTGAAAATAAGTCCCCTCAAACAGAGCCTAGGTGCCAATTTTTTGTAGCGATCCACAATGGGAATCAAATAGGCAGGATAAAACACATCCCTAAGAATCTCGTTTCTACGGTAAAAATTGGGAGTTGTTAAGGGCAGCTAAGCTTTTAAAGCCCAAGGGTAATTGTAGCCCCCCCCCCCCCCTCCCCAAAAAAAAACATTGCGATCTCCTCCCTCGCTTCCCGGAAGAGTCGCCCGATCTATCACCGCCAGCATGTCTCCCATTCGTCATTTTAGCGAGCGATGAAGTTGGCGGAGGAAGATGAGTTCGGGTAGACCGGAGCTGAAGGAGGAGGTGGCTGGTTAGGGCGGTCGGGTAGGGCCCAGGGATTGAGTTGCCACAATAGGTGGAAGATAGGAGAGATAAAATAAGTAATTTTTTTAAATTTTAATAGGCTGCCACTAGCAAAAATTGGGTTATCTAAAAATATTGTGCAAAAATTGGGTTATCTAACGTAATATATTTATATAACTTATATATATAATATTAATATATATGTATTATAATAATTATAATATATTATAATATAATTATAATATATTAAAAAAAGCCAACAGCGCTACTGCTTTTTGCTGCAACGCTGCTGCGATTTTGAGTCACGGGAAATTCCTGCGACTCAAAATCGCCGGCACACCACCAAAATACGCGGTGGCTGAAGCCACCGTGAGGTCTTCTGATTTTGTTTGGCGCGGCTTATAAAAAATTCACGGTGGCCCGCTCCCTAAACGCGGCGCCAAACAAAGCCCTACAGGAATGTCCGTCAACCGGACCTAATTTTTACCCGTTGTCTATTGCTATTTTTCTAAGTTCTGCATTTATTTAAATGATTTATTAATTATTTAAAAATTATTTAAATTATTTAAATTGAACTAGGTCAATTAAGGGTCACCCTAACTATTATGGGTCATAATGAGGCTCCTTGAACCCATTAGTCTTTAAACCTTGATAACAAAATGCATGCAGGATGAACTTTGCTGCTTTGGTGTGAAGCTCAATTTTTTTTAAGAGATTCTTTTTTACATTTAATAACCAATGAATAATGATGAGAGGGAGAGGGAAGAATCAAATAGAGTGAGAGAGAGAGTTTGTTAATAATCAAAATGATGTGTTCAACTTCATGATAAAAACATGTGATATAGAAAGAGAAAGTAGAAGAGCTCTTGGTAGCATATATAAAACGTACCTGGCCTTTTCAATGAGCTCTAACTATGCATATATAAAACGCCACTGTCGTGTTCAATCGATACAAGTGAGAGAGACCTCTGCTTCCAACAGCTCATATTTTACGTACCTATAAATTTTTTTTTCGACAATGCCTATTGTTAAGGTTGGAAACTTAGCCTGCTCCATCGATGAGAGGAGACTCCTGTACCGTTTTGAGACCTTTGGCACTATCACAAGAATTAAGGTTTCTTTTGAATAATTTAAGATACTTATTTTTTGACTTTCTAACTTATTATTATTAGTTCAGATGTCTACACGTCCATATTTTTGGACATATGTCAACAGGACTGCTGAAATTGATTTTGAGAACATCACCTCAACAATAGAAGCTGCCAGGCAACTAGATGGGTTGAAGATGGATGGTCAAAGAATTGTAGTTTACTACGAGCAAGATAGGAGCGGTGAAATTTTAATAGCTATTTTTCTTTGCTATTTTTCTAAGTTTTACATTTATTTAAATGATTTAAAAATTATTTAAACCATCTAAATTGAACTAGGTCAATTTAGGATCACCCTAATTATTATGTTCCTTGGACCCATTGGTCTCAAAACACGCGAAGGAGGCTCCTTGATAAACACGGACTATTATTATTTTTTAATTTAATGAATTCCTCCTTTTTTTTATGGCAATAGCGCATTAACCGAAAAAGCCCCAAAAAAATAATATTATCCTATAAAATAAGGGCTAAGAGCATCTCCAACGGGAGATCTCTATATTTAGAGATTGCAGTGGTACTATGTTCTTCAAATATGGAGAACATGGAGAACCAACTCCAATCATGTTCTCCATATTTGAAGAACATGTATTTTTTAATATTATATGTATAAATAAATATACATTTATTAAGCCAGAATATATTTATATAATTTACATATTTATATGTATAAATAAATATATATAATAATTAAAATTAAAATTAAAATTAAAATTAAAATATTTATATTTAAATATAAACGTCGAGCTGAGCTCGACGTTTTGCCCGAGCTCAGCTCGACGAAAACGTCGAGCTCAGCTGGACGAAAACGTGGAGCTGAGCTCGACGTTTTTCCTGAGTTGAGCTCGACCAACGTCGAGCTGAGCTCGACGTTTTTGCATATTTTTATTTATAAAATAAACTTTTATAATTATAATTAATAATTAATATAAATAATAATTTATATAAATCTGGGAGGTCATCACTGGGTTCTCTACATTAAAATATTACATTATAAAAATAAAATAAGCATTACATATTTATGACTGCTTTGCAATTATTAAGGGGTCTTGCCGTTTTTGGGATTAAAATATGTTGCATGATATCATGACTGCTTGCATTATAATGCACAATATGATTATCGAGGACGAGCAAGATGAAAATGAAGATATCGTTATTTCTCCACCGCCGCCAACTCAGAATGTTGAAGAGATGGACACAAGTGAAGTCGAAAGATTTCAGCAGTTCCTAAATCGGCATAAAAAAATCAGAGACAAGGCGGTACATTTCGCACTTCGAGATGCACTGATCGAACATCTGTGGACACGACATGGTAATGAAACAATGTAATTTGGAAAATTGTATGCATTTTAATTTGAATGTATTTCGGTGTATGTGCAATTTTATTTAGTAAATCGTGTTTTCTAGCTATTTGAATGATCAATAATATTTAGAAAGTATGAAATATTAGTCTCGTTTTGTAGGTCTCGAAAAAACAAATTTATTGGTATATTATATGTGAAGTTTGAAATAATATTTTAGCGGCTACGAACGTTATTGTGTAATACACATTTTTCTTAAATATAATAAATATATAATTAAAAATAAAAAAAATAATAAAATAATAAATGGAGGACCGGCATTTCCTCTCCTCCTCCTCTAAATATGGAGGAGGAGGAGGCGGAAATGCCGCCTCCTCCATTTATGCAGCCTCCAATGCCGAAACATTGGAGGGAAACCGCCCGGCATTTCTGAGAAATGCCGGACGGTTGGAGTTGCTCTAAGCGGGGGCATTGGCATCTTCTTGAACTTAGGGATTCCTGTCTGCCTCTTCCTCGGCGAAAATGTCCGGGTCTGCGTCTTCGCCCGAGATGCCGGAGAACGTGCCGTCGGAGAAGAAGCGCCTGAAGTTCTGGCCGGGGACGCGCGAGAAACTCGAGTACGCCGACGATGTCCCGCCGGAGATGCGGGAGAACCATCGATACGGCCTCTTACTCGCCTTCCTGAACCCCGATACCAGTACCGAGGTTTTGAAGTCCGTCTTTGGATCTTTACCGGGATTCATCGACATCATTGTATGGATCCCGAATTTTGATCAGCGATAATATTATTTTATTCATTTTCTTGATTCTAGATCTAACTAATAAGCCGTTTCGATTTCTGATTCCGTGTTGTTTTGAATTTATTGATGAAGGCGGACGTGGACACGGAGGGGGAGCCCATGTGTATGGGGGAAGCAGTCTTCGCGGATGAGGCGACGATGAAGGATGCCGCCAAGAAGATGGACGGCCAGATCATTGACGGATATAAGATCTGGGTCCGTGAGATGGCGGTGTTTAGTATTAAACCAGAGTATTCTCAGGGGAAGGGGGAGGATGTTAATTAATTAATGTTTTCCTGCCTTCAGATGATTTCACGGTTTGTTTTTTAGGGTTTATATTCTGGAAATGTTAATTGTTGTTTCAATAAGAAATGCTTCATCCTGCATTGCAATTTGATTTTGATGCTGCTTATTTTGCCAATTTTTGACAGATTGCTGTGGATTTTGCTTTGTTTTTTTTTATGTTATTCCCTTCTTTGCCCGGATTCATGTTTGCTTGCCCGGATTCATGTTTGTTTGCCCGGATTCATGTTTGCTTGTGGGAATAGTTTCTGTGACGGATTTGTTTTTGTTTGCTACATTACGCTCAGATTGCTCCAAAATGTGTTGTTGTTAGTGGCGTTGATGAATAATTAAATTGTTCTTTAATTGAATTCATATTAGAGATTCAGATTTCAATTTATATTCAAATTCTAATTCATCATGCAATTAATTATTAATTTGATAAATTATTTAATAATTAATAAACTATCTAATTCATCATGCAATTTAGATTCAGATTTGTTTTCCTTAATTTTTTTTCCTATTAACCAACTTTTTCAAAATATTAATTAATTAAAATCAAAACCATTAGGCTCCGTTCGTTTTTCAACGACATTGGCATTTAAGTATTGGCTTTCGATCCAATATCAATACACATGAGAAATAATATTGGATTTAAATTCAATTCTTTTGTTCGTCCGCATGAAGACTTTCTATCATAGGAATTGACATTGATCGCTTTATACTATTCGTTTGCAGGTAGACTTTCTGTCATAGGAATTGATAAAATTGAACAAAATTAAACTATATGAATAATAATAAAATAAATAATTATTTATTTATAAAAATGACATATTTGATGTACGTAGTTACAATGAGATTACATGATTCAACTCAAAAAGTACTAATCCAAATAAATACATTAGTAAACTTTTCGACTCAACCAAATCTTCCTCCTTTTGCACAGTTCTCCTACCCGCAATAGTTAGCGTCATTCCCACCAAGAGTACCAACCTGCCGCTAAGTATTACATTTGTAAAAAAATGTAATACTTAGCATATAATGCATAAATTGTTGATTTGGGGCTTGTTTTAATTATGTTTTATCTTTAAAGACTGCATCGGGGAAAACTACTTTACATCAAAATATACATTCAAACATAAAGAATGAAGCATGTGAAAACAACAAGAAGGAGAAAAAAAACACAAGCACAGGTCAGACATTTACTTGACACACACCAGTTGGAAGATACAAAGGCTTTCACGTTTACATTTACTACCTAAAATTGGGTAGATACAACTATTCTTGTGCCCAACGGTGAGGAGATGAACTCTTCCAAATCGGACGGCGGACAGGCCATTTACTGTGCTCGCGGGGCCCACTCGCGGGGCCCACTCGCCAGTTCAGTCCGCCGTCCGATTCGCGGAGAGTTCATCTCCTCCACGAACTGGATCCCCTCCATTTCGCGTGAAATGGAGAGGATCCCAGTCGCAAAATCATAGGAAGGCATGATATCATTTGATACAGCCATGTACTTGGATGAGAAAAAAAGGCATTAAACAAGTGTTGAGTGGGGATGAAGCTGCTGTGGGTGAATAGAAGAAGAATGAATGGCAGATTCTAGTTGTTTCCAACTGGAACTGGAGCAGCAGTGGCATCCACTTCCCCAGGATTCAAACATGAATTCAGAAAATCTGCACCAGAAAACCTGCATGCATGGTTGAATCATCAAAGTTTAGAAAAAAGAATTATTACTCTGATGACTAGGGCTGAGTATATTATTCGAAACTCGAAAATCGCTCGAAAATCGTTTGAAAATTGAGCAGAATCGGAATCGGTTAAAATTGATTCGACTCAATTTGAGTCGATTCAATTTGACTCGAATCTGATTTCGAGTCGATTTCGAGCCAGCCCTGAATCGCTCGAAATATGATTCGAATCAACTCGAATTAATTAAAAAATATATGTATTTATTAATATATTCTTATTTTAAGATTAAAAATAACAAAATTTAAATATAAATAAAAAGAATGAAGGCTTTAAGTGTTTCATTTGCTAAATTTATAGGCTGCCCAATTTTATTTCGCGCAAACTAGGAATAAAACAAAATATTGCTACATTTCGAGTCGACTCGATTCGATTTCGAGCCGACTCGATTCAATTTTGAGCCGACTCTATTCGATTTCGAGCCGACTCGATTCGATTTCGAGCCGGCTCGATTCGATTTCGAGCCGGCTCGGAATCGAGCCATTTCGAGTCGAGCCGACTCGACTCGAAATCAAATTCGATTTCGAGTCGATTTCGAGCCGAGTTCGAATCGAAATTTTCGATTTCAAGCCGAGCCAAAATCGCTCGAACTCGACTCGATATCAGCCCTAATCACTGATGAGGTTGACTCTGATTTAACTGCGATGTTTTCGATTGTTTCGGTGATTCGGAGACGGGCGAATGATGATTCTTTTAGCATCAGTGCAGGAGAATATATATCTTTAAAAAAATGGTGCTTTTCGATGGGTGCGGGATGACTGCAAGCTGACGGCGCTGCTGCTTATGAGCATTCGAGGAGTATCAAGGCGGATTAAAGTTGGCGCGATATGGTATTGGTCGTGTCACGAATAATCAAGTAAAATAAGCGGTTTAGCAAGGAATTAGAGTTAGGGAGAGAAGCAAGAGAAGGTGGTAACAAGCCCTTTTCACACCCCAAACTCTACAAAAAAATTGGAGTTTATAAATTACTTTGTTGAATTTTCAAAAGAATCACATTATAGAAAATTTCATAAGATGCCAGAATGAAAAATACAACAAATTAACCCTCTTAACACCTCTTAAAATCACATTAAAGTTGACGAGCGGATTGTTTCAATTCCTATAGTGCTATATATTCGTAGTCTGCAATTAGTGGCGGATCCAGAAAATTAATAATGGGGGTGCACAAATTGATAAAGAGGGTGCATAAATTGATAATGGGGGTGCACACATATTTTTTTTTGAATGCGTCACTTAATTTTAAAATTTTTAACATGAGAGGTCAAACATCAACTTCTTTCAAAAAAAAATTTGAACATTTCAATCTTCTCGGAACTGTTTCTTCCTCATCTGGTCACCGTTTTTGACGTATAAGTAGTCAAAATTCATTGCCTCGACGAGAGGAATCCAAATACACTAATTATTTTGAAAAATAATGGGGGTGCCAGTGTCCCTCGGGCCCCCTTCTAAATCCGCCCCTGTGACTGCAAACATGGTTCACCATACCCTAAACCACAAACTCCTATGGATGACTCATCAATATATCTACTCAGAGCTCCAGATCCTGCAATGGAATGGAAGTGTGACTTGCAGTTGGTCAAATTGAAGGAAGAAATCGCCGCAGCAAAATCGGAGGCAGAAAAAGCGAGAGCAGAATCTGAACGGTCCGATTCATTTCTGAGAGAAGCTAAACAAAAACTTCTGGAGATTACTGCGGCGTACGATAAGCTGAGGATGGAACACGAGGAATCCTCCATTGCATGGAATGCAAAGCAGGACAGCTTTATGAACTGCGTGAAGATTTCCGAAGAAGACATGGAGAAGAAGGATGACGAGATCAGTAGGCTGGCTGAGGCCCATAACACGGCCAAGGAAGAAAATTCGAAGCTTCGTGATATCATCAAACAGGCTGTGAATGAAGCTATGGTCGTGAAGACGCGATCAGCGAGGAGGCTGGAGCGCAGTCGAGCGACGACAGGACGTTTGTGATCGTCGACTGGGAATAACACACTCGGCACCGACGTCATGACCTAAATCCGCGAGATGAGCGGGGAGGGGGGGGGGGGGGGGGGCGACGGAACTGTTTCGAGAATGTAAGAATAGGTGCTCGAAATATCCGGAGGAAGGTCAAGGTGGAACCTCCTCTCCGTTGCCCCCAGCTAGGTATATATAGAGAAAACCTAGGGTTTAGTTACGCGAAGCGCCCGAGCCCATTATTCGTCCGAATATACACTTACAACAACCACTACATTCAAATATAAGTGCGCAAAGAATGTCCTCTTCCGCTCGTTATAAGTATGTGTATGAGATATCACACTACAATTGCAGACGAGTGAGATTTGAATTTGATGGGCTCCACCTTAATTTATAAGAAAAAGAAGACCCCATGATCCCCATGAATGGAAATCATGGGCGGGCCCCCCTAACCCCCATGATCTCTCATGGAGATCATGGGAGTGGGCCCCCTCTCTCCCCACCATTAGGGGAAGGAACCGCCCCCGGCGGTTCCCCTCCGGCCATGGCCGGCCGGCCACGATCATGGCCGGCCGCGGCCATGGCCGGCCGCGGCCATGGCCGGCCGCGGCCCTGGCCGGCCGCGGCCCTGGCCGGCCGCGGCCGTGGCCATGGCCCGGCCGCGGCCGTGGCCATGGCCGGCCTCGGCCATGGCCGGCCTCGGCCATGGCCGGCCTCGGCCATGGCCGGCCTCGGCCATGGCCGTGGCTCGGCCATGGCCGAGGCTCGGCCATGGCCGGCCGCCGTCGTGGCCGATCACGGCCGTGGCCGGCCTCGGTCATGGTCGGCCGCCGCCGTGGCCGTGGCCGCCCGGCCATGGCCGGCCAAGGCCATGGCCGCCCCGGCCATGGCCGCCCCGGCCACGGCCGGCAGTGGCCATGGCCGCCCCGGCCGTGACCTTGGCCGCCGCCGGCCTCCCTCGCCGGCCGCCCGGCTGCCGCCGCCGTCATGACGGCCCGCCATCAGGGGAAGCCCTCCCCGCCGTCCGATCGAGGGAGAGGCCCCACCGGCCGTCCGATCGGGACAAAACCACCCACTAACCCACTATGTTAGTGGTGGGGCCCGTCGTAACTTCCCCCTGGAGCCTATAAAAGGACCCCAGGGGCTCCTCATTTCCTAACTTTCTCCTACGACGCTTCCCCCTTCTTCTTCTTCCTCAGGTGGGAGCTCTCCCGTTTTCTCTACCAGTGGCCGTCTCTCGTCGTCAACCACCAGTGGCCGCCTCTCGCCGCCAACCACCGACGGCCACCCGCAGCCTCCAGCGGCCGCCAACGGATACTAGCACCCGCCAACAGCCACCAGAGCCTGTTATCGGCTATTGGCACCCCACCAGAGCACAGTTACAAGGGGAGCACTCCAAGGACTGAGAAGGACGCACAAAGGAAGCCGTGACAACCCCTGGACACACGTCTCCTCTGAGCGCATGCGACTGAAGTATCTCGCCCATTCCACCATCCAAGTCCCGTTGGCGTGGCAGTCTGTTGCCCACCAACGAGCGCATATACTTTCTCTCTCCTCAAGATTGTAACGGGAGCGGCCTGTCGCCCCGATTTCCCCCGTCAAAGTGTAAACTCCAACAAGCTAGTGGATTTTGATCGGCACCGACCCGGTCACGTGGTTTTTCACCCGGTTGAAGGGTTTTCCACGCTAAAACGTCCCGTGTCCATCCCCCATTTTTCAACTGACTGTGTGCGCGCTCGACCGCTCCGCGAGCTAAGGCGGTCCAAGAATATCCGGCCCGACCGGAGCATCGAGTTAGACCGCAACAGTTTGGCGCCGTCTGTGGGAAACATTCCCAATATCCTTCGCAGAGCAAGTTCATCACAATGGCAAAGAGGAGTACCCGCACCGCAGAAGGATTCGCACTTGGCGGACACACTGAGCCTGCACGATCTCACTCTCTGGTAGACGTGCCACTGACCGCTGAAGCAGCGCTCGCCCCTGTCGCCGCTCTGGAGGGGCGTGTCCGCCAAATGGAGGAGCAGCAGACAGAAATGCTCACACTGCTTCGGAACTTGGGAGCGCCTCCAGCTCCGCCCAGGTCACCTCCGCCAGCTAACCATCCTCCACTATTTAATCCACCAAGGAACCAGGAAGACCCTGTGGAGCAGGAAGGACCCGAAGATCATTCAGATGCAGCCAGTTCGGCTCATCCCCATCTCGGAAGAGCAGGGGCAGATCGCCCCCGCGATCCAGTTAACGATGCTCCCATCCACCCTCTACTAACTCGTCAAGAGATCAGGGAGGCTGTGGCTGAAGAATGCCGCCAAGCCGCAAGAAGAGATTTCCACCCTCAGCGAACGCTTTATCAAGGCTCCCCCTTGACCCAGCAGATCCTCGATCATCCAATTCCACCCGAGTTCAAACTCCCAAGCGTCGAAACATTCGACGGAACTGACGATCCACTCGAGCATGTCAATCATTTCACCACCATCATGAGGATCTTCCATGCCACCGATCAATTGTTATGTCAAGTATTCCCAACTACTCTCAAAGGGCAAGCTCGAACATGGTTCCACTCTTTAAGGCCCAGTACCATTGCTAGTTTTGCCGAGCTAACCAGACAATTCTCCGACCAATTCATCGCTAATCGAAAGATTGTCCGTGATCCATCTCATCTCTCCGGAATCCGCCAGAACGAAGGGGAAACCCTCAAAGAATTCTTTCGACGTTTCACTGCAGAAGCTCGCCAGATTCCGGGCGTCGACCCCGAACTCCTACGTGGAGTATTCCTGGGGGGTCTTCGCCCCAGCGGCTTCTATTCGGCACTCATGAGAGAGACCGTACCCAACTACCCGGATCTGGTGCACAGAATTGAGGCACAGATAGCCGCAGACGAAGCTATTGAAGCTCATAGGCGACAGTTCGATGGAGTACAGAAAAGGCAAAGAGATAAAGAGCCGGCTCCTCAACGGCAGGAAGGAAGATTCCATGAGGAACGTCGAGCCGGACAACGCAGGCGTGACTCACAGAGAGATCCCCCTAGGGACTATACCCCTCTCAACACTTCTCGCACCAACATTTTGTATGCCATTCAGAATGAACCAGCATTACAACGACCAAGGCAACCACCTCCTAATCCTAAGAACGATCAATCAAAGTATTGTGAATATCATCGGACAACCGGGCATACCACGGAAGAATGTGCTCGCCTAAAGGAGGAAATCGAGCGTTTAGTCCGTTTAGGACTACTCGGCAGATTTCTACAAGGAAGGGTCCAAGAGCAGCAAGACCCGCCTAGGCGACCCAGGGACCATCAGAATGCCCCGCCAGCGCCCGAAGGAGGAAGGCAAGCAGTAGGAAATATTGAGACTATTGCCGGGTCACCTATTCTAACCTCACAGATACTGTCAGTCCACTCTGTAAAGGAAGCCCATGAAGATAAAAGAAGAAAGCAGGACACCACCATATCATTTGGGGATGAAGACCTTATCAACGTCCGAATCCCGCATCAAGACCCGCTTGTAATTAGCGCTGGAATCGGAAATCCCTGCTATAACGTTAAGCGAATCCTCGTCGATAATGGCAGTTCAGTCGACGTCCTTTTTTCCACCACCCTGCAGAATATGAATATATCTCGACAACAGCTAACCCCAGCCGCGGGACCAATATATGGTTTCGACAACCATCAGGTCGAAGTCATCGGAACAGTCACTCTACCAGTCACGTTGGGAGAATTCCCAAGACAGATTACGCATGAAGCTCAATTCGTGGTAGTAGATTCAAACTCAGCATACAACGCTATATTCGGAAGGCCTGTTCAGACTACCTTCAAGGCCATCCCATCTATCCCCCATCTAGCGATGAAGTTCCCTACTCCTGGAGGAATTGGAGTAGTACGCGGAAACCAGGAAGCCGCAAGGAGTTGTTATTCCAAACAAGCACAGCCCACCGAGCCTACCACGCTAAACATCGATGACTTTGACCTCAGAGATGAAGCAGTTCCGCAGCGGGGGGCACCCTCCGAAGGTCTAATTGAAGTCCCCCTCTCTTCGACAAAGCCGGATCGCACCGTCCAGCTTGGATCCCTCTTACAGGAGCACGAGAGGGAAGAATTAACAGCCTACCTCCGCAAGAATAAGGATATCTTCGCCTGGTCCCCAGAAGATATGCCTGGGATCGACCCTCAGGTCATCCGCCACTCCCTCAACATCAACCCTGCGTGTAAGCCCGTCATTCAAAAGAAGAGGAATTTCGCCCCAGAGAGGCTCCAAGCAATAGAAGAAGAGGTTGAAAAACTCCTGCGCGCGCAATTCATTCGAGAAGTTGGCTACCCTGCTTGGGTAGCTAATGTTGTCCTAGTAAAGAAATCCTCAGGAAAGTGGAGAATGTGTGTGGATTATACAAATCTCAACCAGGCTTGCCCTAAGGACAGCTTTCCACTTCCCAGGATCGATCAACTAGTTGACTCAACCGCCAGACATCAACTGCTTAGCTTCATGGATGCCTACTCTGGATACAACCAGATTCGAATGGATCCGAGCGACGAGGAACACACGGCTTTCCGTACCGACAAAGGAATTTATTGCTACAGGGTAATGCCGTTCGGACTTAAAAATGCAGGAGCCACCTACCAGCGACTCATGAACAAGATCTTTAAAGAACTCATCGGCAGATCCATGGAAGTGTATGTAGACGATATGCTGGTTAAGAGCATTCGCCGGGAAGACCATTTAGAAGACCTGGAAAAATGTTTCAAGATCCTCAGACAATATGGAATGAAGCTCAACCCAAGCAAGTGCGCCTTCGGAGTCACTTCCGGAAAATTTCTGGGGTTCATGGTTACCCAGCAAGGAATAGAGGCCAATCCTGAGAAAATTAAGGCTCTCGAAGAAATGTCTCCACCCAGATCGCTTAAAGATGTACAACGTCTGAACGGAAGAATCACAGCACTATCCCGATTCCTAGCTCGGATAGGGGACAAGTACCTCCCTTTCTTCAAAATTCTCCGAGGAGCACGAAGCTCAGGGTTTCAATGGACCGATGAGTGTCAATCAGCCTTTGAATCCTTAAAGCAATACCTGGCCTCTCCTCCACTTCTATCCAAGCCAGCTCCCGGAGAAATTCTCTTTTTACATCTTGCCATCACACCAGCAGCCCTAAGTTCAGTCCTAGTTAAAGACGAAGGAGGAATTCAACGCCCCATCTACTACCTGAGCAAAATCCTTTCTGATACTGAAACCCGCTACCCAGCTGCAGACAAAACAGCCTTAGCGCTTGTCTTTTCCGCAAGAAAACTCCGTCCCTACTTCCAGGCACACACTATTAAGGTCCTAACCGAGCTACCACTACGGGCCATTCTTCAAAAACCCGAAGCATCCGGTCGATTGGTTAAGTGGGCTGTCGAGTTGGGTGAGTTCGATATCCACTTCCTCCCGCGCCCCGTCATCAAATCTCAGGTTTTGGCCGACTTCATTGTAGAGAACACTCTACCGATGGAAACAGAATTTGCACCTACGGAAGCCGGACGAACATGGACGTTATACGTAGACGGGGCCTCAGGGGCTGAAGGTGCTGGGGCAGGCCTGCTCCTCATTAATCCAGAACTCGTTACTCTAGAATATGGGCTCCGACTAAAATTCCCTGCCACAAACAATGTAGCAAAATACGAAGCCCTCATCGCAGGACTCAGGCTCGCCATCAGCTGCCAGGTCAAGCAGCTGACCATTTACTCTGACTCACAACTTGTTGTCTCGCAGGTAGAAGGAGAATTTGAGGCCAAGAATGAACAGCTATCCCAATACCTGAAACTCGTCAAGTCCCTTCTCATCCAAATTCCACAAATCCAAATTATGCATATCCCTCGAGAACAAAACAACAAGGCAGATGCCCTGTCAAAGCTTGCCACTTCTTCAACGCAATACCAAACAAGAAGGCGCCAAGTTGAAGAAATAGTCTTCCCCAGTATTCACGGCCCGTGGGAAGTAGCAGAAGTCAATAAAGCAGAGGAATCATGGACAGCCCCGCTAATCGCCCATCTGAAGGGCCAACTATCACCGGAAGATCAAAAGGAGGCTCGTCGCCTGAGAATGAGAGCGGCAGCATTCACTTTGATAGACGGGGAACTATACAAACGGTCCTTTGCAGGACCCTACCTGAAGTGCCTATCAGGAGAAGATGCCGAGTACACGCTCCGCGAAGTTCACCAAGGAGTATGCGGCGAACATCTCGGGGGAAAAGCCCTGGCCAGGAAAATCCTACGGCAAGGATTTTACTGGCCAACCATGAAGAAGGAAGCGACAGAATTCGTTCAGAAGTGCAAAAGCTGTCAAGTACACGCTAACATTCCCCGGCAGCCCCCGGTAGCCCTCACATCGATACAAGGAGCCTGGCCGTTCGGACAATGGAGGATAGACCTCCTTGGACCTTTGCCATTAGCTTCCGGTCAAAGAAAATTCATCATTATGACAATCGATTATTTTACCAAGTGGATCGAAGCAGAACCACTGGCCAAGATAACCGAAGAGAACGCCAAACAGTTCGTCTGGAAGAACATCGTATGTCGCTTCGGCATACCGGCAATCATTATCACAGACAACGGCACTCAATTCACTGAAAAGTCCTTTACCAAGTTATGTGAAGACTTAAAGATAGCATTGCGACACACAGCAGTATCACATCCCCAATCCAATGGGCAAATTGAAGTAACCAACCGTACTATCCTAAAGGGGCTAAAAACACGACTAGAAGATGCTGGGGGGCAATGGGTGGATGCTCTTCCTAATGTGCTATGGGCATATCGCACCACAGAGAGAACGCCTACCGGAGAAACTCCTTATAATCTCTGTTATAGAACGGAGGCTATTATACCCGTCGACATTGGCGTCCCTAGTCCTCGGACATCCAACTTCGATCCCCAGATAAACAACGAGGCGCTCCGAGACAACCTTGACCTGATCTTCGAAGTACAAGAAGAAGCCGCTCTTCGCACCGCCGCCTACCAACAACGCACAGCCCGCTACTACAACCGCCGGGTAAAGACCCGCTCAATCAACATCGGAGACCTAGTCCTTCGCACCTTGGAAGCTGCCGGGAAGGGAACACAAGGCGACAAGCTATCTCCAACATGGGAAGGACCATTCGTTGTCACCGCTATGGTGAAGCCAGGCACATACAAGCTACGAAACGCCGAAGGAATGATTCTCCCACGCACCTGGAACGCACAAAATCTACGCCGCTTTTACCAGTGACACATTACGACTCTTTTATGCCGTCATTTTCAATTCAAGACTATGTGATCTATATAAGTCACAAACCTAATCTCATGCAAATACTTTGAATCACGCTTATTACTCAAAGAATTACCTTTTATTTTCTGCAAACACTGCATGTTCTAACGAAATTCAAAGCCGTGGGCCTGTTCCACGCGACACCGTGGGGGCCTGCCCCCCTCACGAAGAAGCCACGAGCATGTCTCGCGCGAAAAGCCGTGGACCTGTTCCACGCAACACCGTGGGGGCCTGCCCCCCTCACGAAGAAGCCACGAGCCTGTCTCGCGCGAAAAGCCGTGGACCTGTTCCACGCAACACCGTGGGGGCCTGCCCCCCTCACGAAGAAGCCGCGAGCCTGTCTCGCGCGAAAAGCCGTGGACCTGTCCCACGCAACACCGTGGGGGCCTGCCCCCCTCACGAAGAAGCCGCGAGCCTGTCTCGCGCGAAAAGCCGTGGACCTGTTCCACGCAACACCGTGGGGGCCTGCCCCCCTCACGAAGAAGCCACGAGCCTGTCTCGCGCGAAAAGCCATGACAAAGATCAACTCCCACCAACAACTATCTCGTGTCAAAATACATCTATGCAAAACGCAGGACAACGACATACAAGTAAGGCTATCATAACAAACAATGAATGGGAGCCCTAACAGCGACAATCTCAAAAGCTATGAAAGAAACAAATGACCACAAATAAACAATGAGGCAGACAAAAGCAGATAAACACTACAGCTACTCATCATCAGCGTCTGAGCTAGAACGCTCGTCATCTGAAACGTCCGCAAAGCTGAAACTGGAAATATCACACCCAAGATGCTTCCCTATGAAGCGAAAGGCCTTCGAAACACCGCGACGAAGCGCTAACTGGCGCATGTCATCCATCTGAGGCTCTACTTCCTTGGACCAAATGTCATCACGAACCTCCTCCGCGATTAGGCTATGATCCCGCATATAGTCCAAGGACTCCAGGTACTCCGCAAGGCCTGCGGCCTTCAATTCTGATGTACGGTCATCCGAAGATAACATCTCTACCTGCGCCCTCGTCGCACAAAGCTGGGTCTCAAGGCCTGCAACCTCATCTCGCGCCGCATGCAATTGAGTCTCCAAGCCAGATATTTCCTCCCTCGCATGTTTCAACATCTGGACAGTCCTCTCCACCACGGCTTTCTCCACGTCCAAGGAAGCATGCACGTCTTCTAGCTCAGACTTCAGCTCTGACCCAACTCGATGATACTGCGCGATGTCCCGGTCATGTTCTTCCTTGAGAGAAGAAAGTGAACCCATCGACAGTCGAAGCTTCTCCTGCAAAGCAAGATAGCCATCCTTCAGGCTCACGTAATGATCGTTCCAGGTGACCGCTATCTGCGCCTGAGTCTCGATCTGCAAAAGGAAAACACGCAATTAGCCGCCTTCAAACAAAAAATAGAAGAAGGAGGAAGAAACAATAAGGCACCAACTTACCGCATCACTCATCGCCTTCAAAGAAGAAGACATCCGAGGAACCGCTGCGCTAGTAAGCGCCCGTGGAGTCGGGGAAACAGGTAACTGCGTCTCTGGGACTGAATCATCAGAGGCTACCACCATAACGTCAACATCACTATCGGGGGCCATGACCGTTTTTCTCTTGCGGCCTCCTCCCTGAGAAGACGCCACCGCCCGTCCTGTGCCAACAGAAATACCACATCCCAACAATCGCTTCTCTTCGACAAACGCATATATGTTGAAGAGACGGTTAGCCAATTCACGAGGCTCGGAAAATCCCAACACAGGAGAGAAGTCTCGCTCCCTCCCTTTCACACGACGACAACGGTCGGGAAGCGCATTCCACACCTCAGGAAGACCCCAAGAGTTCTTCACATATCCGAACAAAGTGTTACCGTGACGACGATCTTTGCGAGACTCAAACTCCAGCCAAACCTTGTTGCTGCGCACCTCGATCCGTTCACCACCATCAAAGCTCACGACGCACCAATCACGGAACTGGTCTAAAGAAAGAGAGCCCCCTTGCTCACGAAGAAAAGCAATCAAGCCCATGATACGAGTAACCCCGGTAGGGGCAAACTGGGAAATAGGAACTCCGCAAAACTTCAGAATCTCCACCACCTCGTCGCAGGGAGGAAGACGGAAACCAGATCTGAGCGACACTTCGCAGACAGTCAGCCAACCACGGGGAGGATTTTGAACCCGCTCCTCGGGGCGTGGGATCCTCACCTCCAAGTCTGAAGGAAGCCCGAACTTTGTTCTCCAAATAGCAACGCCGTCTTCAGTCAAGGAGGAGCGTAGACGCATTGGTCCAGCAGAGCGCTTCGGTACCTGCACACCGCAAAAAATTAGTCATTTCAAAATAGTAAAAATCACGCACACAACCCTTTCCACGGCCGCGCACGGCCTGCGCGCAAGCACCGCCTGCGCGCGCGCGCGCACACGCAGCCTCACCAAGTCCGGCCAGCAAGCACGCGACCAGCACGCACAGGCTGCGCACGCGGCCTGTGCGCGCACGCGGCCTGCATGCGCGGCCGGCACGCGAACGGCCAGCACGCACGCACGCCCTGCGCGCCCGCAGCCAGCGCGCGCGGCGTACGCGCGCAAGGCCTGCGCGCGCGGCCTGCGCGCAAGGCCTGCGCGCGCGCGGCCTGCGCGCGCGCGGCCTGCGCCCGCGCGGCCTGCGCGCGCGCGGCCTGCGCGCGCGCGGCCTGCGCGCGCGCGGCCTGCGCGCGCGCGGCCTGCGCGCGCGCGGCCTGCGCGCGCGCGGCCTGCGCGCGCGCGGCCTGCGCGCGCGCGGCCTGCGCCCGCGCGGCCTGCGCCCGCGCGGCCTGCGCGCGCGCGCGCCTGCGCCCGCGCAGCCTGCGCGCAAGGCCAGCGCGCGCGGCCTGCGCGCGCGGCCTGCGCGCGCGCAGCCTGCACGCGCGCGGCCGGCGCCCGCACGGCCTGCGCGCAAGGCCAGCACGCGCGGTCCGCGCGCAAAGCCTGCGCGCGCGGCCTGCGCGCGCTCGGTCCCTCTCCCGCAACGGTGGCACACCACCAACTCCTATGCCTTGCCGGCCCCCGCGCGAGCCCGTCTGGCGTCCGCTTTCCAAACTAACACGAACCAGCATACCTTGGAGCCGCTCACCATCGCCGCCATCCCGAATTCCACGCCGGCAATCACCACCGCAACCAGAGTTAAAAATCTCTCCCCGTGCTCGCCTCCCTCCCAACTGAAAGAGATTTGGGGGGCAATTGATGAGCTCCACCTTAATTTATAAGAAAAAGGAGACCCCCATGATCCCCATGAATGGAAATCATGGGCGGGCCCCCCTAACCCCCATGATCTCTCATGGAGATCATGGGAGTGGGCCCCCTCTCTCCCCACCATTAGGGGAAGGAACCGCCCCCGGCGGTTCCCCTCCGGCCATGGCCGGCCGGCCGCAGCCATGGCCGGCCGCGGCCGTGGCCATGGCCGGCCTCGGCCATGGCCGGCCTCGGCCATAGCCGGCCTCGGCCATGGCCGGCCTCGGCCATGGCCGCCCTCGGCCATGGCCGGCCTCGGCCATGGCCGGCGTCGGCCATGACCGGCCATGGCCGGCCGCCGTCGTGGCCGACCACGGCCGTGGCCGGCCTCGGTCATGGTCGGCCGCCGCCCCGGCCATGGCCGCCCCGGCCGTGACCTTGGCCGTCGCCGGCCTCCCTCGCCGGCCGCCCGGCTGCCGCCGCCGTCATGACGGCCCGCCATCAGGGGAAGCCCTCCCCGCCGTCCGATCGAGGGAGAGGCCCCACCGGCCGTCCGATCGGGACAAAACCACCCACTAACCCACTATGTTAGTGGTGGGGCCCGTCGTAACTTCCCCCTGGAGCCTATAAAAGGACCCCAGGGGCTCCTCATTTCCTAACTTTCTCCTACGACGCTTCCCCCTTTTTCTTCTTCCTCAGGTGGGAGCTCTCCCGTTTTCTCTACCAGTGGCCGTCTCTCGTCGTCAACCACCAGTGGCCGCCTCTCGCCGCCAACCACCGACGGCCACCCGCAGCCTCCAGCGGCCGCCAACGGATACTAGCACCCGCCAACAGCCACCAGAGCCTGTCATCGGCTATTGGCACCCCACCAGAGCACAGTTACAAGGGGAGCACTCCAAGGACTGAGAAGGACGCACAAAGGAAGCCATGACAACCCCTGGACACACGTCGCCTCTGAGCGCATGCGACTGAAGTATCTCGCCCATTCCACCATCCAAGTCCCGTTGGCGTGGCAGTCTGTTGCCCACCAACGAGCGCATATACTTTCTCTCTCCTCAAGATTGTAACGGGAGCGGCTTGTCGCCCCGATTTCCCCCGTCGAAGTGTAAACTCCAACAAGCTAGTGGATTTTGATCGGCACCGACCCGGTCACGTGGTTTTTCACCCGGTTGAAGGGTTTTCCACGCTAAAACGTCCTGTGTCCATCCCCCATTTTTCAACTGACTGTGTGCGCGCTCGACCGCTCCGCGAGCTAAGGCGGTCCAAGAATATCCGGCCCGACCGGAGCATCAAGTTAAACCGCAACAGAATTATAGAGAAGAAGAAGATGTAATCGTCCGTTTGACCGATCCTTAAGGTTTGCTTATTTCTACTATTATTCATGGTTAATAAATATTTTTTTATTAAAATTTAATATTTCAACATAAGGTCTCATGTATGTACTTGTTGCGGTCTAACTTGACGTCCCGATCGGATTGGAATAATCTGAACCGTCTTAGCTCTCGTGAAGGTTGAGCGCGCACACAGTTAAAAAAGTAAGTCGATTGTGCACACACAGTTTTAACGTGAAAAAACCCCCTCAATTGAGTAAAAAATCACTTGACCGGATCTGTGTCGGTCAAAATCCACTATTTTCTGGATGTTACAACTCGTTTATGAAGTCGAGGGTGACATGCCACCTCTCGTTACAGCTTTGGGATGAGAGAACACTTGGCACACGGCGGACGACAGACCGTTGCGTCGAGAGTCGTTACAAATTGCGCACTGCGTTGGTGGTCTTCACTTAGCGCCTTGCTGATTCTGAACTTGGAGCGAAGCCTCTGGACTTGCGGTTGCTACTTGGATCTTGAGAGATCTGGCTTTGTCGGGTGGCTCGGGTGCTGCTCCGGTGCTGCTCGTAGGAGGAATTCGGCAGAACTTCAACATGAGAAAGAAGAAGATTCAGAGGAAAAATGTGAGAAATGAGGAGACCTAAGCCTCCTTTTATAGGTTCTAGGGGGTGGTTACGGTGGTTATGCGGCTATCCACACACCACAACCACCCAAAATTAATATTTTCCCATAATTTAGGGGTGCGTATTAAGACCGATGTTTGCACCCCTAAATATTAACAATAAAATTAATAATTAAATTCTCCCAATAATCTGGTGGTAGTGTGTCGTTACATGCGAATCAGATGGCCGGGAACGTCGTCAACCGATTTGATGGCGGGAGCGGAACTCCACGGGCGGCCGGCGAACGCGCCGGCGAGCGGAGGACCGCCGATGGTAGCCGGGGAGGAGCGGCTGGCGCGGCCGCCCCCTTTGGTCGCGCGCTGACAGCCGAGGGAGGGGGCAGCCTGGGCGGCCCCTCCCTGGGCCACCGACGGCCAAGGGAGGGAGCGGCCTGGGGGGCCGCTCCCTTGGCCGCGATCGGCGGTCGAAGGAAGGAGCGGCTAGGGCGGCTAGGGTGGCCGCTCCCTCGGCCGCGGCCGGCGGCCGAAGGGGGAAGCGGCCCTGGCAGCCGCTCCCTCGGCCGCGGTAGGCGGCCGAGGGATGGAGAGGATCGGACGGCCGCTCCCTCGTCCGCGGCCGACGGCCGAGGGATGGAGAGGACCTGACGACCTCTCCCTTGTCCGCGGCCGTCGGCCGTGGGATGTAGCGGCCCGGGCGGCCGCTCCCACGGCCGAGGCTAGCGGCCGGCGGTCGAGGGAGGGAGCTGCCCGGGCGGCCGCGTCCTTGGCCGCGGCCAAGGTCGGCGCGACGAGAGTGGGAAGGCAGGCGGTGTCCGGGGAGGAAGCCGACCGCCCGCCGTCAGCAAGGTGGGGCTCGCAATGATTTGCCCACTACGCGTGATGAGATCGACGCGTGGGGGATCGTGGTGATCGTGCGTGCGGTCAACCTCATGATCCCACTATATTTGAGGTGTAGATCATGAGTGTGTTATTATGTGCACACTTAATCTTATAAAATGAGTTTCATTCCCAACAATACTGAAATCAATTATGCAATGGATCTTTATCATTGTCTCTTTATCAAAGGTATGAAATTGTATTTATAATGTTGATTTATATTTTATATGTCACTATCATGCAATGATTTCATATATATGCAGGTCTACAGAAAATTACATTTTTAATCTCATGACCAATGTTCATGGAGTCTCGTATGGTATTATTATCAACCTTATGATCCTTATTCACAGGGTGCGTTTGGGAAAGCTTATTGCCTCCGGTGCGGCAGCGTAAAAACGTTGTTTTGATCATAAGCTCTGTTTGGTAAACAAAAGCTCAAAACGGCGTTTATAATTATCCGCTCCTTTATACCTAGGGCTCAACCACGGATTATTTCTCCAGGCCCGTCGCGCCGCAGCTCTTCCGCGACCCAGCGACATCTTCCGCAGTTCCCTCCCGCATCTTCTTGGGCAGCCCTCTGCCTTCTTCCTCCTCGACGATTTCCTCCCGAAGCAAGACCCAGCTTCGGGCGCAGTTCCGACCTCGACGATTTCCTCCCGGCGATTTCCTCCCGAAGTCGCAACTCCTCCGCCTTCTTCCTCCTCGACGAAGGCCAACAAGCTTCCGACAAAGGCCAATAATTTCCTTCGGCGACCACCTTTCCGGTAAAGCAACAACCCTTCTTCCAATTTCTGTACATTTCTCCCATTTCTCTGTACATTTCTTCCATTGGAGTAGAATATCTTCCCTAAACAAATTTCTCCCATTTTGCTAGACATATAATTCCTGTAATTATGTAAAGTTTGTGTATGTATGCGTATATGTGTTTGTGTCTGAGTGTGTGTGAGATTGTATATGTGTGTGTGTGTGATTGTATGCAACACCCCAAAAACTTAAAAGAGGAACGGATGACGTTTTTAGGCCAAGTTGGGTTCTGAGTAGGCTGACACGGCCTGTGACACGGGCATGTCACAGGGCGTGTCGTGCTGGGGGTCGACGTTTTGCCGAGACGTCGACGATTTCCGGGCACACGACCTGAGATACGGGCGTGTCATAGGCCGTGTCCTGCTCGGGCAGTTTGGCGAGTTGTGTTAGGGGCATTATACGGCCTGGGACACGGCCGTGTCTAGCACACGGCATGTGACACAGGCGTGTCACATGGCAGTGTGCTTTTCAGGACGTTTTGGTCCTGTGCCGTTTGGGGCACACGGGCCGTGACACGGGCCTTGATACGGGCGTGTCACTTGATACACGGGCGTGTCCCAAGCCGTGTCACAGGCCGTGTTCTGGTCGGGATTTTTTGGTTTGACGGCGAATGAGAGACACGGTCTTGGATACGGGCGTGTCACAAGCCGTGTTCGGCCCAGGAAGTTTATTTTCAGGGCGAATCGTGGCTGTTCGTTTCCTTCTTTTGGGATCCAAGGGCTGTGGGAGGTCTTTGCTGGACTTAAGACTGGGAATAGGGTTTTCAAACCCTCATTTCCCATCTTCATCCTCTTTCTAAAAGCTTAGAGAGAGGGGAGAACTAGGAGGAAGAAGGAGGTCAACTCCGACCGCCGGTGAAGCTTCAGAGCCCCGTTTCGCGAGCGGAGTCCAGATCCGTGAAGGCAAGATCATTACAGTGGTGTTCATCCAACAAAGTTTCTCTATGGCTCGGAAGAGAGGTCGTAAGGTAACGACACTTCTCCTCTTGATTTTAGGATGCACGTTTAACATCTTTTCTTGATTTGGGCTCCAGATCTCTCAAATGAGAGGGGTTTGGGTTGACATGGTTCAAGAGGAACCTCCGGGTCGATTGTGTCCGTCCCCGACATGCTTTTGCATTAGAGATCCGCTCCGTTAGTGGATTAGGCATTGTGGGTGAAGCCGTAGTCGCGACTGTTAGTCCGACTCGGTGATGTTGCATAGCGAGCCTTGAGGATTCGGTAGAAATCCGTTGCGGCAAGATGTCGTTGTGATGTATGCATTTTTCCCCCTTTTCTTGTGTGAGTACTCGTAGCCGGAATCGGACAAGGTTAGCTCCACTTTGGCGGTAGATGGTTTCCTTGGTGCGCGGGAACACTACAGTACAAATGATGGATTATGGTGGGAAAATATATGGTTGTGTTATGCTAAGGCGTGGCTACGTCTCCGTGGTCGGCTGGCTATCCCGTAACGTGCATGTCATGTGGGGAGAGTGTCCCGACGAGACTAGTCCCCTTCTGTGAGACTGACGAGAACGCCGAGCGTAGGGCAAGCCCGGACAATGAAGTCATGAGCGGGTGGGGTCCAGCAAGGGTTCTTAGAATCGGTTTGTGTGTGAGACGGAATCCTGACGTGAGAAGTCAGAATTTGCAGGTAAGCCCGGGGTTTAAGACCCGTGTGCGGGTGGGGCCTTTGCAAGATTTCCGTGTAACGGCACTTGGGCCGTTAGGGACATTGTAGTTCCCTTTTGTTTGCGGCTTTATGCCAATGGGGAAACGGAAGTACCCAGTTGTTTGATGATGTGTTAGATGCATACGAGATATGGTGCCTTGGGCGAAGCCCGGGTTTGCATACATGTTGCATAGTAGGCCCCTTTCACACTGTTCTCAACATAGAAAACGTGTTTGTTGTATGAGACATCCAAACCTATTTTAAAGCTTTATATATTTATGTATATGGTATACGAAGTGTTGACTTGGAGGTTGGAGGGTACCCCGGGGTCCGTTAGGGGCGGCCAGGAGGAGATGTGTTGGTTACACAGTAGAGGTCAGCCTTTGCTGACCCACGTTACTTCAAATCTTTACAGGGAAAGGATCGCAGCGGGAGCTAGTGCGCCGGGCGAAAAGCCCTAAGCCTCATGAAGTGTTGTTGTACTTGTAGCTTGCTTCCTTTGATTGTGTGATTCATGTTTTAGATATTGTCCGGCTTGCACGCCGAGGTAGCTTAGGAGTGCTTTTGCACGTTGATGATTGACCTTGTGGTCTTTATGTTTTGGACTCTTTTTGTGTAAGGCCTTAAGGCCATTTGACACTCCTGTTAGTGATGGATAACTTCTAGTTGTTTGGTTTGTTTCCGCTGTATTTTGTTCTGAGTTTTGAGATCGGGTAGTAAATATCATCTTATAATGCTAAAGTTGTGGCGTCTGTATGTTGTGGGGCCCCGGCCAGACCCATATTATACGGTCATTATATGGGAGGTGTTACATTGTATACGTGTGTGTGTGTGTGTGTGTGTGTAGGTGAGGAAATGAAATGTATGTGTTTGTGTATGAGTGTGTGTGTGAGATTGTATATATATGTGTGTGTGTGTGTGTGTGTGTGTGTGTGTGTGTGTGTGTGTGTGTGTGTGTGTGTGTGTGTGTGTGTGTGTGTGTGTGTGTGTGTGTGTGTGGGTGTGTGTGTGTGTGGGTGTGTGTGTGTGTTTGTGTGGGTGTGTGTGGGTGTGTGGGTGTGTGTGTGGGTGAGGAAATGAAATGTATGTGTTTGTGTATGAGTGTGTGTGTGAGATTGTATATATGTGTGTGTGTGTGTGTGTGTGTGTGTGACTTTGTATATGAGTGTGTGTGTGAGATTGTTTATGAGTGTGTATGTGTATGTGTGTGTTTGTAGTTATATATGAGTATGAGTGTGTGTGTGTGTGTGTGTGTATATATGTATATATATATATATATGTGTGTGTGTGTGTGTGTGTGTGTGTGTGTGTGTGTGTGCGCGTGTGTGTGCGTGAGATTGTTTATGTGTGTGTATGTGTGTGTGTCTGATTGTATATGTGCGTATGTGTGTGTGTGTGTGTCTGTCTGAAGGGACTATTATTTCTCAAAATTTCTTCATTAAAATTGTGTGTTGATCATGCATGAAAGTATTATTAAACCTTAGGAGTGCGATTAAACGCACATTTGGTGTATGAAAGAAAAAGTGGGCAATACTGCGTGATATGCCAAACTATAGTTTTGAGAAACAGACACATATTGTCCTGACGACAATGACTTTGCATAATTTTATACGGAGACATTCATCACGTATAGATGTCGATTTTACAGAAAGTGAAAGAATGCGTACGCAGGGCGGAGTAGACTCACAGAGACAACATGATACATGCATTGATACATCAAGTGGTGTAGACGAGAGATGATAACACTGCGTGAGTCTATAGCGCAACAACTCTATGAGGCAAGAATGTAATATTTATTTATCATATTTTATATTTTAATTAATTAAATATAAGATTCTAATTAAAATATTTTCAATCATGCAGACGATACACTGAAGTACTTGCAGGCAGCTGATGAATTCGTGCGATAAGAGTTTAAAATTTTTGTAACATTAATATCTGAAAAACATTCAAATTTTATTATGTTATGCTGATGTAATGTTGGTCTATACATTTAAAACTATTTTATGTATCAAACAAAAAAATTAAAATAATTAGAAAAAAAATTCACCTATGAAAACTCCATTTTTGTCAAACAGTTTTTTAAAACAGCTTATCAAAAGCTCTGCAAACTCCATTTCACCCAAACGATTTTTAAATAAAACTCTGTTTTTCAAAAACATTACTTTTCCTATCAGCAGCTTTTCATCAGCATAAGCTTTCCCAAACGCAACCTAAGAGATTAGAATGTGCTGTTCTTAAATTTATGTGATTCAATTTGTGGAATCTCATCAAAACTTAAATATATACGATTCAATTTGTGGCGTTTTCTTCTTATAAATCCATCAAAATATACATGAATGTTTTGCAATTTCTCTGTGAGAACTACGATTTCACTGGACTGAAGACAATATATGTAATACAATATTTGGTAGACTTGAGTGGAGACACCTAGAAGAACAATGTTGTAGCCCCAGACGAATATTATCTCTCATGACCAATGTCACTCTCATGACCAAAGTTTCTTCTCACGATCAATGTCCCATCCCCGACTAATGTCGCACTACATGACCAATATTGCCCCTCACAATAAATGTCGCCGCTGCAGCTGAATGTCACCACCCACACAACAAGCCCCAACATTGGGGGGGGGGGGGGCGCCGGGTTGTACTCTGGTATGAGGAGGGAAAAAGGGGGGAGGGGGGGGGGGGGAAGAGAAAAAGGGGGGAGGAGAAGAAAAGGGGGGAAGGGGGAGAAAGAGAGAAGGGAGAAAGGAAGAAAAAGGAAGGGAGGGAGAGAGAAAGTTATAAGCAGGCGGGCCCCGGTGTGGGCAGGTGGGCCCCGCTGTGCACTCAACGCCTCAGGACTTGAGTGTGCACTCAACGCCTGTTCAGGCGTTGAGTGCACACTCAACGCCTGTTCAGGTACTGGGGGGCGGGCTTCGGGTGCGGGCGAAGCCCGCCGGGGGTACCAATTATGAGCAAAAGTAATCATTTTTCACCTTCAAAATAATCGACACATTCACCTCTTCCTTTTTACATTTCACCCTCTAGAATCTCCTAAAAAACTCTCTCATGTCTCACTCCCTTCCATAGGGTTCCTCGCATTGAGTTGAAGAAACCAAAGGGAAAAGTCTATATGTTTGTCCTTTCAGACAACATTCTTCTTCCGAACTAACATATCTTGAGGAGAAAACATCATTTGGCGAAACATTATCTTTACCTCAATAAATTTTATCATTTTTTAAAAGTGAGCTTAATTTATATATACACTACAAGAAAGAAGCTCTACTGCCACATTTTTTAGGCCTTTTGGGGCGTTTTTAAAGCGTCGCTATTGGTTTTGCGGCGGTTTTTAAAACGCCGCAACAGCGTGGCGGTTGCGACCGTGGGCATAGATTTTTGCTGAGTTTATAAGGTTTATAAGGAAAACTTCGCCGTATCCTATAAAGGCTACCGCCGCATTTTTTAGAAAAGCGTTGTGGAAGCTCATAAAAGTTACCGCCATGCTTTCTATATTAGCGTCGTGATATCTGTTTTTCACTAGTGGAACCTTTCACTATGCTTTCTTGTATAAACGCCACAAATATTGTACATTTTTTTAGAATCTCAGAATCTATCGTAAGTTCTTTTTGATCAATTTTACATGAATCTGCTTAGCTAAAACTAGTTGTACATCCACCTACTCCGAATACATTAAAAAAATGCAAGTGTGCATATATATATAAAAAGTGATAAAGATGATCAAAAGTCAACATAAAACATAAAATCATCACAAACATTTCATTTTGATAGAAATTTAAGACCAACAAAATAATTTCTCATATATAAATGTTGATTGTTTTATATGTCTGAGAGATACAATAATAATAGCAATATATTTTTGATTTCCAACTATACATCTACTCTGTGATTGTACGACGAGCCTTCAAAATGCTCCCTCCCCAGATTACATCGTCTGCAGGAAAGCATAATATAATGAGATCAAGACAATATATTCTTATCCTGATGTTACTTCTGTTACTCATCAGAAACACAACATGAATCAATTCAATTTTTGCCTTTGGAAATGTCAATCTATCAATTTTACCTACTTCACATTGTTTGCATGTTTGTTTATTTATTTATAGTAAAGTTTGTGATTACATATCCCCTTGCAGATGTTCGCTTGTGCCTAGGGAGTTAAGTATATCAGAAAGACTTTGTTCTCAGAAATCGCAGTGCACTGGGCATGTAAAAATGCACATAATAATTCCAATATCCAGCACACATCATATATTCTTCACAGTCATTAATCAAATCCCCTCCAATCATCACTCAGGGCAACCATCATGCAAAATTGTTAGTAACCACCGTCCAAACTTAATTGTAGGTATGTGATGCAGAACTACACATGCATGATATGTTGGCTTAGTTGGAGAGAATCAAAATGTCAATCACCATCATCTTAAAATAATTTGATTGTGACTGTGGCTTCAAGCTTAGCCAATCCAATTAAATCATCTCCAAATGTGGCTTTATAAACAGTTGACGAGATGTCTTCAGAAACTCACCTATTAGCTGAAAAATGTTGGCATGCGGCAACAATCTCTTCATAAGTGAAATTCCGAAGACCACTTCCTGCTAACGGAGGAAGAGGCAGGGGGACCAAAATTTAAAGGATGGCCAGAATATATATACAAGTAAGAAGATTAGCTCATATATCAATGTATACAATCATGCCAATTACAAGAAAATACAAAATCAAATCCCGTAGAACTACAAAATAATTTCAACAATAGTTTCATAATCAAGGACAAGCTCAGGTTTAATAACTCCAGAAATTAATCCAAGAACAACAACATCATATGATCAGGAAAAACACGAACACACTAAAATAACCCCTAAACGTCGGCTTCGTGGAAGAACGTCCATGGCAGAAGCTTGGACTAGTGCTGAAAACCGCCGGGGAGAGGGGTCGAGGCAGCGGAACTTGACCAGGAAGATGAGCAGCGGGATCATGGGCCAAAATCGTGCGGCTTCTCTTGGTGCAGCGTCGATGTTGGGGAGGTACGGGCGAAGCCTATCTTCTCCGGGTGTCAAACAATGTCATAATATCATTCTAAATGTGCTGTGCAATCATAAATTTGAATTTAGAAATTTTATCAATCATATAAATGATGGAAGAGGCTCTTAATAGAAGGATATAAGAACACATGCACTTGAAACTTCCAATGATTATTTGCATTCTTCCAACGCCTTCTTCCTGAAATAGGCATAAACCCAAAACTGCAATGAACAAATGATTTGAGTGCAGCAATAATTTTTTTCATATTATTAACAAATTTCTTTTAATGTAAGAGTATTGAGATAAACCAAGTCATCAATAAGCATCAGAACATTAGTTGGGCTACTCTGCTTCTCCTCACTGCTTTGCTAAAAATCAAGTAAACTATATCTGTGGCTGAAGGATTGAATCGCCAGTAAACATACTGAACTTGGGTACAACAGAACCTTCTTCAGGCTGCACAAAGAAATCGACCTTGTTTCTAATGCTACAAGTTAATGGAAAGTCTTCATTTCATCAACCTGAAGTCCTGCAATCAGTGTGGCAACCTGAAACTATAATAGGGGAGCGACCGATGAGAAATCGACCTTGTTTCTAATGCTACAAGAGGAGTTCACTAAAGAGTGCATATTAAATGACCTTTCCCAAAGGACAACAGTTGTGGAGGAATACTTACTTTTCTACAAGACTTCCCCCAGTGTCGAGTAGCCCGAAGAGTGGGAGTTCCCTACATTTAACTCCATGGGGATGGATTATTCCATACTAACATGTTTTGTGCAGCCGCCCGGAGATCCTTCTATCTTCATCATGCTATCCAATGATGGAGACGCTTGGTGTTGTCGCTGCACATGGCCTCGCACCATCCGTTGTCAAGCATGCGAAGGTCCATTCAAACATGAAATTTCATTAGAAAATGTAATCACTAAACCTAGTTTGGAAAAAATGTTCGATTTATCAAGTCTGCAATTTAGTTGAATATTTGGACACAAACATCATGCAATTTACATTGGCAGGAACGTGTGAATGCAGTGATCTGCTACTTCACCATAAAACAATTCAAAATCAGGGGGCATTAAGATAAATAGATGATACAGTTCAAAAGTCTGCTCATTTTGACGCTTTCACCAAAAAAACATCACGATTGGGAAAAAAATATCATGATACATAATTGATGTATTGTGACACTTTTTTAAAATAGTCAAAAAATATTAAGTCTACCACTATGTTTTTTGCAAGATGTTAACGTCGTTAAAACTTGTGTTTTTTTGAAAAAACACAAGTTAGAGAAAGCACTCAAACAAACAAATCCTAAATTAATAATTATTAAAAAAAACTATGAAGGCTTCAAAAGAAAAGTGGAAAATAGAGGCTCAGATCATCTCCAAACTAGTCCAAGAAGAGGTGAAATGGAGAGAGAGAATAAACACTCATCTTCCAACCACCTTCCAATGCTAATGGTATTTGCAGGGGTTGCCTGAGGAGCCTTCTCCACAGGCCATCCTCAATGCCCTCAACATTCAAGAAAAAAAAGACTTCATTAGTCCATGTCAGCTCCATGATTCCTCATCGCCTCTACTTGATGCAAATAAAATCTCATTAAGCATGCCAACAATTGCAAAGTGAAACTCTAACAAAACAGACCCGCAGTTGAACTCATATTTAGATCTCTCTCTCTCCCCCAATATTTTAGCATTTTATCTTGCGTGCACACCCACCATGGATGCACGGGTTGCCTGAGGAGACTCTCCAGGCAATCCTCCGCGCATTGTCTCTTTCAAGGAAGAAATTCATTCAAGGTAAGCAGTCTGAAAGCAAAGAACAAGAGCAAGGAAGAAGAATAAGAACACATCAGGATGCCTAACGCAATAATGCCAAACATATGTTTTATGACGGTGCCTAAGTGGAGAACTTGGGGCTCAGATCATTTCCAAACTAGTCAAAGAGAAGGAGAAGGGGGCAGAGAAGACTCTCCAGGCCATCCTCCGTGCATTGTAAGAAACTCACCTGCCATCCAACCTCCCTCCAACGTTATGATGGGTTGCATGGGTTGCCTGAGAAGCCTCGCCACAGGCCATCCTTCTCTCCCGTCAATGATTCGTCATCGCCCACAATAGTTCGATCCCCTATATCAGTGTTTCCTCAGCTCCCCAAAAAATATAAGCATATATAAATATAGAAAGAGAGAGAGAAAGAGAGAGAGAGAGGGAGAGAGAGTAAAGTTTTATCCTTCGATCTTATCTTGGAACCCTAATACGAAAGCATGGGTTGCCTGAAAATCCTTCTCTCCAGCCCATCCTCAATGCATTGGCCCTTTCAAGGAAGAAATCCATCAATGGTAATCAAGCAGCAGCCCATACTAATGAATTTCATAGAAATTTGTCATGAGTTCCCTAGCCATTTCATAGTGCAATTGTTCAAATGGAATTGCAATCTGAAAGAAGAGAATTTAAAATTAGAAATGTTGTGAGTTTAGAAGAAGTTGATGAACATTACAATTTCAATGGAAAAAGATTCACGATTAATGCACAAATATGTATACAAATGTTCTAGGAACTTTTACCAACCACAGTTCCAATGGGAACACAATTATTGCACTTTGATAGAAACTACTAGAGAGAGGGGGAACTAGAGAGAAAAGTAGGAAGGAGGCTAGAGTTTGAGGGGAGAAGAAGAAATACCTTAGGTTTAGTTTTGCATGCCTCCCAAAGATGAAGTCCCCGGGCATAAATACCCGGGCCAAGGAGGGAGCCGTCCGACCCCTCCAAATAGGGCTGAACTGGTTGGTTCAGCCCTTGGCGGGCCGATTGTATTTAGTGGGGGCTGAACCGGATGGTTCAGCCCCATCGTCGCCCGTCGTCTCCTTGCGCTTGCGAGCATAATAACACCCCGAGAAGTGGGCCGCAATCGGGGGTGTAACACAATCATCCCTATTCTCTGCTTCACCTCCATCATCTTCTTAGGAGAAGCATAAAATAGGCAACATTATTGGGCTTGGTTCTTTTAAGAGGATCACAATTTGTTTTTTTATTTCTGCAGCTGTAAACAACAAGATTCTATACTTATGTATTAATTTAGATTATTTGTTTTCCCTTCACATATAAGTCATTAGGTTTGATACATGAAGAATGAAGATCTCAAGCGACTTCAAATCTTTTTAGAAAATGATCTAATTCCTCTGCCTCAAAATCATCCTGTAAACGAACAAAGGAATTGAGTTTTGGCCTAATTTCAAACTTGAGTTTTTTAATTTTATTTTGGATCTAAACTAATTTCCTACTTAGAAAACCTGCCAAACAAATAGGGTCGTAATGATTTTTAAAGTTAGGTGTATACTAATAAAAGATAATTTAATAAAACATGTTATACTTAATAACAAATACTAATATATTTTTGTTTTGGCAAAAAATAATAGCATATGTGATTGAATTTATCCATGCATTCAAACAACAGAATTGAGCATTTTCCCTATGCACATTTATATAACCCAGCTGAGCACCTGAATTGGAATTCAAGCCAAGTTCTAATAAGAACTGGAATTGAAACTAACAGCATATAAAAGAATAAAACATTGTCAGATAGGATCACCTCATCCCCTATTTCTCTGAGATTCTTGATGAAATTCTGGAACCGGTTCTTATAACCAGAAACATACCTGCACAACGACTCAAAGGTTCGGTACAACAAAAATGGCGAAATATCCAACAATGATGTACTGGAATTTGCTTTTAGCCAAGAACAAATAATGTAACAATTACCTGCTCTCAGACTCAACAAGAAGTTGTCATCCTAGCAAGCAAAATGGCTTCGCACAAGCTAGGGAAGATAAATATAGTGGCTGACACATTGTCAAAGAGTTGAGCTATCCACTATATCTATTGTCATGGGGAATTATTTGGTCTCATAAGACTAGGATTGGATGATAATTCTCTTGCCAAGTAACTCATAAAACTAGCCAAGTAGAGCCAAGTAGAGCCAAGCAAGATTTTGGAGAACATGCAACCATCCGTACTCTTGAAGCTGCTACTGTTATAAAATATGTGTTTGTCATGATGGTAGTCATGACCGTCACACAAAAAAAATACTCCTTAAAAAACAATCCTTACCTCTTTCCCTAATGTGTAATCTAATATCACTTTTAGTTTAAGGTGTCATTTTAAGTCCACCCAAACGAAGCTTTAAGCTCACATTAACGAAAACATAAAAGAGAATTCTGACAATACATTACTCTACTTAAGCCCTGGCAAAAGGGGAGCAAAACTGCAGTTATCAAATTGACTTCAAATTCAAGAAGTCGATTTCTGAATAATGAGAACTCTATAATAGGCATTTATTAATGTGTTGTTACAAGGTATATTGAAGGGGGTTAATCTATAGAGTTGAACAAAGCCAAATAAGAAAATGAAAAGAAATTGAACCGAAACAAATCCTAAACATATCCAGAAATTCACCTATATCTAAGAGTAGCAATAAGATTTAACCTAAACTGATTTTGTGACAATTTCATAGAGGCAATTAAGTTAAAAATGAGAAACCAATTAGAAGAAAGTTAATAAACCATGATTTTACCATATTAAAATATGGTCTTTCTCATCTGCATAAATGGTTGTTAAAAGTTCTCATCTGCATAAAAGGAAGAAAAAAGCGCAGGAAAAGCAGAGAACGCCAAAATCATATGGGTTTACAAATTAAAAAATGAAATCCTAAACCTAGGAACATATTTCCATTGACACAACAATTAACAACCATGATAAGGCTCTTAAACAATCACATCCTGAAAAATCCAAATTCAGAAATGGAGAAAAGGGAATATCACAATCCTTCCGAAGCAAGGCCACTGAAATAATATTATTAAGCATCATCAAACCATCAAAATGAGTAGGTAAAAATATACAAGCAGAGAAAATAGTCAGGAAACGTGCGGGATCAAAGAAGAAATACGGAATTGAGAAGTACCATAGAAACCCTTGATACGGACCGGAGCAGAGCCATCAATTGATGTTCAAGTTGATGCAGAAACTGGAGAAGGGGAGGGATGCGAAGCAAGGCGAATCGCAATGAGGCTTGGGATTAGAATGCTTGGGGTCGACCAGCTCAATGAGGCTTCGCCGGGGTCGGACGGGGTGGCGTCGGCGTTCGGCGGGACTGGCGAACGGGAATGGGGAAGAACGCCGCTCGATGCGTGGAAACCCAGCAGCTTCGGCAAGAAGAGGAGATCTCAAGCTCAGCTTCCCTGGAGGTTTGCGTCGAACAGGCTGCCCGATGGATGTAGTTGTGGATTTAGGCGGCGCTGAAGTTCGGGGATTCCGTCCGGGAGAGAAGAGGTCGGGGAGGAGCTAGGGCAGCAGCAGCAGTTACGGGGAAGAGGAGAAAAGCTGGAATGAAAGTCGCGATATTAGTGAAAGGGTGGGGGGGCAAAACCGGAATCGCTGATTTTCAGTCCAATTCAGTGGACCGGAGTGAGGCCCGACCGGGGGGGGGGGGGGGTGGGTGGGGATGCCCGCCGTCAGGGGTTGAGTACTGTCATGCGGGGCACGGAGGGCTCCCCGTGCACTATCACTCTTCCATACAAAAATACATATATATAAAGGACGGTTACGATTAAGAGGCGTAACAGGTGAGGCCTCTCAAATGAATCCCAGACGTCCGTTCAAAGAGTTCACGGGCTGCTCTCTTTTGCCATAAAATCATCCGCCAGCCACTCCCAAACCCTACCGCACTCTCCATCCCGCGCCGTCAACACCTCTCTCCATTTCCACCTCATCCCCCGCCGTCGCCTCTTCCCGCGCCGTCACCTCCTCCCTCATTCCAGATCCAAGACCACCGACGCCGGCATCCCCCATTCCCGATCCAAGACCGGCCTCCCTCTGCTCAAGAAAACCACCGCCACCGGAATCCCTCAATCCCGATCCAAGACCAACCCGCGCCGCCGACGCATCCTCATTCCAGATCCACCACCGACGCCGTTCTCTACGCAAGAAAACCACCGCTGGTGCCGGCGATAGATCGGTCCTTACACAACGGCCTATCGATCTGGCATTCCACAAACGCCGACAGATCTCGCCGCAACAGACCTGGTTTTCCTCATCCCACCGCCCCCTCCGACTTCAGGTGCATACACCATCAATATTTCGCATTTCGCGTCCTCTCCAACTGACCTCCTAATATCTCAACCCTGTAAAACCTCACCCCTGCAGACGAAAATAGCTTTGGGCTTCAGGTATTCGCTCCCCAGCCATTTCTATCCAATATCTTAAATCTGCAACATCTTACTCTTCTACATTTTTTCTGTGTAATGTACTGTTACGATCCTTGATCATCACTGATTCACCGGAGATCGTCGGAGTGGTGGCAGATGAAATAAACCTAAAAGAAGGCCATAGGGGAGGCGGCCGGGGGTAGAGAAGGAGAAGAAGAAAGGTCTAGGAGATGACCGGAGGAGGGAGAGAAGAAGAAGGGTCGGGAGAAATAGAGGAAAGACAAACAACTTTATTAATCTCTTCCTAATCTCTATTACAGCAATTAATCCCTATTTATAACAACAATGATTATAATGAATTGAAAACGTGGCCTAATGACCGTTACATGTACCGAGAAATTAAGAAATTCTAAGTTCCTAATTTCATGATTTTGTCTGCAATTCAAATTTGTTTTGACTGATTCACATTTCTGTAATCTATGTGGTTCAATTTTTAACAGCATGACATTTTTGTAAAATTAACTGATTCACATTCGTCTAATCAGTGTTAGCATTAACTGATTCCATCAAATATCTGTGATTCAAACTGCCTTCTCTTCATACATTTGATTCAATTTGCTTTGAACTGATTCAACCTGCTGTTAAATGATTCAATTTGTTGTTACCTGTACAATATTAGTTCCTCATTACTGCATTCTATTGTGTGCAAATGAAGTGTCGTGTTAGTGCCACATTACTGGCAGATTTGTGCCGATGGGGTGGGCGAAGCCCGCCTGGTGGAGTGGGGCGAATCCCGCCGCTGCTGGCCAGTTACTGTCACGCGGGGAAACGCCCCCCGTGCATTGTGAACGCAGGAGAGCGGAGGGCACGCGAAAGGAGCACTTTGGCATTATTAGAACAACTAATGATGCCAAAGAGCTCAAAATGGTAGATTAGCCTTCTCTCGTCGATCGAGCAGGCCAGGCCTCCAGCTATGACTCTAGCCATTGTGGAAGAAAATTTTTTGAAGGTTGAGTTTGGCGAAGTAGCGGTTGTTGGAAATAGCTGCGACAATTTTGTTTACCTTTTTGTTGTTCTAATTTCTCAATTTATAAAAGCTGATCTTATAACATGTATGTATTGTGATACGCATGGGGATGATCCTAAACTTACTCCTATCATGGAGATAAAAAAGAGGTTAGATTTCTTTTAAATTGATACTCTTGTCATCACAAGATATTCATCAAGTTTTAAGCTTTACATCAACGCAACCCCGCCAATTTCATCACTTTGGCTCCGTTTGTGGGGACTTGTTTTCACCGGTCAAGCGGGTCAAGCGGGTCAAGCGATTATGGCTGCATCATGCGTTCGTCGTAACCGCTTGGCCGTCAAAATATGTCCCCCCCAAAGGGAGTCTTTAATGGTCAATCAGGTTGAAATGACAGCTCCACATTCATTTTGCATACGCGCTACGACATAAGAGACGCCCCCCATTCAATGATTTCTAGTTTTAAATCCTTGTTTTTATACTAGGACTCCGTTTGGGAGGACTTAATTTTACCGGTCAAGCGATTACAATCGCATGAACCTGACCATAATTAAGGTCCAATTCATGCGGTCATTGTTAGTGTATATTTGGACAATTAACGGGTTCGGAGGCTTAACGGGTCGTGTCGGGTACACGGTTAATTCATACCCGTAGTTACTCCTAAGGGTTTGCCTATTTATACCCACCTAGGGGCAACGGGTAGGGGATTCCACCTAGATTCCCATCCGGATGCTTCGAGCGACATATCAGTCATAACCGCTTGGCTGATGAAAATAAGTCCTCCCAAACGGAGCCTAGTACTAGTGTTATTTAAATATCTTCTCAAAAGCTTCAGTCATTTTTACTTATCTATGTGACACTACACTATGAAACTTGAACCAAGAAAAATGCTAATGTTTTGTTCTTTCGATTGGCATGATAATTAATTAGTCTGTAACGAAAAATTTCAACTGGGGGCGCGAGTCAAATTTTGCGTGAATTGGGTTCATGTAACTTTGTATGATGTAACTCACTGAAATCAAACTGTGAAAAATCTTCCAACAAATATGTTTGTATTCAATCCGGCATCTCCCACTGAAATTGGAGAGCTTTTTCGGTCCGGGACCAATGTAAAGACTGAAGATGCATGTGGGGCCCATGCATTTTTGGGAGTGTGACATACACTTTTGCGTGAGGCCCATGTATTCAAGCCTTCTCATTGGTGCCGGTTCCAACCGGGAACCCGGCTCGACACAAAAATTCGGCCCGAAATTGGGCCTTATCCTATGAAAATCAAAATCACCTAAAGTTAATACAATTACATCTAATACCCGTCTTATGCTTTTATATCAATATACCTATTTTATGCGGTGATGCACTATTCTCTGTGTAAATGAACATTTTTTATACTTAAATTATATTTTTCAGTAACAAAAAAAAAATTGATTGTAGTATAAATAAATTATGGTATGTAAATTATTATATTTTTACAATCAATTTAATTATTTATTGGTCCATATTCTGTACTTTTTCGAAAAATTACAGTTGAATTTTTTTGTTTGATTCGAAATTTCTAATGAAATATGGGTAAATACCTATTTAAATTGATTGTAAAATTTTCATATTTTATATTCCGTATTTTATTTTTATCACTGTCAATTTTGATTACCGAAAAATGTGATTTTAAGTATAAAAAATTCTCATTTGTAGATTGAGGATGGTGCATCACGTGCATTCAAAATTTTTGTTTTATGCTTCGGTCCATATAATATTTTCCTCTAGTTTTATAATTTAATAAAATTCTCAACCATTAAAATTAGAAATTTTTAACATAAATTCTATCCACGGATCCACCTGATGTTACAGAATTGCCAACAAAACGCGATGTCTGATCGGATTTTTGGTCCGATTTTAACGAAGCCTGATGTCAAATCGGATATTATTTTTAAAACATTTTTATTTATAAATAAAATGTTAAATATTTCTAAAAATTTTCTAATTAATATTTTATAATTATTTTAAAAAAAAAAATTATTTTTAGAAAAAAATCAATGTTTCTAACACATCTTCGCATCAGGCCGGCTTCGTCGGCCTGCGAACGGGCTTCGCCCGTTCTTGATGATTCGGGTGGTGTTTGGCCGCATAGAAGCGGGCTTCGTCTGCTTCCACGCAATCCATTATCTCGGCGCCGCGCCCGCCACTCGCACCCCCCTGAGCAAAGCCCGCTTCTATGCGGCCGAACACCACCCGAAGCATCAAGCACGAATGAAGCCCGTGCGCAGGTGGGCTCTGTGCAGGCGAAGCCCGCCTGATGCGGCCGAAGGCCGCTCGAGAGCATCGAGCACGGACGTAGCCCGTGTGAAGGTGCTCGCATAGTATGTATATATATATAGTATGTATATATATAACAAAGCCTGTGCACTGATTAGATTTCGCGCTCACTGTGCTGACTGTTGCTCTTCTGTCATCTGCGCTCGCCATTGACGCATACGATCTCGAGCATTTTATCAATATATTTGACAAATGAACAAATGCACAGAGTAGCATAAATATACTGATAAATGTTGTGGTATACTCATAAATGCACAAAGTAACCATCTTAAATATGAGCATAATACTGACACAAATCATAACTAGATAAATGCATTGCCATAAGAAATGCACACAAATTTAGCTATTGATAATGACATAAGAACTACATCCAAGGTTCAATTTAGCTTATGATATCAATCACAATCAAGGCAATAAAACATTTCAGAGACCAATCTGAAAAAAAAAAATCAAAGCATCACATTATTCTACTGATATACAATTTTTGGATCACAAATATATGCAGAACCCTCCCTTCCTTCAAGAAATGGACTAAATACGGCTATAAAACAGAGAAAAGATATTGATAACCTAAGAAAAGAAATGGAGTGTGCACAGAGTAGCAAAATCATAACCTACGAAATATAAGCAAAAACCATACCATAACCTACGAAATATAAGCAAAAACCATGTCATGAGAAATGCAAACCAAGGCAATAAAACACAACCAAGGCAATAAAACATGGCTATTCCAGTAAATTTCTTAGTTTAATTTCAGTAAATTTCTTAGTTTAATTTCAATAAAGAGAAAAGGGACAAAGGAAGAGAGCAAAGGGAGGTGCAAAAGATTAGCAGAACGCCTTCTCTTAGGAACACTACAAAGGAAGGAATAGGGCAAGTGAAGGAATAGAGCAAAGGAAGGAACAGAGCTTACCCAGAAAAGAATCGGAGTGAACCGACAACGTCGATGAAGAACTGGATCGCTGATGGGGAAAATCAAGCCCTAGGAAGCAGCCGATGCCCTAGAAAGCTGAAAGGGGAAGACAAAATAAGCTCTTGGAAGTAGCCCTAGGAAGCAGCCGATGAGGAAAAGCAGCGCTGGTAGAGGGAGAAGCAGCGATAGGTGGATTACCGTGAGCGGCTGTCGGAGTGCGAGTAACAGCGATCGGCGTATTATGTTGGGGCTTCGCCGATGGCGTCTGAGGATCAGAAGGATTAGGAGAAGAAAGAGACGGAGCGGCTGTTAGAGAGAACGACGAAACCTAAAACAGCGATGCGGAGTGATAAATCCGATAAATCAAATGTAACCGACGGTTACTGTTGCAAGCAAACGTTTGCTTTTAATATTAATATAGATAGTATAGATGTTGAACTCATTTCGTAAGAGGTTATCAGAATAAACCATACATTTATTACTGTCAATCAACCCTCTTTCCTTTTCTTTTCAAAAACTCAAGTCCTCTCAATCACTACTCTCTTTCCTTTCCTTTCCTTTTCAAAAATTTCTTCAGTGATCTCTTTTTTTGAAGTACTCATTAGCAATAACATGCGAGTAGCAGGCCCAACCAACTGCAATAATAGCTCACGAAAGAGGGGTTTTCAGGGTTGGTGAAGAATTGCTCGGCTGAAAGTAGGATTGAGTTTTTTCGGATTGAGTTTTTTCGGGATTTAAATCGGGAGTCTAAACGACTTCAGGTCAAAAAATGTTCAACATGAAAGTTATTTGTCTCGGGAATATCTACAATTTTCATGTTAACTATTTTTTCTAAATCCGCTCCATTACTTCGCAAAATAAGAACTCCATCCCCGAAAATTCCCGCGGAAACTCAAGAGGATCCGGATCCTGAAAGTAGCAGGCCACCAGCAAATCATGATTTTGTAGCTGCAATAACAGCTTATGAATCTCTGAACAATTGATTCTTACTCAAAAGTTATTATTCTCTTATCCATAATTGGTTGCTAGGTCTTGATGACCTACCAACTCCTTTTTTTTAAACTTGCATTTGCATTAGAAAGAAAAGAGGAAAGGGGACCACAAAAATCGGTCAAAAAACAAGGATGTTCTCCCGGTCACTCTGAACAACTTCAGAGAGAACCGGCGGGAAATCCTCAAAACAGGTCCAAAGAAAAGTACAAGAAATAGCATAACGAGAACAAAAATTCACAGCCCGATTAGCCTCCCGCGGAGCATATCGGAGTAGGACACGAGAAAGCTCGAAAAGGAATTCCAACACATCAGCGTCCGGAAAGTGGGCATCCCAAAGACGCGAGTCAAAGCAGCGTTGGCAATACTTGATCAAGTTGAGACAGTCCCCCTCAATGATCACCCCCGAAGCATCAAAGCAGTCAATCGTGAGGTAGTCCCGAATGGCCGCCAGGGCCGCCATCTCCGTTCGGCCCTTCATGGAGAAGCAGATTTATGAGAGACTTTAAGTTATGTTTACTCTTTTTTTTTTTACTTTCTACATTTCCAATTTATCTTAGAGCATCTCCCACTTGTTTTTCTTCTGATGCACACAATTCACTGCCCAATACTTAGAACCATAGAGCATCGCTGCTCTAATTACAGTACGGTAAAACTTTATTTATTAGATTAACTAAATTTTATGTTGATAACTCCATCATTTTTCATCCGAACTTTGGAGCTGGTTTTTTTTTGAATGCGTTAAATAGTAAAAAAAACCTCCTCTTTTTAGCAAAGAAAAAACTTTGATCAAAACTGCAAGTAATTTCTTTTCTCTATTAACAAAAATAGAGAGAAAACTAATTTCTATTCTAAATTTTATTAAGGGTGCCTGACCCATCTTATTTGGTCCGATGAGGTTGAACAAAAATATCATTTTCATACCAAAAATTTTCGCCCAAAACTAGTTTCTCTTTTTGGTAACGACAATAACATGTCATACCAAACCTATATTCTATGACAATGACGTCTTTATCCAACCTCAACTGAGCAAATAAGCCGTGTCAAACACAATCTAAGGCTCCGTTTGGGGGGACTTAATTTCACCGGTCAAGCGGTTACGACCGCATGTACCAAACCATAATTAAGGTCCGGTACATGCGGTCGTAACCGCTTGACCGGTGAAATTAAGTCCCCCCAAATGGAGCCTAAGTCTCCCTCCAAACATCCATTTTAGTTTCATAAGCCGTGCTCACAATGATCCTGTCAAAATTTAGGTGATGCATAGTGGGTAATATGAAATTTTAATCACTGGCATGCACTACATTTGCTACAAAATCTTATCTACTGCCTGATTCTTCATCCCTTATTCACCTGGCTTTCATCTCCATTTAAGAGACTGTTTGGTCACTCAAATCTTAATCCCAATCAAATCCCTATGTTTTTTGGCTCCCCAAAAATGGATGTTTATTTGATCAAAAATTATTAGATGGGATTAGTTTCACTTAAAACACTTTTGATTAGCCATAAATCATGTTTAAAAAAACTGTTTAAATCATTCAGTTTTTGATCCAATTTGTTATTACTGATAATTGCAATTTTTCATGGCATTTACTGAATGGGTATTGTAATGGTTAGTATGCACCACTGTCTTTGGTTCCGTTTGAGGGGACTTATTTTCACCGGTCAAATGGTTACGACCCCCCGAACCGGACCGGTGAAAATAAGTCCCCCCAAACAGAACCTTTTTGTGATCTATCTCCATAGATGCGGAGAAATGTTGTTAATATAGGAATATTCAAAACAATCTCTCTAACTCTTAACAACAAGCATTTTTTTTGTTTATGAACACACATCTTTTTGTTTATGAACACTCATATTCAGAAGTGGAACTGCAATTATGAAAAGGAGGGATATGGCTTTTTTTCTTTGCTTAATTGTTGTGCTGGAAGAAAAGGAGTGATTTTATTTATGTACACACATTTTTTAATTGTTATTAGTTTAAGGAGTGATTTTGTTTATGTACATGCATTTTTTAATAAAGATATCTATAGAGAGAAAAAATGGCTTCCTACTTCCAAGGGAAAAAAATATCTTCCTGCTTCCAAGGGACCATGTTCACAAATTCTATGCAGTGTGATTTATTCGGCATAAGAAAAAAAACTTATCGCGAACATAAAAATACAACAACACTCAATCTTTTATCCCACTATAGTGGGGTCAAGCCCTTATCTCACTATTGCAAACTTAAACATACAACAACAAGACTCAAGCCTTATCCCACTATAGTGGGGGGTCGGCTATATGGATCCTTTGTTGCCATTGTGCCCTATCTTTTGTCATAATGACCGCTGAAGTATAGCTGATATCTCTTTAATTAAGCCCTACACGGCTACATGAGTTATTGATAATTATATTTTTGAGCATATGCGCATTAATCTTGCTAGAGATAGTATTTGTTGAATATTTAACCTCCGTTTGGGGGGGGGGGGGGCTTATTTTCACCCGTGAAGCGGTTACAATCGGACCATAATTCTACAGATATCGAGTGCTTAGTTCCAAAGAGTACAAGGATCACAAAAAGCTGATACCTGACCCCTCTTGATGTGGATATAATTCTACAGAAAGAGAGCGTACATCAAAAGTGTTATTACCTTTTATCTTTTATATGCTGATATCGACTCCACTTCAGTCCATTTCAACTCAGACTCGAAATTGATTCTATTTTGAGCTAGCCAGCTGGAATCAATTTTAGAAAATAGTTTTCTTGTACATGTTTTGGTCTCTACTTCATCTTTATGATAGAAACAGAGTCACAGTCATTTTTTTCGAAATTTCTCTCGCTATTTTGGTGAAAAAAACCGATCTTTGCGGTTTTTTTGGAGTTCCAGAATAGAGGAGAATCTTTTCTATTTTTCGTAAAATAGAACATCACGGTTTTCTTTTACCTCTATTTTCGTAAAAGAGAACGCCACGTTTTCTTTTACCGCCGAACACATCCCATAACAGAGCTTCTTTTCCGGGTTCGGTAAACAGAGCTGTCAGACCCTCCCATAACATGACTGAAAATAAAGGCATTTCACTAGAGAGAGAGAGAGAGAGAGAGAGAGAGAGAGAGAAGAATCAATACAGAGTAAGAGAGAGCTTGTTCAGAGTGAGAGAGATTTTTGATAACGTGTTCGAAGAATCATTTGTTTACGGTAATAACATGTTCAGAGAGAGAACAGCAGAAGAATGCCTCTAATTATGCACATATAAAACGCCCCTCCGCTACTTCGAACAGCCCATATTTCACATACCTCCAATTTTTTTTCTTCCACAATGCCTATTGTTAAGGTTGGAAACCTTGCCTGTTCCATTGATGAGAGAAGACTCTTGTACTATTTTGGGCCCTTTGGCGCTATCACAAGAATTAATGTTTCTTTTGAATAATTTAAAATGGCTTATTTTTTCACTCTCTAACTTATTATTATTATTATTTCAGATGTCTGGACGTCCATATTTTTGGACATTTTTCAACAGGACCACTGAAGTATAGCTGATATCTCTTTAATTAAGCCCTACACGGCTACACGAGTTATTGATAATTATATTTTTGAGCATATGCATATTAATCTTGCTAGAGATAGTATTCGTTGAATATTTAACCTCTGTTTGGGGGGGGGGACTTATTTTCACCCGTGAAACGGTTACATTCGGACCATAATTCTACAGATATCGAGTGCTTAGTTCAAAAGAGTACAAGGATCATAAAAAGCTGATACCTGACCACTCTTGATGTGGATATAATTCTACTGAAAGAGAGCGTACAACAAAATTGTTATTACTGTTTACCACAACCTCTTTATCTTTTATATGTGCTTATCTTTTATATGCTGATATCGAGTCCACTTCAGTCCATTCCACTCAGACTCAAAATTGATTTTATTTCGGGACAGTCAGCTAAAATCAATTTCTAGAAAATAGTTTTCTTGTACATATTTTGGTCTCTACTTCCTCTTTACGATAGAAACAGAGTCACGATCATTTTTTTGAAATTTCTCTTGCTGTTTTGGTGAAAAAAAATCCGGTCTTTGCGGGTTTTTTAGAATTCCGGAATAGAGGAGAATCGTTTCTATTTTTCGTAAAAGAGAACATCACAATTTTCTTTTACCACTATTTTCGTAAAAGAGAACATCACGTTTTCTTTTACCGCCGAACACATCCCATAACAGAGCTTTTTTTCCGGGTTCGATAAACAGAGCTGTCAGACCCTCCCATAACATGACTGAAAATAAAAGGAATTTTACTAGAGAGAGAGAGAGAAGAAGAATCAATACAGAGTAAGAGAGAGCTTGTTCAGAGTGAGAGAGATTGTTAATAACGTGTTCGAAGAATCATTTGTTCACGGTAATAACATGTTTAGAGAGAGAACAGCAGAAGAATGCCTCTAATTATGCACATATAAAACGCCCCTCCGCTACTTTGAACAGCCCATACTTCACATACCTCCAAATTTTTTTTTTCCACAATGCCTTCTGTTAAGGTTGGAAACCTAGCCTGTTCCATCAATGAGAGAAGACTCATGTACTATTTTGGGCCCTTTGGCACTATCACAAGAATTGAGATTTCTTTTGAATAATTTAAAATGGTTTATTTTTTTACTTTCTAACTTATTATTATTATTATTTCAGATGTCTGGACGTCCATATTTTTGGACATTTTTCAACAGGATCGCTGATGTATAACTGATATCTCTTTAATTAAGCCCTACACGGCTACACGAGTTATTGATGATAATTATATTTTTGAGCATATGGACATTAATCTTGCTAGAGATAGTATTTGTTGGATATTTAACCTCCATTTCGGGGGGGGGGGGGGGGAGACTTATTTTCACTGGTGAAGCGGTTACAATCGGACCGTAATTCTACAGATATCGTGTGCTTAGTTCAAAAGAGTACAAGGATCACAAAAAGCTGATACCTGACCCCTCTTGATGTGGATATAATTCTACTGAAAGAAAGCGTACATCAAAAGTGATATTACTGTTTACCAAAACCTCTTTATCTTTTATATGCGATTATCTTTTATATGCTGATATCGAGTCCACTTCAGTCCATTCCAACTCAGACTCGAAATTGATTCTATTTCGAGCCAGCCAGCTAGAATTAATTTCTAGAAAATAGTTTTCTTATACATGTTTTGGTCTCTACTTCCTCATTACGATAGAAACAGAGCCACGATCATTTTTTCGAAATTTCTCTCGTTGTTTTGGTGAAAAAAACCGGTCTTTGCGGTTTTTTTGGAGTTCCAGAATAGAGGTGAATCTTTTCTATTTTTTGTAAAAGAAAACATCACGGTTTTCTTTTACCTCTATTTTCGTAAAAGAGAACATCGCGTTTTCTTTTACCGCCGAACACATCCCATAACAGAGCTTCTTTTCCGGGTTCGGTAAACAGAGCTGTCAGACCCTCCCATAACATGACTGAAAATAAAAGGCATTTTACTAGAGAGAGAGAGAAAAAAGAATCAATACAGAGTGAGAGAGATCTTGTTCAGAGTGAGAGAGATTGTTAATAACGTGTTCGAAGAATCATTTGTTTACGGTAATAACATGTTCGGAGAGAGAGAACAACATAAGAATGCATATAATTATGCACATATAAAACGCCCCTCCGCTATTTCGAACAGCCCATATTTCACATATCTCTTTTTTCCATAATGCCTACTGTTAAGGTTGGAAACCTAGCCTGTTACATCGATGAGAGAAGACTCATGTACTATTTTGGGCCTTTTGGCACTATCACAAGAATTAAGGTTTCTTTTGAATAATTTAAAATGACTTATTTTTTCACTTTCTAACTTATTATTATTATTTCAGATGTCTGAACGTTCATAATTTTGGACATTTTTCAACAGGACCGCTGAAGTATAGCTGATATCTCTTTAATTAAGCTATACACGGCTACACGAGTTATTGATAATTATATTTTTGAGCATATGCACATTAATCTTGTTAGAGATAGTATTTGTTAGATATTTAATCTCTATTTGGGGGGACTTATTTTCACCGGTCAAGCGGTTACAATCGCACCATAATTCTACAGATATCAAGTGCTTAGTTCAAAAGAGTACAAAGATCACAAAAAGCTGATACATGACCCCTCTTGATGTGGATATAATTCTACTGAAAGAGAGCGTACATCAAAAGTGTTATTACTGTTTACCACAACCACTTTATCGTTTATATGCGCTTATCTTTTATATATTGATATCGAGTCCACTGCAGTCAATTCCAACTCAGACTCGAAATTGATTCTATTTCGAGCCAGCCAGCTGGAATCAATTTTTAGAAAATAGTTTTCTTGTACATGGTTTGATCTCTACTTCCTCTTTACGATAGAAATAGAGCCACGATCATTTTTTTCGAAATTTTTGTCACTATTTTGGTGAAAAAAAATCGGTCTTTGCGGTTTTTTTGGAGTTGCAGAATAGAGGAGAATCCTTTCTATTTTTAGCAAAAGAGAACATCACAGTTTTCTTTTAACAGAGCTGTCAGAGGCTCCTATAACATGACTCAAAATAAAAGTCATTTTACTAGAGAGAGATAAATGAGAGAGAGCTTGTTCAGAGTGTTAATAACGTGTTCCAACAATCACTTGTTCACGGTAATTATATGTCCAGAGAAAGAAGAACAGCAGAAAAATGCCTTGCACGTATAAAACGCCCCTCTGCTACTTCCAAGTTCCAACAGCACATATTTCACATACCTCCATTTTTTTTTCCGGCAATGCCTACTATTAAGGTTGGAAACTTAGCCGGCTCGATCAATGAGAGAAGACTCATGTACTATTTTTGGTCCTTTGACACTATCACAAGAATTAAGGTTTCTTTTGGATAATTTAAAATAACTTATTTTTTTCACTTTCTAACTTATTATTATTATTATTTCAGATCATCTCAGCAATAAAAGCTGTCAGGCAACTAGATGGGTTGAAGCTGGATGCTCAAAAAGTTGTAGTTTACTACGAGCAAGATTGGAGCGGTGAGATTTTTATTGTTCTTTTAACTGTTACTTTAATTATTTTTATCATCCTGACCGCATATCTTTGTCGCTTTTGTACACTTTTCAACCCCACATAATTCTAATATATCATATGAGTTATTTTTTCAGATCATCCATCTTACATATATATATTTGTAAGGCACATTTCATTTCATAAGAGATTTTTCTTTAAAGGCACTCTTTTCACATAAGACACAATATTTTCGTGGAGACACATAATTCTTCCGTTATAGTAGCATATTTCTTTCAACTATCATCATAATAATATGTCAATTTTTACCGAAACAATAAAGGGAAGGAGATAATCGAGAGTAGAATAAGAGAAGTAAAATAATAGCCCTTCAATCACCAGTCATAATATCCGTTTACGATCGTTCGGCTAAAATTTGTAGTGAATGTGTTGTCTATGGTAAAAATTTTGGTCTGCAACCCGGACCTATAGGAAGGTTCTGGTGGCCAATAAAAAGATTGTATTGTGATGGGCCCACATGCTTATATTGACTGTGTATTGCAGACCCCACATATTTATAAACTTCTCCTCTTTTCTATTGATGGGGACCTAGAGGAAGGTCCGCCAACCGGACCTAATTTTTACCTGTTGTCTATTGTTATTTTTCAAAGTTCTGTATTTATTTAAATGATTTATTAATTATTTAAAAATTATTTAAACTATTTAAATTGAACTAGGTCAATTAAGGGTCACCCTAACTATTATGGGTCATAATGAGGCTCCTTGGACCCATTGGTCTTTAAACCTTGATAACCAAACGCGTGAATGCGCGATGAGCTTTGGGGTGAAGCTCAAAATATTATTATTTTTCACTACAAGAAAACTGGCTTTTAGTGACGAAATATTTGTGATGAATTTTTTTTGGTCACTAATGATATGTTTTTTGTGACGAATTTTATATTTCATCACTAAATCTTTAGAAGCAATTAATTTGTGACAATATTTAAAATGTAGTCACTAAAAGTATTAGAATTAGTGACCAAATATAATTTTGTCACACAAAATGACTTATTAGTAACCAAAAATAACTTCGCCACTAAATAATTTAATTAATGATCAAAAATGATTAGTCACTAGTAGTTGAAAAAGTTTTTTTTTTAATTCCCTCCATAATAAGAACACTTTATAAATTCCCTCCTAAACTATATTGATTTTATTAAGTAATTTATATTATCCTCCATCAAATAGTTAGGGTTAGATCACAACTTTGATGCTAACTCCTCTCTCGCTCCCCCTCCCCCTCGACGCGCTCGTGCTTCGCATCTTCTCATCTACTCCCAGCCAGGTGTCGCTGTCAGTAGAGTTTTGTTTGCGCTCATGCTAAGCATCTTCTCTTCATCTCCCAACTGGGTGCCTTTGCTTCTTTCTTCTCGGCTCCTACTTCTCGACGCAGAGGTGGCGGGTATTTGTTCGATCGAATCGAGATAGGAACGAGCGGGGTAGTATTAAAGGTAAAAGTAGGCTTTTATTTTCGTTTCTATTACATTTCCCGAGCCCTAACTCTCACCTCTCATCGCTTTGCACATCGCAGTTCTAAGCTTGTCCCAGATCTAATCCTGTCGCTAATCTTCCACCCTCGCCGTCCTTCGTAAGTCGCATACATTTTAGTATCTAACTGATTTCACTAATTTATATGTTGGTTTGTAAATGGGCGACTCTAGGAAATCTCATCTCGGGGTCCTAATTTCTAGAGTTATCTAAGCCCGTCGCTAATCGAAATCTCATCTCTACAGATTATTTAAGCTCCGAGGACTTGAGGAGCTGGATTTGAATCTATTTTTGTTTTGGTTATAAGTAATCGCAACCTAGCTTGTTCTTTTCAGCTACCGATCATCAATATTGTTCTTAAAATTTTATTTTATTTGGGTGCAATTTATGTTTTCATTAAGCACTGAATATGAGTGCTATTTCTTTGGAAATTCATCGGTTATTTCCACTATTTAGTATTAACATCTGAACATATCGATCTGGCATTTTTTTCGTGCAAGCATTTGATCTATAATCTACAGGAGATTTACTGGTAAAATATTATTTTAGACGGTTCTGATTAGGGTTTTGTCCAGCTGCTTCACTTTTTTTGGGGGGGGGGGGGTGAATGAGGTATTCTGGTTTGCAGAGATTAGATTTTGTTATTTAAGGCTTCAATATCGTAAACATATATACAATATTATCATCTCCTTGTTTAGTGTTTTAAAAGTAGCATCAACCTCATGCGTGTGTCACATATGATCAGCTATCATGAAGTTTATATATACATTTAGAGAAACCTTTGTGGTAATTCAGATAACTGTAGTCTTCAGAGATTTTCTTGCTATCAATTTATATGTTGTTTGTATTTAATGAGAGTTATCACCCTTTCGACAATGTCCTCGCTCGATCTGAAGACGCCGGACCTCTCGACGACGACGAAGATCTCCGCTCGATCAAAGGGATATTTCCACTTCTTCAATTTCTGCTTGATTTTTTTCGATTTCTACTTGTTTTGTTGATTCAATTTCTCCTTGTGTTGTACAAGACTTCTAACCTCCTTCATTGATCAGGGCACAATTTGGGCACAACTCCTCCATCAATCAGCGATTGTGGTCAGCTCTCCACGCCGCACTTCATTTGAAGAGGTCTCCTTCTCTCCCATATTTTTTGACAAAGGCAATTACTTTTCTCAATTCAAAATTATGTCTTTATAAACCTAATAATGTCACATATTTCAAGTTGAAAGATCTGATGCTAGGTAATTTTATCCAATATTGTTGATATTGTAGATATTTTTTTCAGTCTGCATCCATCCATCACAGTCCTGATATTTGTTTCCTTCTACTTTTATCATTCTCAAGTTTGTTTTTTTAATGGTATAATTGCATTAGGGGTGGTTCATCTTGCGGAATTAGATGGTCCATTTGTGAAGTTAAGGCTTCAGGGATGATTTTGGCATACGAGGGCAGCAATATTGGCAAGCCTGACTACTTGTCTCAAGTACAGGATATCGGTATGCTAAATATATAAATGAAGTTTTCGAACCGTGCTCCACCACACCATGCAATTCTAAGTTTTGCACATTTTTAGTATCTTATTCTTATATTTTAGTTCATGGAGCTCATTAAAACTCATGGTGCAGGGAGGAACAAGTCATCGAACTTATCTGGCGGTGTTTCATGCAAGATATTATATTGAAGGAGAATCGGATACGAGCAATTGTCCCCAAGTGGCCAGAAAAAAGGAAGAGCCCAAGAATGAGACATCAAATTAAGGAGGCACCGAAGAAGAAAGCTAGAAGGCAAGATGGACGAGCCTATGAAGAAGCTAAGAAAGAGAATAATTTTCATGAACATATTCTTTATTATACATTTTTTTCATGTAATGAGTGTAATAAAATTTAGTGTTCTATTAATTTGTAATGAGGGCTTGGGCTATCTCCCACCTTCTTTTTAGTATTAATAAATAATAAAAAAAATTCATTGAGATTCTCTTACAGAATAGATATTATATCTATTATTATATTTTATCTTATATATAATTGTATTTAAATTAATATCAAATAAATAAATTCATTTAAAATCTATTTTGTAAACAATTATAAAATATTATGGATAGATATTTTGTCACTAAAAGTGACATTTAATGACTAAACAAACAGTCACTATTGTAATGAATAATGAGTGACTAAATTAATTTGGTCACAAAAGATGTTTTTAGTGACAAAAACTCTAGTCACTATTGCATTAAATAATTAGTAACTAAATTAATTTGGTCATAAAAAGTGCATTTTTAGTGACAAATAATATAGTCACAAACAACAATTAGCAACAAAGCTTTGTTTCGTCACTAAAAGAATACATTTAGTGACGAAAAATAATTTGGTTATTAAATACATTTAGTAATGGACATTTTGCAATCATCTTGTGACAGATTAATTTTAGTCACTAAATGGTTTTAGTGACCAACCCGCAATGTTTAGTGACCAAAATTTTCGTCACTAAAAGCCTACTTTCTTGTAGTGAATTTTAAGAGATTCTATTTTTTATCGTAACTGTGCTTTAACCAAAAAGGCATTTTAATAACCAATGAGTCATAATGGGAGAGAGAGAGAGAGAAGAATCAATAAGTGAGAGAGAGTTTGTTAATAATCAGAATCATTTGTTCACATTCACGGTAAAAACATGTCAGATAGAAAGAGAACAGCAGAAGACCTCTAACTGTGCATATATAAAACGCCTCATATTTCCAACAATACAGAACCTGGCCTATTCAATCGATACAGAGTGAGAGAGACCTCTGCTTCTAACAGCTCATATTTTACGTACCTCCAAAATTTTTTTCCGGCAATACCTACTATTAAGGTTGGAAACTTAGTCTGCTCCATCGATGAGATAAGACTCCTGTACCATTTTGGGCTCTTTGACACTATCACAAGAATTAAAGTTTCTTTTGAATAATTTAAAATGACTTATTTGTTCACTTTCTAACTTATTATTATTATTTCAGATGTCTGCACGTCCATATTTTTGGACATTTTTCAACATCACCGTCGAAATTGATTTTGAGAACATCACCTCAGCATTAGAAGCTGTCAGACAACTAGATGGGTTGAAGCTGGATAGTCAAAAAATTGTAGTTTACTACGAGCAAGATTGGAGCGGTGAGATTTTAATTGTTCTTTTAACTGTTGCTTTAATTATTTTTATCATCCTGACCGCATATTCTTGTCGCTTTTGTACACTTTTCAAACCCACATAATTCTAATATATCATATGAATTATCTTTTCAGATCATCCATTTAACATATATATATTTGTAAGGCGCATTTCATTTCCTAAGAGATTTTTCTCTAAAGGCACTCTTTTCACATAAGACACAATATTTTCATGGAGGCGCATAATTTTTCTGCTATAGTAGCATATTTCTTTCAACTATCATCATAATAATATGTCAATCTTTACCGAAAAAATAAAAGGAAGGAGATAATCGAGAGTAGAAGAGAAGTAAAATAATAGCCCTTCAATCACCAGTCATAATATCCGTTTACGATCGTTTGGCGAAAATTTGTGGTGAATGTTTTGTCTATGGTAAAAATTTTGGTCTGCCACCCGGACCTAAAGGAAGGTCCCGGTGGCCAATAAAAAGCTTGTATTGTGATGAGCCTCACATGCTTATATTGACTGTGTATTGCGGATCCCACATATTTACAAGTTTTTCCTCTTTTCTATTGATGGGGACCAAGAGGAATGTCCACCAACCGGACCTAATTTTTACCCGTTGTCTATTGCTATTTTTCAAAGTTATGCATTTATCTAAATGATTTATTAATTATTTAAAAATTATTTAAATCATTTAAATTGAACTAGGTCAATTAAGGGTCACCCTAACTATTATGGGTCATAATGAGGCTCATTGGACCTATTGGTCTTTAAACCTTGATAACAAAATGCGTGAATGCGCGATGAGCTTTGGTGTGAAGCTGAAAATATTATTAATTTTTAAGAGATTCCTTTTTTTACCGTAACTGTGTTTTAAACAAATGACATTTTAATAACCAATGGGTCATAATGGGAGGGAGAGAGAAGAATCAATAAGTGAGAGAGAGCTTGTTAATAACCAGAATCATTTGTTCACCTTCACGGTAAAAACCTGTCAGATAGAAAGAGAACAGCAGAAGACCTCTAACTGTGCATATATAAAACGCCTCATATTTCCAACAATACAGAACCTGGCATGTTCAATCGATACAGAGTGAGAGAGACCTCTGCTTCCAACAGCTCATATTTTACGTACCTCCAAAATTTTTTTTTCGACAATGCCTACTATTAAGGTTAGAAACTTAGCCTGCTTCATCGATGAGAGAAGACTCCTGTACCATTTTGGGCCCTTTGGCATTATCACAAGAATTAAGATTTCTTTTGAATAATTTAAAATGACTTATTTTTTCACTTACTAACTTATTATTATTATTATTTCAGATGTCTGCACGTCCATATTTTTGGATATTTTTCAATAGGACCGCTGAAATTGATTTTGAAAACATCACCTCAGCAATAGAAGCTGCCAGACAACTAGATGGGTTGAAGCTGGATGGTCAAAAAATTGTAGTTTACTACGAGCGAGATTGGAGCAGTGAGATTTTAATTGTTCTTTAACTGTTGCTTTAATTATTTTTATTATCCTGACCGCATATTCTTGTCACTTTTGGACACTTTTCTAACCCACATAATTCTAATATATCATATGAGTTATCTTTTCAGATCATCCATCTTACATATATATATTTGTAAGGCACATTTCATTTCATAAGAGATTTATCTCTAAAGGCACTCTTTTCACATATGACACAATATTTTCATGGAGGCACATAATTCTTTTGCTATAGTAGCATATTTTTTTCAATTATCATCATAATAATATACCAAAATTTACCAAAACAATAAAGGGAATGAGATAATCGAGAGTAGAAGAGAACTAAAATAATATCCCTTCAATCACCAGTCATTAAATCCGTTTACGATCGCTCGACGAAAATTTGTAGTGAATGTATTGTCTATGGTAAAAATTTTGGTCTGCCACCCGGACTTAAAGGTTGGTCCCGATGGCCAATAAAAGCTTGTATTGTGATGGGCCCCACATGCTTATATTGACTGTGTATTGCGGACCCCGCATATTTACAAGCTTCTCCTCTTTTCTATTGATGGGGACGTAGAGGAAGGTTCGCCAACCGGACCTAATTTTTACCCGTTGTCAATTGCTATTTTTCAAAGTTCTGTATTTATTTAAATGATTTATTAATTATTTAAAAATTATTTAAACCATTTAAATTGAACTAGGTCGATCAAGGGTCACCCTATCTATTATGGATCATAATGAGGCTCCTTGGACCCATTGGAATTTAAACCTTGAATATTATTATTTTTTAAGAGATTCCTTTTTTTACTGTAATTGTGCTTTAACCAAAAAGGCATTTTAATAACCAATGAGTCGTAATGGGAGAGAGAGATAGAAGAATCAATAAGTGAGAGAGAGCTTGTTAATAACCAGAATCATTTGTTCACCTTCACGGTAAAAACATGTCAGATAGAAAGAGAACAACAGAAGACCTCTAACTGTGCATATATAAAACGCATCATATTTCCAACAATACAGAACCTGACCTGTTCAATGGATACAGAGTGAGAGAGACCTCTGATTCCAACACCTCATATTTTACGTACCTCCAAATTTTTTTTTCAACAATGCCTACTGTTAAGGTTGGAAACTTAGCCTGCTCCATCGATGAGAGAAGAATCATGTACTATTTTGGGCCCTTTGACACTATCATAAGAATTTAGGTTTCTTTTGAATAATTTAAAATGACTTATTTTTTCACTTTCTAACTTATTATTATTATTTCAGATATCTTCACGTCCATATTTTTGGACATTTTTCAACATGACCGCTGAAATTGATTTTAAGAACATCACCTCAGCAATAGAAGCTGCCAGGTAACTAGATGGGTTGAAGCTGGATGGTCAAAAAATTATAGTTTACTACGAGCAAGATTGGAGCGGTGAGATTTTAATTGTTCTTTTAACTGTTGCTTTAATTATTTTTATCATCCTGTTCGCATATTCTTGCCGCTTTTGTACACTTTTCAAACCCACATAATTCTAATATATCATATGGGTTATCTTTTCAGATCATCCATCTTACATATATATATTTGTAAGGCACATTTCATTTCATAAGAGATTTATCTTTAAAGGCACTCTTTTCACATATGACACAATATTTTCATGGAGGCACATAATTCTTTTGCTATAGTAACATATTTTTTTCAACTATCATCATAATAATATACCAAAATTTACCGAAACAATAAAGGGAATGAGATAATCGAGAGTAGAAGAGAATTAAAATAATATCCTTTCAATCACCAGTCATAATATCTGTTTACGATCGTTCGGCGAAAATTTGTAGTGAATGTGTTGTCTATGGTAAAAATTCTGGTCTGCCACCCGGACCTAAAGGAAGGTCACGGTGGCCAATAAAAAGCTTGTATTGTGATGGGCCCCACATGCTTATATTGACTGTGTATTGTGGACCCCACATATTTACAATCTTCTCCTCTTTTCTATTGATGGGGACCTAGAGGAAGGTCCGCCAACTAGACCTAATTTTTACCCATTGTCTATTGCTATTTTTAAAAATTCTGCATTTATTTAAATGATTTATTAATTATTTAAAAATTATTTAAACCATTTAAATTGAACTAGGTCAATTAAGGGTCACCCTAACTATTATGGGTCATAATGAGGCTCCTTGGACCCATTGGTCTTTAAACCTTGATAACAAAATGTGTGAATGCGCGATGAGATTTGGTGTGAAGCTCAAAATATTATTATTTTTTAAGAGTTTCCTTTTTTACCGTAACTGTGCTTTAACCAAAAAGGCTTTTTAATAACCAATGGGTCATAATGGCAGAGAGAGATAGAAGAATCAATAAGTGAGAGAGAGCTTGTTAATAACCAGAATCATTTGTTCACCTTCACGGTAAAAACATGTCAGATAGAAAGAGAACATCAGAAGACCTCTAACTGTGCATATATAAAATGCCTCATATTTTCAACAGTACAGAACCTGGCCTGTTTAATAGATACAGAGTGAGAGAGACTTCTGCTTCCAACAGCTCATATTTTACGTACCTCCAAAATGTTTTTTTCGACATTGCCTACTGTTAAGGTTGGAAACTTAGCCTGCTCCATCGATGAGAGAAGACTCTTGTACCATTTTGGGCTCTTTGACACTATCCCAAGAATTAAGGTTTCTTTTGAATAATTTTAAATGACTTATTTGTTCACTTTCTAACTTATTATTATTATTTCAGATGTCTGCACGTCCATATTTTTGGACATTTTTCAACAAGACCGTTGAAATTTATTTTGAGAACATCACCTCAGCAATAGAAGCTGCCAGACAACTAGATGGGTTGAAGTTGGATGGTCAAAAAATTGTAGTTTACTACGAGCAAGATTTATGCGGTGAGATTTTAATTATTCTTTTTGCTGCTGCTTTAATTATTTTTATCATTCTGACCGCATATTCTTGTCGTTTTTGTACACTTTTAAAACCCACATAATTCTAATATATCATATGTGTTATCTTTTCAGATCATCCATCTTACATATATATATTTGTAAGGCACATTTCATTTCATAAGAGATTTTTCTCTAAAGGCACTCTTTTCACATAAGACACAATATTTTTATGGAGGCACATAATTCTTCTGCTATAGTAGTATATTTCTTTCAACTATCATCATAATAATATATCAATTTTTACTGAAACAATAAAGGGAAGGATATAATCGAGAGTAGAAGAGAAGTAAAATAATAGCCTTTCAATCACCGGTCAAAATATCCGTTTACGATTGCTCGACGAAAATTTATAGTGAATGTGTTGTCTATGGTAAAAATTTTGGTCTGTCACCCGGACCTAAAGAAAGGTCCCGGTGGCCAATAAAAAGCTTGTATTGTGATGGGCCCCACATGCTTATATTGACTGTGTATTGCGAACCTCACATATTTACAAGGTTCTCCTCTTTTCTATTGATGGGGACCTAGAGGAAGGTCCGCCAAGCGGACCTAATTTTTACCCGTTGTCTATTGCTATTTTTCAAAGTTCTGCATTTATTTAAATGATTTATTAATTATTTAAAAATTATTTAAACTATTTAAATTGAACTAGGTCAATTAAAAGTCACTCTAACTATTATGGGTCATAATGAGGCTCCTTGAACTCATTGGTCTTTAAACCTTGATAACAAAACTCGTGAATGCGCGATGGGCTTTAGTGTGAATCTCAAAATATTATTATTTTTTAAGAGATTCCTTTTTTTTACCGTAACTGTGCTTTAACCAAAAAGGCATTTTAATAACCAATGAGTCATAATGGGAGGGAGAGAGAAGAATCAATAAGTAAGAGATCTTGTTAATAATCAGAATCATTTGTTCACCTTCAGGGTAAAAACATGTTAGATAGAAAGAAAACAACAGGAGAACTCTAACTGTGCATATATAAAACGCCTCATATTTTCAACAATATAGAATCTGACATGTTCAATCGATACAGAGTGAGAGAGACCTCTGCTTTCAACAGCTCATATTTTATGTACCTCCAAATTTTTTTTTCCGATAATGCCTACTGTTAAGGTTGAAAACTTAGCCTGCACCATCGATGAGAGAAGAATCTTGTACCATTTTGGGGCCTTTGGCACTATCATAAGAATTAAGGTTTCTTTTGAATAATTTAAAATGACTTATTTTTTCACTTTCTAACTTATTATTATTATTATTTCAGATGTCTGCACGTCCATATTTTTGGGCATTATTCAATAAGACCACTGAAATTGATTTTGAGAACATCACCTCAGCAATAGAAGCTGATAGGCAACTAGATGGGTTGAAGTTGAATGGTCATTAAATTGTAGTTTACTATGAGCAAGATTGGAGCAGTGAGATTTTAATTGTTCTTTTAACTATTGCTTTAATTATTTTTATCATCCTGACCGCATATTCTTGTCGCTTTTGTACACTTTTCAAACCCACATATTTCTAATATATCATATGGGTTATCTTTTCAGATCATCCATCTTACATATATATTTGTAAGGCACATTTCATTTCATAAGAGATTTTTCTCTAAAGGCATTCTTTTCACATAAGACACAATATTTTCATGGAGTCTCATAATTCTTCCGCTATAGTAGCATATTTCTTTCAACTATCATCATAATAATATGTCATTTTTTACGGAAATAATAAAGGGAAGGAGATAATCAAGAGTAGAAGAGAAGTAAAATAATAGCTCTTCAATCACCAGTCATAATATCCATTTACGATCGCTCGATGACAAAAATTTGTAGTGAATGTGTTGTCTATGTTAAAAATTTTGGTCTGCCACCCGGATCTAAAGGAAGGTCCCGGTGGCCAATAAAAATCTTGTATTGATGATGACCCTCACATGCTATATTGACTTTGTATTGCGGACCCCACATATTTACAAACTTCTCCTGTTTCTATTGATGGGGGCCTAGAGGAAAGGTCCGCCAAACGGACCTAATTTTTTACCCGTTGTCTATTGCTATTTTTCTAAGTTCTGCATTTATTTAAATGATTTACTAATTATTTAAAAATTATTTAAACCATTTAAATTGAATTAGGTCAATTAAGGGTCACCCTAACTATTATGATTCATAATGAGGCTCCTTGGACCCATTGGTCTTTAAACCTTGATAAAAAAACACGTGAATGCACGATGAGCTTTGGTGTGAAACTCAAAATATTATTATTTTTAAGTGATTTCTTTTTTACGGTAATTGTGCTTTATTCAAAAAAGCATTTTAATAACCAATGGGTCATAATGAGAGAGAGAGAGAGAGAGAGAGAGTTTATTAATAACCACAATCTTGTGTTCACCTTCACGGTAAAAGCATGTGATAGAAAGAGAACAGTAGAAGAGCCTCTAACTATGCATATATAAAACGCACCTCATATTTCCAACAATACAGAACCTAGCCTGTTCAATCGATACAAGTGAGAGAGACCTCTGCTTCCAACAGCTCATATTTTACTTACCTACAATTTTTTTTTAGCAATGCCTACTGTTATGGTTGGAAATTTAGCCTGCTCCATCGATGAGAGAAGACTCCTGTACCATTTTGGGACCTTTGGCACTATCACAAGAATGAAGGTTTCTTTTGAATAATTTAAAATGACTTATTTTTTCACTTTCTAACTTATTATTATTATTATTTCAGATGTCTGCACGTCCATATTTTTGGACATTTTTCAACAGGACCATTGAAATATATTTTGAGAACATCACCTCAGCAATAGAAGCTGTCAGGCAACTAGATGGGTTGAAGCTGGATGGTCAAAAAATTATAGTTTACTACCAGCAAGATTGGAGCGGTGAGATTTTAATTGTTCTTTTAACTGTTGCTTTAATTATTTTAATCATCCTGACCGCATATTCTTGTCGCTTTTGTACACTTTTCAAACCCACATAATTCTAATATATCATATGGGTTATCTTTTCAGATCATGCATCTTACATATATATATTTGTAAGGCACATTTCATTTCATAAGAGATTTTTCTCTAAATGCACTTTTTTCACATAAGACAATATTTTTATGAAGGCGCATAATTTTTTCGCTATAGTAGTATATTTATTTCAACTATCATCATAATAATATGTCAATCTTTACCAAAACAATAAAGGGAAGGAGATAATCGAGAGTAGAAGATAAGTAAAATAATAGCCCTTCAATCACTAGTCATAATATCTGTTTACGATCGCTCGGTGAAAATTTATAGTAAATGTGTTGTCTATGGTAAAAAATTTGGTCCGCCACCCGGACCTAAATGAAGGTCCCGGTGGCCAATAAAAAGCTTGTATTGTGATGGCCCCCACATGCCTATATTGACTGTGTGTTGCGGACCCCACATATTTACAAACTTCTCCTATTTTCTATTGATGGGGGCCTAGAGGAAGGTCCACCAACCGGACCTAATTTTTACCCGTTGTCTATTGCTATTTTTCTAAGTTCTGCATTTATTTAAATGATTTACTAATTATTTAAAAATTATTTAAACCATTTAAATTGAATTAGGTCAATTAAGGGTCACCCTAACTATTATGGTTCATAATGAGGCTCCTTGTACCCATTGGTCTTTAAACCTTGATAACAAAACACGTGAATGCACGATGAGCTTTGGTGTGAAACTCAAAACATTATTATTTTTTAAGAGATTCCTTTTTTACGGTAATTATGCTTTAACCAAAAATGCATTTAAATAACATATGGATCATAATGAGAGAGAGAGAGTTTGTTAATAACCATAATCTTATGTTCACCTTCACTATAAAAGCATGTGATAGAAAGAGAACAGTAGAAGAGCTCTAACTATGCATATATAAAATGCACCTGGCCTGTTCAATCGATATAAGTGAGAGAGACCACTGCTTCCAATAGCTCATATTTTACGTACCTACAAATTTTTTTTCAACAATGCCTACTGCTAAGGTTGGAAACTTAGCCTGCTCCATTAATGAGAGAAGACTCATGTACCATTTTGGGACTTTTGGCACTATCACAAGAATGAAGGTTTCTTTTGAATAATTTAAAATGACTTATTTTTTCACTTTCTAACTTATTATTATTATTATTTCAGATGTCTGCACATCCATATTTTTGGACATTTTTCAACAGGACCGTTGAAATTGATTTTGAGAACATCACCTCAGCAATAGAAGCTGTTAGGCAACTAGATGGGTTGAAGCTGGATGGTCAAAAAATTATAGTTTACTACCAGCAAGGTTTGAGCGGTGAGATTTTAATTGTTCTTTTAACTGTTGCTTTAATTATTTTTAACATCCTGACCGCATATTCTTGTCTCTTTTGTACACTTTTCAAACCCACATAATTCTAATATATCATATGGGTTATCTTTTCAGATCATCCATCTTACATATATATATTTGTAAGGCACATTTCATTTCATAAGAGATTTTTCTCTAAATGCATTTTTTTCACATAAGACAATATTTTTATGAAGGCGCACAATTCTTCCGCTATAGTAGTATATTTATTTCAACTATCATCATAATAATATGTCAATCTTTACCAAAATAATAAAGGGAAGGAGATAATCGAGAGTAGAAGATAAGTAAAATAATAGCCCTTCAATCACCAGTCATAATATCCGTTTACGATCGCTCGGTGAAAATTTATAGTGAATGTGTTGTCTATGGTAAAAATTTTGGTCCGCCACCCGGACCTAAAGGAAGGTCCCGGTGGCCAATAAAAAGCTTGTATTGTGATGGCGCTCACATGCCTATATTGACTATGTATTGCGGACCCCACATATTTACAAACTTCTCATGTTTTCTATTGATGGGGGCCTAGAGGAAGGTCCGCCAACCGGACCTAATTTTTACCCGTTGTCTATTGTTATTTTTCTATGTTCTGCATTTATTTAAATGATTTATTAATTATTTAAAATTTATTTAAATTTTTTAAATTGAACTAGGTCAATTAAGGGTCACCCTAACTATTATGGGTCATAATGAGGCTCCTTGAACCCATTAGTCTTTAAACCTTGATAACAAAACACGTGCATGCACGATGAGCTTTACTGCTTTGGTGTGAAGCTCAAAATTTTTTTTTTAAGAGATTCTTTTTTACGGTATTTTAAAAAAAGCATAACCAATGGATAATGATGAGAGGGAGAGGGAAGAATCAATTAGAGAGAGAGAGAGAGTTTGTTAATAATCAAAATGATGTGTTCAACTTCATGATAAAAATATGTGATATAGAAAGAGAAAGTAGAAGAGCTCTTGGTAGCATATATAAAACGTACCTGACCTTTTCAATGAGCTCTAACTATGCATATATAAAACGCCACTGTCGTGTTCAATCGATACAAGTGAGAGAGACCTCTGCTTCCAACAGCTCATATTTTACGTACCTACCAAATTTTTTTTTCGACAATGCCTATTGTTAAGGTTGGAAACTTAGCCTGCTCCATCGATGAGAGGAGACTCCTGTACCGTTTTGGGACCTTTGACACTATCATAAGAATGAAGGTTTCTTTTGAATAATTTAAAATGACTTATTTTTTCACTTTCTAACTTATTATTATTATTATTTCAGATGTCTGCACGTCCATATTTTTGGACATTTTTCAACAGGACCGTTGAAATATATTTTGAGAACATCACCTCAGCAATAGAAGCTGTCAGACAACTAGATGGGTTGAAGCTGGATGGTCAAAAAATTATAGTTTACTACCAGCAAGATTGGAGCGGTGAGATTTTAATTGTTCTTTTAACTGTTGCTTTAATTATTTTAATCATCCTCACCGCATATTCTTGTCGCTTTTGTACACTTTTCAAACCCACATAATTCTAATATATCATATGGGTTATCTTTTCAGATCATGCATCTTACATATATATATTTGTAAGGCACATTTCATTTCATAAGAGATTTTTCTCTAAATGCACTTTTTTCACATAAGACAATATTTTTATGGAGGCGCACAATTCTTCCGCTATAGTAGTATATTTATTTCAACTATCATCATTACAACATTTTTATTTAATAGCCACGTTTATTTTGCGACATTTGTTGAAGCGTGGCCAATTATTTTGATATTCGCCATGTTTTGTAAAAAAACGGTTGCTATTGACATATTTTTTTCAAAAAAAAAAAAAACAATTTGCGGTTTTGGCGCAGGAGGGCGGGAGAACATTTGGTATTAGCGACAAAACATGAGATGTGAAAATATTAGCGGCAAAGGGCAAATAGTTTCTTAATAAAAAATTTTGACTTAAAAAAATTTCCTTTCCTGTCCTCTCCTGGCAGCTTTTCTAACCTAAAACCCTCAGCCATTCTCCCCCAATTCTGCCGACCGCGAGATCGACTCGCCTTTTCTGCCGACCGCCGACCTCCGACTGACGCCCCGCGACTCTGCTTTTCCTCTGACCGACAGCCCCTCGCTACTTCGCCATTTATGCCGACCACCAGCCCTCTCCCTCAGGATCGCTCGGCCTCGGCGTGCAAGTTCTCGGCGTGCAAATTCCTTGGCCTGCAAGTTTCTCACCAGCCCGGCCACTCATCTCACTAGTGTTTTGAAGATTTTTTTCTCCCTTCATCGACGTGCAAGTTTCTCACCTCTCCCTTCCTCGAAAGGGCCCGATCCATTTGTAAGTAAATCGACCTCTTTTTCTTCGTGATAGGGAGCAAATATATAGGGAGAAAATATTCATATGGATCTGGAATGGCTCAAGTATGGCTTCCATTTTTTTTAAATAAAATTTTCCACGAACTTCTCTGCAGCTGCATCCTACGTTACAGCTAGTTTCTGTTACAATTTGGCATTAAAAATATAATCTTTGACACTGGATCGTTGATAAATTTGCTTGTTCATATGAATAATATTTGTTAACGATAATTGAACAAAGAAAGAAAAAAATATACATGTTTCACACTAAAATTAGAGCTATGTTCACTGTATAGAAACAATGTCATAGAGAAGCAGAGAGAGAGAGAGCTATCAATTTGCACCTTCAAATCCGATAGCTTGCAGAGTTTACATAACATTTCATAATGCAGAAGAATTTCCCAAAATATACCAGAATTAACATTGTTTTTTTTGTAGTTAAGATGTTTGATATTTTGTCTTAGAAGAAATTATATTGAATTTATTGTTTACATAACTTTATTCTTGGATGTATTTTTTTGAAATGTAAATATTATCTAAATTATCTCTATGTGACTGAAGCTTTTATATTTAGGTTGTTTTAGAAAAGGCGATAGCTAAATTATCTCCTACATGAATTTCAAATTACACGTCCCTTTTTTCCCAAACACTTCAATTTCTTCTTGGCTTTCTTTGTATTGTTATCCTTCATTGGCTCCCACTGTAGCGTTATTTAAACTATTATACCTATGGGAAGAGGAAGAACTAAGACAAGCAAGGCTGAAGAGGAGGGAGCAATGAATACATATAATAGTATTAACAAGGCAGCATGTTTGAATGATAATTTGTGTAGTATATAGCAAAATTATGTGTGTTGAGCAGAGAGAGACAGAGAGTGTTATATAGAAATGGCATGCGGAACATGTATGAATAATAAAGGTATGAGTGTATGGCCAATGTGACTGAGATGTAGTGTAGAGATATATATACTCATATGGTCACATCCAATCTAGTTATGCATATTTTCTTTCTTCTTGCTATGATTTTTGTTCGCATGATGTTGGCATGATGTAATGTGCTTAATACGACAACTACGCCACGCTTAGGCTCCGTTTGGGAGGACTTATTTTCACCGGTCAAGCGGTTACGATCGCATGAATCGGACCTTAATTATGGTCAGGTTCATGCGGTCGCAACCCTTGACCGGTGAATATAAGTCCCCCCAAACGGAGCCATAATATCTAGATAACACGTCATTTTATATAACAGTTAGACCAAAGAGCCCCTTAGCCCCAATCCTATCAAATCTGTCAAATCCTATTAATGATTTCCTTATTTAACCCAGTTCCTCATTGAGAAAAACTTGTGGTAGAAAATGTTAAGAAACTTCTGAAGAATATTTGTTCTTTTAAAGTGGAAATGAAATGCAATATATTGGTAATGAAATGCAATATATTGAAAAATTATGTATGCATGATGATGAGGGTGATGTGTAAGTATTCTCCTTTTTATTCAACACACTCATTATTTTTTAATATATATATATTATATTTGTGTTCTATTTTTTATGCAGGTGATCAGTAATGGCTCCTAAAAGGAGAATTGATCCAAGAAGTTTATGTGTTTCTAGGGATCACATTGAGACAACAAATGGTCAAAATATGGATTCTCCATCAGAAAATGAAAATATAGTTGTCAATACTAGCAATATAAATGCTAGCACTTCGCATGCTCATGTGGATCCACTATATGATGCAACTACTATGGCTTACTTTTCATCTGATGAAAGCGCACATGGAGATCAAGTTAATAATGAGGAAACTGTCATTCCTTCTGATGATGAAATAGAGACTCCCAATTCAACAGGTAAATAATACATTTATATTTACTTTTGTGATTTACCATTAGCATTAAATTTTATTCAAAATTGTTAATTTTAGAGATGAGAATACCTAAAAAAGGACGCGGAGAAACTACATGCAGACACATTCATTTAATGCCCCCAGATAAAGTCATCAAAATGCAACGTAATGATTATGGTCAATTTGTGGGTGATGGTCAAGTTCAATTGTCATCTTTCATGGGGACTCTAATTAGAACCGGATCGTTGTTTCCAATGACCCCATTTTCGTGGACTCATGTATCCAATTTTAGTAAGAACACAGCATGGAGTTTAATAAAGGTGTATTATTTCTTCAATCATTTACATTTATATTAACATAATAATTTGTATTTATTAACATTCATGTTTACTGATGCAGCAACGATTTGATGTTTACGAGTCTGATAAGAAACATATCATGCACCTCCTTGGTGAAAGATTTAAAGACAATAAGGCAAAATGTAAAAGTTTATTTTACCGACCATCAGACACACCTGAGGCCGTTATTGCCCGAGGTGGTCCTAAAAGCATGCCTGTAAGTGAATTTGTTGATATGGTGACATATTGGTACTCGCCGAAGGGGAAGGTAATTTTTGGCTTTTTAGTAATGCATTTTGATACATTTTATATTTTTTGCATATCGAGTTTTGCTGCTACAATTTACTACATTTCTATATTTTTTACATATTGTTAATTTTTTGGATGTCGTAGAGCATTAGTGAAAAAAATAAAGCATGCCGAAGTAATCAAATTGGCGCACATGCACTGGGTAGGACAAGTCTCGCTAATAGGAGGAAAGAATTGGTATGTCAAATAGTGCGGTATGTACTATTTATTATTCTTATTCTTTATAGTAAAATGATGAAATATTTTTTGTTAAGGCTGCTGAATTGGGAAAGGAGCCAACGCGTCTTGAATTATACATAAATAGTCGTACAAGCAAAGCGAAAGAAAATAGTTTGGTGGATGATTATGCTATATCAAAAAAGGTATGAATGTTTTATTCTTGGATGTATTTTTTTTAAATTCAAATATTATCTAAATTATCTCTACGTGACTGAATTTTTATATTTAGGTTGCTTTAGAAAAGGCGATAGTTGAGCAGATGTCACAATGTCCTCTTGACACACCGATTGGTGAAATCCATGAAGCTGCTTTTCGGTCTACATTTGGACCAGAAAATTATGGTCGTTGTCGGATCATGGGATCTGGTGTCACGACAATTCAAGTGTATCCTGATCTGTCACGTCGTTCAAATATGTCTGGCACTACAAATTCAAGGGAGATGCGAGAGATTAATCAATTGAAAGTCCAAGTGACGAATATGCAAAAAACTATAGATTGTCTAGTGAATGCCATGACACACCAAAGTTCTAGAGAAGATTGTTCTGGAACATCTGCGGGCCATGGGGTTTATCTATCTGCGGATCAGGTATAATTGATATTCGATCAGTCCGCCTATAATACTTTTTCTTAAATTTTAGTTATATTCTATCAAAGTCTAATACTTTTTATTTAATATTTTTGTAGCTTGCAAAAATGATGAATACTATTTCTAGATCAAACCAAAATACTGAGTCTAATTCTGAGGATACGCCTCCTACGGAACCTAACACGAGAGTCCACCCTGAACATGGTAATGTAAAAATGAACATATTTTTCAATTTGTACATAAACATTCTCAGGTAAAATTATTGTTTTTTTTTCTGGAATATGCTTATGGCATTTCTAATCTAGGTTAGATCCTACCTAGAGTTTGCTGACAGTTTAGATTGAAGTTTTGGATCACTTCCTAATTCCTGAATCTTCAGACATGCATAAATGAGACAGGTTAGATTGAAATTTGCATAAATGAGACAGTTTAGATTGAAGTTTTGGATCACTTCCTAAAATTTTAGTGGATGTAAGTAGATTTTAGTGTTGGATATATTAGAACTCGGCATATTTTCTTAAACTTTTTGAAAAAGTGATACCCCGCTATTGGCATGGTGGTGGCTGTCGTAAACTCATGGGTTAAGTAGCTATATTTTGTGCATGCTTAATCACAACTGTCCATTCATTTAATCTGCAATCTCTTTTCCATTGTATATAGAAGCTCAAATCACATGTTTATTTTCCATGTCTTATTTCTTTGCTGATGCTGTGACAACCATCGCTTTTAAACTCTCAATGCCAGTTAGATTTGCAAGTAGGATTTCGAAAATTCGGTGGCAAAACCTATTCAGCTACGACTTAATTAATCACCGAGGGACTGTCAAATGCAACAACAGTGAGAGCTTGTGAAGAGTGTAGTTGTTGAAGTAGAGAGAAGATCTTTGTAGGAAACAGTGAGGTCATAGCTAGCTCATCGTCATGGTGTGTTATCTGAGAATGTTTATAGGACATCCTGGGGCAACTCGTTTCTACTATACAGGGCTGTCATCTCCATGATCCCCTTTAGGACCTTAAGCAGGCTCTTTGGGATTGATTTTCACTCCTACCATACTTTTAAAGTTTCCTTATTCTGATGTTGATTGGTAGAAGATGGTGATGAAGAGCGATAATGTGCTGTGAGCCTGTGACGAGCGACAACTGAGGTGGAGGGCGACATCGTGTAGCGATGGGCCGCGATGAGCGACATCGTGTAGCGATGGACCGCGATGAGCGACATCAAGCACAACAATGAGAATTGAGCCGGTAGTACACTGGGCGGTGACTTGATATAAATATTCGCACATTAGGTGGGTGATGACCCTACCCTACCTGATTCTGAGATCCAAGAACCCACATGACTTGGATCAGTGGTCTTGTGATCAGATGAACATGGGGGGTGCATTAATTAATGGCTCGTTCAGCTAGATAACTTCCTTCCACCCCCTTCCACTTGTTGTCAGTACAAAAGAGACTGTTAGCACAACCCCCACCAGCCCGCCACATTGAAACCTGTTGCCCAACCACAGCAACCCCTGAACACACCACCAGCCCGCCACATTGAAACCTGCTGCCCAACCACAGCAACCCCGCCAGAGGATAACTAACTGCCCAGCCACATGTGAAGCCTGCTGCCCAGCCACGTCAACCATGTTAAGTTATTTCCTTAATCTGGGGATATATCACTAGTCTCATTTATGCAAACTGAAGAGGTAGTTTTACAAAAATAAGCTATTTAACTTTTGTTTTATGAAGACTGTAGATATACATAAGAAAGTATTGTTGTTATTGTCCGATTTATTTGATACACTATTTGTAATGATTAAATTATTTTATTGCAGGATATATCTAAGTACTGAAATATGGATTATATAGTCATGATCGCAAGTCACAACAAGACTTTTGGGAGGTGGAATCCGCATTTTGGTTCTGGTGATGGTCATGGTTATGCTTCACAAGCTTGTGTCCTCTTTTATGAGAACATAAATTTTGTAAAAATTTTGTAATTCATGGACTAATTTTGTTATTTTATTGTAAAATGAAACAATGTTATTTTGGACTGTATATTTTCATATTGATGTCTATTTTCAGCTGTGCTAGGATATAAATTTTTTTTTTTTTTTTATATTAAACAGTTTTGGCGGCGTTTTTTAAGTAAACGTGGCCAAAACAATTAAAAGTTGCAACGTTTTGTAGGAAAACGTGGCTAAAGCTTGCCACGTTTTACAGGCCAAACGTGGCCAAATACCGCAACGTTTATAATTGTAAACGTCGCTAATGTTATTGTTGTATTGGCGACGCGGCAAGCAAAAAACGTCGCTAATACTTTTGGCGACGCTTCTATTCGCGACGCTTAAGCGACGTTTCTAAAAACGTCGCGAAAACATTAGCGACGTTTGAAAAACGTCGCCAAAGCCTATTAAAAACGTGGCCAATGCCCAGATTTCTTGTAGTGCATCATAATAATATGTCAATCTTTACCGAAACAATAACGGAAAAGAGATAATCGAGAGTAGAAGATAAGTAAAATAATAGCCCTTCAATCACCAGTCATAATATCCGTTTACGATCGCTCGGTGAAAATTTAAAGTGAATGTGTTGTCTATGGTAAAAATTTTGGTCCGCCACCCGGACCTAAAGGAAGGTCTCGGTGGCCAATAAAAAGCTTGTATTGTGATGACCCTCACATGTCTATATTGACTTTGTATTGCGGACCCCACATATTTACAAACTTCTCATGTTTTCTATTGATGGGGGCCTAGAGGAAGGTCCGCCAACCGGGCCTAATTTTTACCCGTTGTCTATTGCTATTTTTCTAAGTTTTGCATTTATTTAAATGATTTACTAATTATTTAAAAATTATTTAAATTATTTAAATTGAATTAGGTCAATTAAGGGTCACCCTAACTATTATAGTTCATAATGAGGCTCCTTGGACCCATTGGTCTTTAAACCTTGATAACAAAATGCATGTACGATGAGCTTTGCTGCTTTGGTGTGAAGCTCAAATTTTTTTTTAAGAGATTCTTTTTTACATTTTAATAACCAATGGATAATGATGAGAGGGAGAGGGAAGAATCAATTAGAGAGAGAGAGAGAGTTTGTTAATAATCAAAATGATGTGTTCAACTTCATGATAAAAATATGTGATATAGAAAGAGAAAGTAGAAGAGCTCTTGGTAGCATATATAAAACGTACCTGGCCTTTTCAATGAGCTCTAACTATGCATATATAAAACGCCACTGTCGTGTTCAATCGATACAAGTGAGAGAGACCTCTGCTTCCAACAGCTCATATTTTACGTACCTACCAAATTTTTTTTTCGACAATGCCTATTGTTAAGGTTGGAAACTTAGCCTGCTCCATCGATGAGAGGAGACTCCTGTACCGTTTTGGGACCTTTGACACTATCACAAGAATGAAGGTTTCTTTTGAATAATTTAAAATGACTTATTTTTTCACTTTCTAACTTATTATTATTATTATTTCAGATGTCTGCACGTCCATATTTTTGGACATTTTTCAACAGGACCGTTGAAATATATTTTGAGAACATCACCTCAGCAATAGAAGCTGTCAGGCAACTAGATGGGTTGAAGCTGGATGGTCAAAAAATTATAGTTTACTACCAGCAAGATTGGAGCGGTGAGATTTTAATTGTTCTTTTAACTGTTGCTTTAATTATTTTAATCATCCTGACCGCATATTCTTGTCGCTTTTGTACACTTTTCAAACCCACATAATTCTAATATATCATATGGGTTATCTTTTCAGATCATGCATCTTACATATATATATTTGTAAGGCACATTTCATTTCATAAGAGATTTTTCTCTAAATGCACTTTTTTCACATAAGACAATATTTTTATGGAGGCGCACAATTCTTCCGCTACAGTAGTATATTTATTTCAACTATCATCATAATAATATGTCAATCTTTACCGAAACAATAAAGGAAAGGAGATAATCGAGAGTAGAAGATAAGTAAAATAATAGCCCTTCAATCACCAGTCATAATATCCGTTTACGATCGCTCGGTGAAAATTTATAGTGAATGTGTTGTCTATGGTAAAAATTTTGGTCCGCCACCCGGACCTAAAGGAAGGTCCCGGTGGCCAATAAAAAGCTTGTATTATGATGACCCTCACATGTCTATATTGACTTTGTATTGCGGACCCCACATATTTACAAACTTCTCCTGTTTTCTATTGATGGGGGCCTAGAGAAAGGTCCGCCAACCGGGCCTAATTTTTACCCGTTGTCTATTGCTATTTTTCTAAGTTCTGCATTTATTTAAATGATTTACTAATTATTTAAAAATTATTTAAATTATTTAAATTGAATTAGGTCAATTAAGGGTCACCCTAACTATTATGGCTCATAATGAGGCTCCTTGGACCCATTGGTCTTTAAACCTTGATAACAAAATGCATGCACGATGAGCTTTGCTGCTTTGGTGTGAAGCTCAAATTTTTTTTTTAAGAGATTCTTTTTTACATTTTAATAACCAATGGATAATGATGAGAGGGAGAGGGAAGAATCAATTAGAGAGAGAGAGAGAGTTTGTTAATAATCAAAATGATGTGTTCAACTTCATGATAAAAATATGTGATATAGAAAGAGAAAGTAGAAGAGCTCTTGGTAGCATATATAAAACGTACCTGGCCTTTTCAATGAGCTCTAACTATGCATATATAAAACGCCACTGTCGTGTTTAATCGATACAAGTGAGAGAGACCTCTGCTTCCAACAGCTCATATTTTACGTACCTACCAAATTTTTTTTCGACAATGCCTATTGTTAAGGTTGGAAACTTAGCCTGCTCCATCGATGAGAGGAGACTCCTGTACCGTTTTGGGACCTTTGGCAATATCACAAGAATGAAGGTTTCTTTTGAATAATTTAAAATGACTTATTTTTTCACTTTCTAACTTATTATTATTATTATTTCAGATGTCTGCACGTCCATATTTTTGGACATTTTTCAACAGGACCGTTGAAATATATTTTGAGAACATCACCTCAGCAATAGAAGCTGTCAGGCAACTAGATGGGTTGAAGCTGGATGGTCAAAAAATTATAGTTTACTACCAGCAAGATTGGAGGGGTGAGATTTTAATTGTTCTTTTAACTGTTGCTTTAATTATTTTAATCATCCTCACCGCATATTCTTGTCGCTTTTGTACACTTTTCAAACCCACATAATTCTAATATATCATATGGGTTATCTTTTCAGATCATGCATCTTACATATATATATTTGTAAGGCACATTTCATTTCATAAGAGATTTTTCTCTAAATGCACTTTTTTCACATAAGACATTATTTTTATGGAGGCGCACAATTCTTCCGCTATAGTAGTATATTTATTTCAACTATCATCATAATAATATGTCAATCTTTACCGAAACAATAAAGGAAAGGAGATAATCGAGAGTAGAAGATAAGTAAAATAATAGCCCTTCAATCACCAGTCATAATATCCGTTTACGATCGCTCGGTGAAAATTTATAGTGAATGTGTTGTCTATGGTAAAAATTTTGGTCCGCCACCCGGACCTAAAGGAAGGTCCCGGTGGCCAATAAAAAGCTTGTATTGTGATGACCCTCACATGTCTATATTGACTTTGTATTGCGGACCCCACATATTTACAAACTTCTCCTGTTTTCTATTGATGGGGGCCTAGAGGAAGGTCCGCCAACCGGGCCTAATTTTTACCCGTTGTCTATTGCTATTTTTCTAAGTTCTGCATTTATTTAAATGATTTACTAATTATTTAAAAATTATTTAAATTTTTTAAATTGAATTAGGTCAATTAAGGGTCACCCTAACTATTATGGTTCATAATGAGGCTCCTTGGACACATTGGTCTTTAAACCTTGATAACAAAATGCATGCACGATGAGCTTTGCTGCTTTGGTGTGAAGCTCAATTTTTTTTTAAGAGATTCTTTTTTACATTTTAATAACCAATGGATAATGATGAGAGGGAGAGGGAAGAATCAATTAGAGAGAGAGAGAGAGAGTTTGTTAATAATCAAAATGATGTGTTCAACTTCATGATAAAAATATGTGATATAGAAAGAGAAAGTAGAAGAGCTCTTGGTAGCATATATAAAACGTACCTGGCCTTTTCAATGAGCTCTAACTATGCATATATAAAACGACACTGTCGTGTTCAATCGATACAAGTGAGAGAGACCTCTGCTTCCAACAGCTCATATTTTACGTACCTACCAAAATTTTTTTTCGACAATGCCTATTGTTAAGGTTGGAAACTTAGCCTGCTCCATCGATGAGAGGAGACTCCTGTACCATTTTGGGACCTTTGACACTATCACAAGAATGAAGGTTTCTTTTGAATAATTTAAAATGACTTATTTTTTCACTTTCTAACTTATTATTATTATTATTTCAGATGTCTGCACGTCCATATTTTTGGACATTTTTCAACAGGACCGTTGAAATATATTTTGAGAACATCACCTCAGCAATAGAAGCTGTCAGGCAACTAGATGGGTTGAAGCTGGATGGTCAAAAAATTATAGTTTACTACCAGCAAGATTGGAGCGGTGAGATTTTAATTGTTCTTTTAACTGTTGCTTTAATTATTTTAATCATCCTCACCGCATATTCTTGTCGCTTTTGTACACTTTTCAAACCCACATAATTCTAATATATCATATGGGTTATCTTTTCAGATCATGCATCTTACATATATATATTTGTAAGGCACATTTCATTTCATAAGAGATTTTTCTCTAAATGCACTTTTTTCACATAAGACAATATTTTTATGGAGGCGCACAATTCTTCCGCTATAGTAGTATATTTATTTCAACTATCATCATAATAATATGTCAATCTTTACCGAAACAATAAAGGAAAGGAGATAATCGAGAGTAGAAGATAAGTAAAATAATAGCCCTTCAATCACCAGTCATAATATCCGTTTACGATCGCTCGGTGAAAATTTATAGTGAATGTGTTGTCTATGGTAAAAATTTTGGTCCGCCACCCGGACCTAAAGGAAGGTCTCGGTGGCCAATAAAAAGCTTGTATTGTGATGACCCTCACATGTCTATATTGACTTTGTATTGCGGACCCCACATATTTACAAACTTCTCCTGTTTTCTATTGATGGGGGCCTAGAGGAAGGTCCGCCAACCGGGCCTAATTTTTACCCGTTGTCTATTGCTGTTTTTCTAAGTTCTGCATTTATTTAAATGATTTACTAATTATTTAAAAATTATTTAAACCATTTAAACTGAATTAGGTCAATTAAGGGTCACCCTAACTATTATGGTTCATAATGAGTCTCCTTCGACCCATTGGTCTTTAAACTTTGATAACAAAACACGTGAATGCACGATGAGCTTTGGCGTGAAACTCAAAATATTATTATTTTTTAAGAGATTCCTTTTTTACGATAATTGTGCTTTAACCAAAAAAACATTTTAATAACCAATGGGTCATAATGAGAGAGAGAGAGAGAGTTTGTTAATAACCACAATCTTGTATTCACCTTCACGGTAAAAGCATGTGATAGAAAGAGAACAGTAGAAGAGCTCTAACTATGCATATATAAAACGCACCTGGCATGTTCAATCGATACAAGTGAGAGAGACCTCTGCTTCCAACAGCTCATATTTTACGTACCTACAAATTTTTTTTTCCAGCAATGCCTACTGCTAAGGTTGGAAACTTAGCCTGCTCCATCGATGAAAGAAGACTCCTGTACCATTTTGGGACCTTTGGCACTATCACAAGAATGAAGGTTTCTTTTGAATAATTTAAAATGACTTATTTTTTCACTTTCTAACTTATTATTATTATTATTTCAGATGTCTGCACGTCCATATTTTTGGACATTTTTCAACAGGACCGTTGAAATTGATTTTGAGAACATCACCTCAGCAATAGAAGCTGTCAGGCAACTAGATGGGTTGAAGCTGGATGGTAAAAAAATTGTAGTTTACTACCAGCAAGATTGGAGCGGTGAGATTTTAATTGTTCTTTTAACCGTTGCTTTAATTATTTTTAACATCCTGACCGCATATTCTTGTCGCTTTTGTACACTTTTCAAACCCACATAATTCTAATATATCATATGGGTTATCTTTTCAGATCATCCATCTTACATATATATATTTGTAAGGCACATTTCATTTCATAAGAGATTTTTCTCTAAATGCACTTTTTTCACATAAAACAATATTTTTATGGAGGCGCACAATTCTTCCCCTATAGTAGCATATTTATTTCAACTATCATCATAATAATATGACAATCTTTATCAAAACAATAAAGGGAAGGAGATAATCGAGAGTAGAAGATAAGTAAAATAATAGCCCTTCAATCACCAGTCATAATATCCGTTTACGATCGCTCGGTGAAAATTTATAGTGAATGTGTTGTCTATGGTAAAAATTTTGGTCCGCCACCCGGACCTAAAGGAAGGTCCCGGTGGCCAATAAAAAGCTTGTATTGTGATGGCGCTCACATGCCTATATTGACTATGTATTGCGGACCTCACATATTTACAAACTTCTCATGTTTTCTATTGATGGGGGCCTAGAGGAAGGTCCGCCAACCGGACTTAATTTTTACCCGTTGTCTATTGTTATTTTTCTATGTTCTGCATTTATTTAAATGATTTATTAATTATTTAAATTTTATTTAAATTTTATAAATTGAACTAGGTCAATTAAGGGTCACCCTAACTATTATGGGTCATAATGAGGCTCCTTGAACCCATTAGTCTTTAAACCTTGATAACAAAATGCATGCACGATGAGCTTTGCTGCTTTGGTGTGAAGCTCAATTTTTTTTAAGAGATTCTTTTTTACATTTTAATAACCAATGGATAATGATGAGAGGGAGAGGGAAGAATCAATTAGAGAGAGAGAGAGAGTTTGTTAATAATCAAAATGATGTGTTCAACTTCATGATAAAAATATGTGATATAGAAAGAGAAAGTAGAAGAGCTCTTGGTAGCATATATAAAACGTACTTGGCCTTTTCAATGAGCTCTAACTATGCATATATAAAACGCCACTGTCGTGTTCAATCGATACAAGTGAGAGAGACCTCTGCTTCCAACAGCTCATATTTTACGTACCTACCAAATTTTTTTTCGACAATGCCTATTGTTAAGGTTGAAAACTTAGCCTGCTCCATCGATGAGAGGAGACTCCTGTACCGCTTTGGGACCTTTGACACTATCACAAGAATGAAGGTTTCTTTTGAATAATTTAAAATGACTTATTTTTTCACTTTCTAACTTATTATTATTATTATTTCAGATGTCTGCACGTCCATATTTTTGGACATTTTTCAACAGGACCGTTGAAATATATTTTGAGAACATCACCTCAGCAATAGAAGCTGTCAGGCAACTAGATGGGTTGAAGCTGGATGGTCAAAAAATTATAGTTTACTACCAGCAAGATTGGAGCGGTGAGATTTTAATTGTTCTTTTAACTGTTGCTTTAATTATTTTAATCATCCTCACCGCATATTCTTGTCGCTTTTGTACACTTTTCAAACCCACATAATTCTAATATATCATATGGGTTATCTTTTCAGATCATGCATCTTACATATATATATTTGTAAGGCACATTTCATTTCATAAGAGATTTTTCTCTAAATGCACTTTTTTCACATAAGACAATATTTTTATGGAGGCGCACAATTCTTCCGCTATAGTAGTATATTTATTTCAACTATCATCATAATAATATGTCAATCTTTACCGAAACAATAAAGGAAAGGAGATAATCGAGAGTAGAAGATAAGTAAAATAATAGCCCTTCAATCACCAGTCATAATATCCGTTTACGATCGCTCGGTGAAAATTTATAGTGAATGTGTTGTCTATGGTAAAAATTTTGGTCCGCCACCCGGACCTAAAGGAAGGTCCCGGTGGCCAATAAAAAGCTTGTATTGTGATGACCCTCACATGTCTATATTGACTTTCTATTGCGGACCCCACATATTTACAAACTTCTCCTGTTTTCTATTGATGGGGGCCTAGAGGAAGATCCGCCAACCGGGCCTAATTTTTACCCGTTGTCTATTGCTATTTTTCTAAGTTTTGCATTTATTTAAATGATTTACTAATTATTTAAAAATTATTTAAATTATTTAAATTGAATTAGGTCAATTAAGGGTCACCCTAACTATTATGGTTCATAATGAGGCTCCTTGGACCCATTGGTCTTTAAACCTTGATAACAAAATGCATGCACGATGAGCTTTGCTGCTTTGGCGTGAAGCTCAAATTTTTTTTTAAGAGATTCTTTTTTACATTTTAATAACCAATGGATAATGATGAGAGGGAGAGGGAAGAATCAATTAGAGAGAGAGAGAGAGAGTTTGTTAATAATCAAAATGATGTGTTCAACTTCATGATAAAAATATGTGATATAGAAAGAGAAAGTAGAAGAGCTCTTGGTAGCATATATAAAACGTACCTGGCCTTTTCAATGAGCTCTAACTATCCATATATAAAACGCCACTGTCGTGTTCAGTCGATACAAGTGAGAGAGACCTCTGCTTCCAACAGCTCATATTTTACGTACCTACCAAATATTTTTTTCGACAATGCCTATTGTTAAGGTTGGAAACTTAGCCTGCTCCATCGATGAGAGGAGACTCCTGTACCGTTTTGGGACCTTTGGCACTATCACAAGAATGAAGGTTTCTTTTGAATAATTTAAAATGACTTATTTTTTCACTTTCTAACTTATTATTATTATTATTTCAGATGTCTGCACGTCCATATTTTTGGACATTTTTCAACAGGACCGTTGAAATATATTTTGAGAACATCACCTCAGCAATAGAAGCTGTCAGGCAACTAGATGGGTTGAAGCTGGATGGTCAAAAAATTATAGTTTACTACCAGCAAGATTGGAGCGGTGAGATTTTAATTGTTCTTTTAACTGTTGCTTTAATTATTTTAATCATCCTGACCGCATATTCTTGTCGCTTTTGTACACTTTTCAAACCCACATAATTCTAATATATCATATGGGTTATCTTTTCAGATCATGCATCTTACATATATATATTTGTAAGGCACATTTCATTTCATAAGAGATTTTTCTCTAAATGCACTTTTTTCACATAAGACAATATTTTTATGGAGGCGCACAATTCTTCCGCTACAGTAGTATATTTATTTCAACTATCATCATAATAATATGTCAATCTTTACCGAAACAATAAAGGAAAGGAGATAATCGAGAGTAGAAGATAAGTAAAATAATAGCCCTTCAATCACCAGTCATAATATCCGTTTACGATCGCTCGGTGAAAATTTATAGTGAATGTGTTGTCTATGGTAAAAATTTTGGTCCGCCACCCGGACCTAAAGGAAGGTCCCGGTGGCCAATAAAAAGCTTGTATTGTGATGACCCTCACATGTCTATATTGACTTTGTATTGCGGACCCCACATATTTACAAACTTCTCCTGTTTTCTATTGATGGGGGCCTAGAGGAAGGTCCGCCAACCGGGCCTAATTTTTACCCGTTGTCTATTGCTATTTTTCTAAATTCTGCATTTATTTAAATGATTTACTAATTATTTAAAAATTATTTAAATTTTTTAAATTGAATTAGGTCAATTAAGGGTCACCCTAACTATTATGGTTCATAATGAGGCTCCTTGGACCCATTGGTCTTTAAACCTTGATAACAAAATGCATGCACGATGAGCTTTGCTGCTTTGGTGTGAAGCTCAAATTTTTTTTTTTAAGAGATTCTTTTTTACATTTTAATAACCAATGGATAATGATGAGAGGGAGAGGGAAGAATCAATTAGAGAGAGAGAGAGAGAGTTTGTTAATAATCAAAATTATGTGTTCAACTTCATGATAAAAATATGTGATATAGAAAGAGAAAGTAGAAGAGCTCTTGGTAGCATATATAAAACGTACCTGGCCTTTTCAATGAGCTCTAACTATGCATATATAAAACGCCACTGTCGTGTTCAATCGATACAAGTGAGAGAGACCTCTGCTTCCAACAGCTCATATTTTACGTACCTACCAAATTTTTTTTTCGACAATGCCTATTGTTAAGGTTGGAAACTTAGCCTGCTCCATCGATGAGAGGAGACTCCTGTACCGTTTTGGGACCTTTAGCACTATCACAAGAATGAAGGTTTCTTTTGAATAATTTAAAATGACTTATTTTTTCACTTTCTAACTTATTATTATTATTATTTCAGATGTCTGCACGTCCATATTTTTGGACATTTTTCAACAGGACCGTTGAAATATATTTTGAGAACATCACCTCAGCAATAGAAGCTGTCAGGCAACTAGATGGGTTGAAGCTGGATGGTCAAAAAATTATAGTTTACTACCAGCAAGATTGGAGCGGTGAGATTTTAATTGTTCTTTTAACTGTTGCTTTAATTATTTTAATCATCCTGACCGCATATTCTTGTCGCTTTTGTACACTTTTCAAACCCACATAATTCTAATATATCATATGGGTTATCTTTTCAGATCATGCATCTTACATATATATATTTGTAAGGCACATTTCATTTCATAAGAGATTTTTCTCTAAATGCACTTTTTTCACATAAGACAATATTTTTATGGAGGCGCACAATTCTTCCGCTATAGTAGTATATTTATTTCAACTATCATCATAATAATATGTCAATCTTTACCGAAACAATAAAGGAAAGGAGATAATCGAGAGTAGAAGATAAGTAAAATAACAGCCCTTCAATCACCAGTCATAATATCCGTTTACGATCGCTCGGTGAAAATTTATAGTGAATGTGTTGTCTATGGTAAAAATTTTGGTCCGCCACCCGGACCTAAAGGAAGGTCCCGGTGGCCAATAAAAAGCTTGTATTGTGATGACCCTCACATGTCTATATTGACTTTGTATTACGGACCCCACATATTTACAAACTTCTCCTGTTTTCTATTGATGGGGGCCTAGAGGAAGGTCCGCCAACCGGGCCTAATTTTTACCCGTTGTCTATTGCTATTTTTCTAAGTTCTGCATTTATTTAAATGATTTACTAATTATTTAAAAATTATTTAAATTTTTTAAATTGAATTAGGTCAATTAAGGGTCACCCTAACTATTATGGTTCATAATGAGTCTCCTTCGACCCATTGGTCTTTAAACTTTGATAACAAAACACGTGAATGCACGATGAGCTTTGGCGTGAAACTCAAAATATTATTATTTTTTAAGAGATTCCTTTTTTACGATAATTGTGCTTTAACCAAAAAAACATTTTAATAACCAATGGGTCATAATGAGAGAGAGAGAGAGAGAGTTTGTTAATAACCACAATCTTGTGTTCACCTTCACGGTAAAAGCATGTGATAGAAAGAGAACAGTAGAAGAGCTCTAACTATGCATATATAAAACGCACCTGGCATGTTCAATCGATATAAGTGAGAGAGACCTCTGCTTCCAACAGCTCATATTTTACGTACCTACAAATTTTTTTTTCCAGCAATGCCTACTGCTAAGGTTGGAAACTTAGCCTGCTCCATCGATGAAAGAAGACTCCTGTACCATTTTGGGACCTTTGGCACTATCACAAGAATGAAGGTTTCTTTTGAATAATTTAAAATGACTTATTTTTTCACTTTCTAACTTATTATTATTATTATTTCAGATGTCTGCACGTCCATATTTTTGGACATTTTTCAACAGGACCGTTGAAATTGATTTTGAGAACATCACCTCAGCAATAGAAGCTGTCAGGCAACTAGATGGGTTGAAGCTGGATGGTAAAAAAATTGTAGTTTACTACCAGCAAGATTGGAGCGGTGAGATTTTAATTGTTCTTTTAACCGTTGCTTTAATTATTTTTAACATCCTGACCGCATATTCTTGTCGCTTTTGTACACTTTTCAAACCCACATAATTCTAATATATCATATGGGTTATCTTTTCAGATCATCCATCTTACATATATATATTTGTAAGGCACATTTCATTTCATAAGAGATTTTTCTCTAAATGCACTTTTTTCACATAAAACAATATTTTTATGGAGGCGCACAATTCTTCCCCTATAGTAGCATATTTATTTCAACTATCATCATAATAATATGACAATCTTTATCAAAACAATAAAGGGAAGGAGATAATCGAGAGTAGAAGATAAGTAAAATAATAGCCCTTCAATCACCAGTCATAATATCCGTTTACGATCGCTCGGTGAAAATTTATAGTGAATGTGTTGTCTATGGTAAAAATTTTGGTCCGCCACCCGGACCTAAAGGAAGGTCCCGGTGGCCAATAAAAAGCTTGTATTGTGATGGCGCTCACATGCCTATATTGACTATGTATTGCGGACCCCACATATTTACAAACTTCTCATGTTTTCTATTGATGGGGGCCTAGAGGAAGGTCCGCCAACCGGACTTAATTTTTACCCGTTGTCTATTGTTATTTTTCTATGTTCTGCATTTATTTAAATGATTTATTAATTATTTAAAATTTATTTAAATTTTTTAAATTGAACTAGGTCAATTAAGGGTCACCCTAACTATTATGGGTCATAATGAGGCTCCTTGAACCCATTAGTCTTTAAACCTTGATAACAAAATGCATGCACGATGAGCTTTGCTGCTTTGGTGTGAAGCTCAATTTTTTTTTAAGAGATTCTTTTTTACATTTTAATAACCAATGGATAATGATGAGAGGGAGAGGGAAGAATCAATTAGAGAGAGAGAGAGAGTTTGTTAATAATCAAAATGATGTGTTCAACTTCATGATAAAAATATGTGATATAGAAAGAGAAAGTAGAAGAGCTCTTGGTAGCATATATAAAACGTACCTGGCCTTTTCAATGAGCTCTAACTATGCATATATAAAACGCCACTGTCGTGTTCAATCGATACAAGTGAGAGAGACCTCTGCTTCCAACAGCTCATATTTTACGTACCTACCAAATTTTTTTTTCGACAATGCCTATTGTTAAGGTTGGAAACTTAGCCTGCTCCATCGATGAGAGGAGACTCCTGTACCGTTTTGGGACCTTTGACACTATCACAAGAATGAAGGTTTCTTTTGAATAATTTAAAATGACTTATTTTTTCACTTTCTAACTTATTATTATTATTATTTCAGATGTCTGCACGTCCATATTTTTGGACATTTTTCAACAGGACCGTTGAAATATATTTTGAGAACATCACCTCAGCAATAGAAGCTGTCAGGCAACTAGATGGGTTGAAGCTGGATGGTCAAAAAATTATAGTTTACTACCAGCAAGATTGGAGCGGTGAGATTTTAATTGTTCTTTTAACTGTTGCTTTAATTATTTTAATCATCCTCACCGCATATTCTTGTCGCTTTTGTACACTTTTCAAACCCACATAATTCTAATATATCATATGGGTTATCTTTTCAGATCATGCATCTTACATATATATATTTGTAAGGCACATTTCATTTCATAAGAGATTTTTCTCTAAATGCACTTTTTTCACATAAGACAATATTTTTATGGAGGCGCACAATTCTTCCGCTATAGTAGTATATTTATTTCAACTATCATCATAATAATATGTCAATCTTTACCGAAACAATAAAGGAAAGGAGATAATCGAGAGTAGAAGATAAGTAAAATAATAGCCCTTCAATCACCAGTCATAATATCCGTTTACGATCGCTCGGTGAAAATTTATAGTGAATGTGTTGTCTATGGTAAAAATTTTGGTCCGCCACCCGGACCTAAAGGAAGGTCCCGGTGGCCAATAAAAAGCTTGTATTGTGATGACCCTCACATGTCTATATTGATTTTCTATTGCGGACCCCACATATTTACAAACTTCTCCTGTTTTCTATTGATGGGGGCCTAGAGGAAGATCCGCCAACCGGGCCTAATTTTTACCCGTTGTCTATTGCTATTTTTCTAAGTTTTGCATTTATTTAAATGATTTACTAATTATTTAAAAATTATTTAAATTATTTAAATTGAATTAGGTCAATTAAGGGTCACCCTAACTATTATGGTTCATAATGAGGCTCCTTGGACCCATTGGTCTTTAAACCTTGATAACAAAATGCATGCACGATGAGCTTTGCTGCTTTGGTGTGAAGCTCAAATTTTTTTTTAAGAGATTCTTTTTTACATTTTAATAACCAATGGATAATGATGAGAGGGAGAGGGAAGAATCAATTAGAGAGAGAGAGAGAGAGTTTGTTAATAATCAAAATGATGTGTTCAACTTCATGATAAAAATATGTGATATAGAAAGAGAAAGTAGAAGAGCTCTTGGTAGCATATATAAAACGTACCTGGCCTTTTCAATGAGCTCTAACTATCCATATATAAAACGCCACTGTCGTGTTCAATCGATACAAGTGAGAGAGACCTCTGCTTCCAACAGCTCATATTTTACGTACCTACCAAATATTTTTTTCGACAATGCCTATTGTTAAGGTTGGAAACTTAGCCTGCTCCATCGATGAGAGGAGACTCCTGTACCGTTTTGGGACCTTTGGCACTATCACAAGAATGAAGGTTTCTTTTGAATAATTTAAAATGACTTATTTTTTCACTTTCTAACTTATTATTATTATTATTTCAGATGTCTGCACGTCCATATTTTTGGACATTTTTCAACAGGACCGTTGAAATATATTTTGAGAACATCACCTCAGCAATAGAAGCTGTCAGGCAACTAGATGGGTTGAAGCTGGATGGTCAAAAAATTATAGTTTACTACCAGCAAGATTGGAGCGGTGAGATTTTAATTGTTCTTTTAACTGTTGCTTTAATTATTTTAATCATCCTCACCGCATATTCTTGTCGCTTTTGTACACTTTTCAAACCCACATAATTCTAATATATCATATGGGTTATCTTTTCAGATCATGCATCTTACATATATATATTTGTAAGGCACATTTCATTTCATAAGAGATTTTTCTCTAAATGCACTTTTTTCACATAAGACAATATTTTTATGGAGGCGCACAATTCTTCCGCTACAGTAGTATATTTATTTCAACTATCATCATAATAATATGTCAATCTTTACCGAAACAATAATGGAAAGGAGATAATCGAGAGTAGAAGATAAGTAAAATAATAGCCCTTCAATCACCAGTCATAATATCCGTTTACGATCGCTCGGTGAAAATTTATAGTGAATGTGTTGTCTATGGTAAAAATTTTGGTCCGCCACCCGGACCTAAAAGAAGGTCCCGGTGACCAATAAAAAGCTTGTATTGTGATGACCCTCACATGTCTATATTGACTTTGTATTGCGGACCCCACATATTTACAAACTTCTCCTGTTTTCTATTGATGGGGGCCTAGAGGAAGGTCCGCCAACCGGGCCTAATTTTTACCCGTTGTCTATTGCTATTTTTCTAAATTCTGCATTTATTTAAATGATTTACTAATTATTTAAAAATTATTTAAATTTTTTAAATTGAATTAGGTCAATTAAGGGTCACCCTAACTATTATGGTTCATAATGAGGCTCCTTGGACCCATTGGTCTTTAAACCTTGATAACAAAATGCATGCACGATGAGCTTTGCTGCTTTGGTGTGAAGCTCAAATTTTTTTTTAAGAGATTCTTTTTTACATTTTAATAACCAATGGATAATGATGAGAGGGAGAGGGAAGAATCAATTAGAGAGAGAGAGAGAGTTTGTTAATAATCAAAATTATGTGTTCAACTTCATGATAAAAATATGTGATATAGAAAGAGAAAGTAGAAGAGCTCTTGGTAGCATATATAAAACGTACCTGGCCTTTTCAATGAGCTCTAACTATGCATATATAAAACGCCACTGTCGTGTTCAATCGATACAAGTGAGAGAGACCTCTGCTTCCAACAGCTCATATTTTACGTACCTACCAAATATTTTTTTTGACAATGCCTATTGTTAAGGTTGGAAACTTAGCGTGCTCCATCGATGAGAGGAGACTCCTGTACCGTTTTGAGACCTTTGGCACTATCACAAGAATGAAGGTTTCTTTTGAATAATTTAAAATGACTTATTTTTTCACTTTCTAACTTATTATTATTATTATTTCAGATGTCTGTACGTCCATATTTTTGGACATTTTTCAACAGGACCGTTGAAATATATTTTGAGAACATCACCTCAGCAATAGAAGCTGTCAGGCAACTAGATGGGTTGAAGCTGGATGGTCAAAAAATTATAGTTTACTACCAGCAAGATTGGAGCGGTGAGATTTTAATTGTTCTTTTAACTGTTGCTTTAATTATTTTAATCATCCTGACCGCATATTCTTGTCGCTTTTGTACACTTTTCAAACCCACATAATTCTAATATATCATATGGGTTATCTTTTCAGATCATGCATCTTACATATATATATTTGTAAGGCACATTTCATTTCATAAGAGATTTTTCTCTAAATGCACTTTTTTCACATAAGACAATATTTTTATGGAGGCGCACAATTCTTCCGCTATAGTAGTATATTTATTTCAACTATCATCATAATAATATGTCAATCTTTACCGAAACAATAAAGGAAAGGAGATAATCGAGAGTAGAAGATAAGTAAAATAACAGCCCTTCAATCACCAGTCATAATATCCGTTTACGATCGCTCGGTGAAAATTTATAGTGAATGTGTTGTCTATGGTAAAAATTTTGGTCCGCCACCCGGACCTAAAGGAAGGTCCCGGTGGCCAATAAAAAGCTTGTATTGTGATGACCCTCACATGTCTATATTGATTTTCTATTGCGGACCCCACATATTTACAAACTTCTCCTGTTTTCTATTGATGGGGGCCTAGAGGAAGGTCCGCCAACCGGGCCTAATTTTTACCCGTTGTCTATTATTATTTTTCTAAGTTCTGCATTTATTTAAATGATTTACTAATTATTTAAAAATTATTTAAATTTTTTAAATTGAATTAGGTCAATTAAGGGTCACCCTAACTATTATGGTTTATAATGAGGCTCCTTGGACACATTGGTCTTTAAACCTTGATAACAAAATGCATGCACGATGAGCTTTGCTGCTTTGGTGTGAAGCTCAATTTTTTTGAAGAGATTCTTTTTTACATTTTAATAACCAATGGATAATGATGAGAGGGAGAGGGAAAAATCAATTAGAGAGAGAGAGAGAGAGAGTTTGTTAATAATCAAAATGATGTGTTCAACTTCATGATAAAAATATGTGATATAGAAAGAGAAAGTAGAAGAGCTCTTGGTAGCATATATAAAACGTACCTGGCCTTTTCAATGAGCTCTAACTATGCATATATAAAACGCCACTGTCGTGTTCAATCGATACAAGTGAGAGAGACCTCTGCTTCCAACAGCTCATATTTTACGTACCTACCAAATTTTTTTTTCGACAATGCCTATTGTTAAGGTTGGAAACTTAGCCTGCTCCATCGATGAGAGGAGACTCCTGTACCGTTTTGGGACCTTTGACACTATCACAAGAATGAAGGTTTCTTTTGAATAATTTAAAATGACTTATTTTTTCACTTTCTAACTTATTATTATTATTTCAGATGTCTGCACGTCCATATTTTTGGACATTTTTCAACAGGACCGTTGAAATATATTTTGAGAACATCACCTCAGCAATAGAAGCTGTCAGGCAACTAGATGGGTTGAAGCTGGATGGTCAAAAAATTATAGTTTACTACCAGCAAGATTGGAGCGGTGAGATTTTAATTGTTCTTTTAACTGTTGCTTTAATTATTTTAATCATCCTCACCGCATATTCTTGTCGCTTTTGTACACTTTTCAAACCCACATAATTCTAATATATCATATGGGTTATCTTTTCAGATCATGCATCTTACATATATATATTTGTAAGGCACATTTCATTTCATAAGAGATTTTTCTCTAAATGCACTTTTTTCACATAAGACAATATTTTTATGGAGGCGCACAATTCTTCCGCTACAGTAGTATATTTATTTCAACTATCATCATAATAATATGTCAATCTTTACCGAAACAATAAAGGAAAGGAGATAATCGAGAGTAGAAGATAAGTAAAATATTAGCCCTTCAATCGCCAGTCATAATATCCGTTTACGATCGCTCGGTGAAAATTTATAGTGAATGTGTTGTCTATGGTAAAAATTTTGGTCCGCCACCCGGACCTAAAGGAAGGTCCCGGTGGCCAATAAAAAGCTTGTATTGTGATGACCCTCACATGTCTATATTGACTTTGTATTGCGGACCCCACATATTTACAAACTTCTCCTGTTTTCTATTGATGGGGGCCTAGAGGAAGGTCCGCCAACCGGGCCTAATTTTTACCCGTTGTCTATTGCTATTTTTCTAAGTTCTGCATTTATTTAAATGATTTACTAATTATTTAAAAATTATTTAAATTATTTAAATTGAATTAGGTCAATTAAGGGTCACCCTAACTATTATGGTTCATAATGAGGCTCCTTGGACCCATTGGTCTTTAAACCTTGATAACAAAATGCATGCACGATGAGCTTTGCTGCTTTGGTGTGAAGCTCAATTTTTTTTTTAAGAGATTCTTTTTTACATTTTAATAACCAATGGATAATGATGAGAGGGAGAGGGAAGAATCAATTAGAGAGAGAGAGAGAGAGAGTTTGTTAATAATCAAAATGATGTGTTCAACTTCATGATAAAAATATGTGATATAGAAAGAGAAAGTAGAAGAGCTCTTGGTAGCATATATAAAACGTACCTGGCCTTTTCAATGAGCTCTAACTATGCATATATAAAACGCCACTGTCGTGTTCAATCGATACAAGTGAGAGAGACCTCTGCTTCCAACAGCTCATATTTTACGTACCTACCAAATTTTTTTTTCGACAATGCCTATTGTTAAGGTTGGAAACTTAGCCTGCTCCATCGATGAGAGGAGACTCCTGTACCGTTTTGGGACCTTTGGCAATATCACAAGAATGAAGGTTTCTTTTGAATAATTTAAAATGACTTATTTTTTCACTTTCTAACTTATTATTATTATTATTTCAGATGTCTGCACGTCCATATTTTTGGACATTTTTCAACAGGACCGTTGAAATATATTTTGAGAACATCACCTCAGCAATAGAAGCTGTCAGGCAACTAGATGGGTTGAAGCTGGATGGTCAAAAAATTATAGTTTACTACCAGCAAGATTGGAGGGGTGAGATTTTAATTGTTCTTTTAACTGTTGCTTTAATTATTTTAATCATCCTCACCGCATATTCTTGTCGCTTTTGTACACTTTTCAAACCCACATAATTCTAATATATCATATGGGTTATCTTTTCAGATCATGCATCTTACATATATATATTTGTAAGGCACATTTCATTTCATAAGAGATTTTTCTCTAAATGCACTTTTTTCACATAAGACAATATTTTTATGGAGGCGCACAATTCTTCCGCTATAGTAGTATATTTATTTCAACTATCATCATAATAATATGTCAATCTTTACCGAAACAATAAAGGAAAGGAGATAATCGAGAGTAGAAGATAAGTAAAATAATAGCCCTTCAATCACCAGTCATAATATCCGTTTACGATCGCTCGGTGAAAATTTATAGTGAATGTGTTGTCTATGGTAAAAATTTTGGTCCGCCACCCGGACCTAAAGGAAGGTCCCGGTGGCCAATAAAAAGCTTGTATTGTGATGACCCTCACATGTCTATATTGACTTTGTATTGCGGACCTCACATATTTATAAACTTCTCCTGTTTTCTATTGATGGGGGCCTAGAGAAAGGTCCGCCAACCGGGCCTAATTTTTACCCGTTGTCTATTGCTATTTTTCTAAGTTCTGCATTTATTTAAATGATTTACTAATTATTTAAAAATTATTTAAATTTTTTAAATTGAATTAGGTCAATTAAGGGTCACCCTAACTATTATGGTTCATAATGAGGCTCCTTGGACACATTGGTCTTTAAACCTTGATAACAAAATGCATGCACGATGAGCTTTGCTGCTTTGGTGTGAAGCTCAATTTTTTTTTAAGAGATTCTTTTTTACATTTTAATAACCAATGGATAATGATGAGAGGGAGAGGGAAGAATCAATTAGAGAGAGAGAGAGAGAGAGTTTGTTAATAATCAAAATGATGTGTTCAACTTCATGATAAAAATATGTGATATAGAAAGAGAAAGTAGAAGAGCTTTTGGTAGCATATATAAAACGTACCTGGCCTTTTCAATGAGCTCTAACTATGCATATATAAAACGCCACTGTCGTGTTCAATCGATACAAGTGAGAGAGACCTCTGCTTCCAACAGCTCATATTTTACGTACCTACCAAATTTTTTTTTTCAACAATGCCTATTGTTAAGGTTGGAAACTTAGCCTGCTCCATCGATGAGAGGAGACTCCTGTACCGTTTTGGGACCTTTGACACTATCACAAGAATGAAGGTTTCTTTTGAATAATTTAAAATGACTTATTTTTTCACTTTCTAACTTATTATTATTATTATTTCAGATGTCTGCACGTCCATATTTTTGGACATTTTTCAACAGGACCGTTGAAATATATTTTGAGAACATCACCTCAACAATAGAAGCTGTCAGGCAACTAGATGGGTTGAAGCTGGATGGTCAAAAAATTATAGTTTACTACCAGCAAGATTGGAGCGGTGAGATTTTAATTGTTCTTTTAACTGTTGCTTTAATTATTTTAATCATCCTGACCGCATATTCTTGTCGCTTTTGTATACTTTTCAAACCCACATAATTCTAATATATCATATGGGTTATCTTTTCAGATCATGCATCTTACATATATATATTTGTAAGGCACATTTCATTTCATAAGAGATTTTTCTCTAAATGCACTTTTTTCACATAAGACAATATTTTTATGGAGGCGCACAATTCTTCCGCTATAGTAGTATATTTATTTCAACTATCATCATAATAATATGTCAATCTTTACCGAAACAATAAAGGAAAGGAGATAATCGAGAGTAGAAGATAAGTAAAATAATAGCCCTTCAATCACCAGTCATAATATCCGTTTACGATCGCTCGGTGAAAATTTATAGTGAATGTGTTGTCTATGGTAAAAATTTTGGTCCGCCACCCGGACCTAAAGGAAGGTCTCGGTGGCCAATAAAAAGCTTGTATTGTGATGACCCTCACATGTCTATATTGACTTTGTATTGCGGACCCCACATATTTACAAACTTCTCCTGTTTTCTATTGATGGGGGCATAGAGGAAGGTCCGCCAACCGGGCCTAATTTTTACCCGTTGTCTATTGCTATTTTTCTAAGTTTTGCATTTATTTAAATGATTTACTAATTATTTAAAAATTATTTAAACCATTTAAACTGAATTAGGTCAATTAAGGGTCACCCTAACTATTATGGTTCATAATGAGTCTCCTTCGACCCATTGGTCTTTAAACTTTGATAACAAAACACGTGAATGCACGATGAGCTTTGGCGTGAAACTCAAAATATTATTATTTTTTAAGAGATTCCTTTTTTACGATAATTGTGCTTTAACCAAAAAAACATTTTAATAACCAATGGGTCATAATGAGAGGGAGAGAGAGAGAGTTTGTTAATTACCACAATCTTGTGTTCACCTTCACGGTAAAAGCATGTGATAGAAAGAGAACAGTGGAAGAGCTCTAACTATGCATATATAAAACGCACCTGGCATGTTCAATCGATACAAGTGAGAGAGACCTCTGCTTCCAACAGCTCATATTTTACGTACCTACAAATTTTTTTTTCCAGCAATGCCTCCTGCTAAGGTTGGAAACTTAGCCTGCTCCATCGATGAAAGAAGACTCCTGTACCATTTTGGGACCTTTGGCACTATCACAAGAATGAAGGTTTCTTTTGAATAATTTAAAATGACTTATTTTTTCACTTTCTAACTTATTATTATTATTATTTCAGATGTCTGCACGTCCATATTTTTGGACATTTTTCAACAGGACCGTTGAAATTGATTTTGAGAACATCACCTCAGCAATAGAAGCTGTCAGGCAACTAGATGGGTTGAAGCTGGATGGTAAAAAAATTGTAGTTTACTACCAGCAAGATTGGAGCGGTGAGATTTTAATTGTTCTTTTAACCGTTGCTTTAATTATTTTTAACATCCTGACCGCATATTCTTGTCGCTTTTGTACACTTTTCAAACCCACATAATTCTAATATATCATATGGGTTATCTTTTCAGATCATCCATCTTACATATATATATTTGTAAGGCACATTTCATTTCATAAGAAATTTTTCTCTAAATGCACTTTTTTCACATAAAACAATAATTTTATGGAGGCGCACAATTCTTCCCCTATAGTAGCATATTTATTTCAACTATCATCATAATAATATGACAATCTTTATCAAAACAATAAAGGGAAGGAGATAATCGAGAGTAGAAGATAAGTAAAATAATAGCCCTTCAATCACCAGTCATAATATCCTTTTACGATCGCTCGGTGAAAATTTATCGTGAATGTGTTGTCTATAGTAAAAATTTTGGTCCGCCACCCGGACCTAAAGGAAGGTCCCGGTGGCCAATAAAAAGCTTGTATTGTGATGGCGCTCACATGCCTATATTGACTATGTATTGCGGACCCCACATATTTACAAACTTCTCATGTTTTCTATTGATGGGGGCCTAGAGGAAGGTCCGCCAACCGGACCTAATTTTTTCCCGTTGTCTATTGTTATTTTTCTAAGTTCTGCATTTATTTAAATGATTTATTAATTATTTAAAAATTATTTAAATTTTTTAAATTGAACTAGGTCAATTAAGGGTCACCCTAACTATTATGGGTCATAATGAGGCTCCTTGAACCTATTAGTCTTTAAACCTTGATAACAAAATGCATGCACGATGAGCTTTGCTGCTTTGGTGTGAAGCTCAATTTTTTTTTTAAGAGATTCTTTTTTACATTTTAATAACCAATAGATAATGATGAGAGGGAGAGGGAAGAATCAATTAGAGAGAGAGAGAGAGAGTTTGTTAATAATCAAAATGATGTGTTCAACTTCATGATAAAAACATGTGATATAGAAAGAGAAAGTAGAAGAGCTCTTGGTAGCATATATAAAACGTACCTGGCCTTTTCAATGAGCTCTAACTATGCATATATAAAACGCCACTGTCGTGTTCAATCGATACAAGTGAGAGTGACATCTGCTTCCAACAGCTCATATTTTACGTACCTACCAAAATTTTTTTTCGACAATGCCTATTGTTAAGGTTGGAAACTTAGCCTGCTCCATCGATGAGAGGAGACTCCTGTACCGTTTTGAGACCTTTGGCACTATCACAAGAATTAAGGTTTCTTTTGAATAATTTAAGATGACTTATTTTTTCACTTTCTAACTTATTATTATTAGTTCAGATGTCTGCACGTCCATATTTTTGGACATATTTCAACAGGACTGCTGAAATTGATTTTGAGAACATCACCTCAGCAATAGAAGCTGCCAGGTAACTAGATGGGTTGAAGATGGATGGTCAAAGAATTGTAGTTTACTACGAGCAAGATAGGAGCAGTGAGATTTTAATTGCTATTTTTCTAAGTTCTACATTTATTTAAATGATTTAAAAATTATTTAAACCATCTAAATTGAACTATGTCAATTTAGGATCACCCTAATTATTATGTTTCTTGGACCCATTGGTCTCAAAACACGCGAAGGAGGCTCATTGATAAACACGAGCTATTATTATTTTTTAATTTAATGAATTCCTCCTTTTTTTATGGCGGCAAAATCATGAAATCAGTCCCTCAACTTCTGTTACTTTATGAAATCAGTCCCTCAAGTCATAAAAATAAGAAATCAGTCCCCACCTTTACCTAAATGCTGAAATCAGTCCTAGTTAACGGAAACTACTAACGGAAAGCAACTTAATTGATGATCATAGGCTTAAAATTTAACAAAATAGCCTCATTTGATTTTAAAATTTTAAAATAACAGTAATTAGAACAAATACTTTAAATCATAAAAACCTTAAGACTAACTTTTAGTGACTTCGCCTCTGGTTGAAGGTTAACTTTCACTCCTAGCATGCTGCTCATGAGCAATCATAAAAAAGAGAGGAAAAAGTGATTCTCTTCAATCATTTTTCAACAAAATGTTTATATGATAAATCAAGGGTGCTGTTATTAGCAAATCCACTTTCGTTTCTAGCAAATCAGAAAAAAACGGATACTGTCATTTTTTGCATTTTTTTCTCTTCCCAAAAATTACTACTAGCAAACCAATCTTATTTTTTGGTAATTTTTATATTTTTGAATTTTGAGCCCCAAATATTTCTCATTTGAAAAAGTGATCAACATGAAAGTTGTAGATCTCATCGAGATCTACAACTTTCATGTTGATCATTTTTTCATTTGAAGTCGTTTAGGCCTCCAATTTGGGCCCTAAAAAAGACATGCACGGAACATACAGATTTTCGGCGTGACTTTTTTCGGGACCCAAATCGGAGGTCTAAACTACTTTAAATCAAAAATTGTTCAACATAAAAGTTGTACATATCGACGAGATCTACAACTTTTATGTTGAACACTTTTTGATTTGAAGCCGTTTATGTCCCCGATTTGGCCCCCGAAAAAAGTCACGTTGATCCCGGGCGTCCGTACATATGTACGACGTAACTTTTTTCAGAGGCCAAATCGGAGGTCTAAAGTGCTTCAAATCAAAAAGTGTTCAACATGAAAATTGTAGATCTCAACGAGATCTACAACTTTCATGTTGAATACTTTTTGATTTGAAGCCGTTTATGCCTCCGATTTGGCCCCCGAAAAAAGTCACGCCGATCCCGGGCGTCCGTACATATGTACGACGTAACTTTTTTCAGGGATCAAATCGGGGGGTCTAAAGTGCTTCAAATCAAAAAGTGTTCAACATGAAAATTGTAGATCTCGTCGAGATCTACAACTTTCATGTTGAACACTTCTCATGAAATTGTACGTTTAAAACGCAGTTCAAAAGGACGTATATATCTTATATACACTTAACTCAAAGTTTAGGTTTAAGACGCAGCGATAATTTTAATCAGGAAATGGGGGCAGCAACGATAATTTTAATCGGGAAATGGGGGCAGCGCCTGGAGTGAGAAGTCAAAGTTTAGGTTAGGTTATTCTTAAAATTAATGGTTTTTTACTGTTTTGCCCTCAAATACTTAACAGAAAAGTTATTTGGGACCAATATCAACTATAAAATAAAGAAGAGGGACTGATTTCTTACTTTTAAGACTTGAGGGACTGATTTCATAAAGTGATTGAAGTTGAGGGACTGATTTCATAATTTTGCCTTTTTATGGCAATAGCGCGTTAACCGAAAAGGCCCAAAAAAATATATTATCCTATATAATAAGGGCTAAGCGGGGCATTGGCATCTTCTTGAACTTAGGGATTCCTGTCTGCCTCTTCCTCGGCGAAAATGTCCGGGTCTGCGTCTTCGCCCGAGATGCCGGAGAACGTGCCGTAGGAGATGAAGCGCCTGAAGTTCTGGCCGGGGACGCGCGAGAAACTCGAGTACGCCGACGATGTCCCGCCGGAGATGCGGGAGAACCATCGATACGGCCTCTTACTCGCCTTCCTGAACCCCGATACCAGTACCGAGGTTTTGAAGTCCGTCTTTGGATCTTTACCGGGATTCATCGACATCATTGTATGGATCCCGAATTTTGATCAGCAATAATACTATTTTATTCATTTTCTTGATCCTAGATCTAACTAATAAGCCGTTTCGATTTCTGATTCCGTGTTGTTTTGAATTTATTGATGAAGGCGGACGTGGAGACGGAGGGGGAGCCGATGTGTATGGGGGAAGCAGTCTTCGCGGATGAGGCGACGATGAAGGATGCCGCCAAGAAGATGGACGGCCAGATCATTGACGGATATAAGATCTGGGTCCGTGAGATGGCGGTGTTTAGTATTAAACCAGAGTATGAGGATGCTAATTAATTAATGTTTTCCTGCCTGCTCAGATGATTTCACGGTTTGATTTTTAGGGTTTATGCTCTGGAAATGTTAATTGTTGTTTCAATAAGAAATGCTTCATCCTGCATTGCAATTTGATTTTGCTGCTGCTTATTTTGCCAATTTTTGACAGATTGCTGTGGATTTTGCTTTGTTTTTTTAAGTTATTCCCTTCTTTGCCCGGATTCATGTTTGCATGCCCGGATTCATGTTTGTTTGCCCGGATTCATGTTTGCTTGTGGAATAGTTTCTGTGACGGATTTGTTTTTGTTTGCTACATTACGCTCAGATTGCTCCAATAATGTGTTGTTGTTAGCGGCGTTGATGAATAATTAAATTGTTCTTTAATTGAATTCATATTAGAGATTCAGATTTCAATTTAGATTCGAATTCCAATTCATCATGTAATGTTTGGATTTCAATTTAGATTCAAATTCAAATTTGAATTATATTTTTAAAACTGAAAGAGATGTTTGAGTATTTTTTAATATTTACTTAATGACAAAGTATTAATTATTAAATAATTTATCAAATTAATAATTAATTGCTTGCATGTTACGAAATGATGCTCGTAGTCTGGTCAAACCGGCTTTTTTCTTAGTTTTTTTCCTATTAACAAACTTTTTCAAAATATTAATTAATTAAAATCAAAATATTAAATAATCAAAACCATTAATGGTATGTATAATGCAAATTGCTAGCTATTAATGGCAGCTGCGGCAACGCTCAGCATGTTGATAGTCTTCTTTGTACACTCCACCATATCCTTTTTGAAGCACCAAACTCTTCCTTCCTAAGATTCTTCTCATTTACGATATACTCTGGCCATTTAAACTTCTAGCATCACTATGTCCAACCTGCATTTGGTAATATTACAGATTAGAAATGTGAAGCTACATAATTTGAGTGTTGGGAATGATATGTTAGTAGTGATTAAACAACTTAAGTTGTGCACCTGTGATCTAATCTCTCTATCTAGGTAAAGTAGGTCCAATAATATAACTGTTAGAACCTGAAAAGACAAGCACACAATATGACGAGGTAAGAAAAAGAATGACATAATTAAAGTAATTCATCGATATAAAGTATTATATAAGGCCAATCATTATTACACATAAATGATTAATGCTTACTCATAAAATGGTTATCATCATTCTCATTAGCTAACTCATCAAAGCAAATAGCATTGCTCACCACAAGATAGAATTTTAATATTTTTGTCTAATTTTGAGGCTTATTATGAGCTATCTAGCTAGAGTCCGTAAATTAAAAATATATATAAACATGAAAATAACAGTCGATAAAAAATTCTACAATAATTTCTTTAATAAAAATATTCTGAGTCTGCCTCCAAGGCGAATAAAGTTGGCTCCAAGGTTTGATAAAAACACATCTTATAATAATGAGATTTTTGGCTATGAAATTATTTAGAAATGCGCACAGACCTTGGCGTAGATCGATTCGAACAATGAAACATTAAAACATACAGACAGTTGATCATGAGAGAGGCCAAAGATTGGCTCGAACCGTCTGATGTAATTAGACAGTCTGTGTAAAAGCCTTAGATTCGATGGTGGTTGTATGTCATCCGTCTTTCTGGGCTTGTCGGGCCTCTCCACCAACGGGGGCCTGCAGGTCCACTGTACCACCGCCCGCTGTGTCTTGTCTCTTGGCCACCACCCTCGATTGATGCATTCGAAGGAGGATCAAAGGTGCTCTTGTCGCCTCAAAGGCCCTCATGGCGGGTCGCGGCCTTCCACCCTACCCATCTCTCGACCTCGATGACTACAAGGGCCAGGCTAGGGGTGGACCCAGTGAGGTTGGTCAAAGGCTCCAACAACCGGGATCGCCGCTCCGGTGGTCGGAGTTGGCGGAGGTCGAGGAGAAAATGCTATAAGTCCAGGGAGGACTCATAGGAACTTACCATATAGCCGTTTAGCCGGTTGGATCATCAGGTAGCTATGAGTGATTGTGGGTTCGCCGAAGCACGCGAAGAAGGGTTGTTGGAAAGTCGTCAAGGCTCGCGGTCAGGGAGGTTGGAAAACACTAACTCCAGAGTTGGAATGTTATAGGACCCCCCCCCCCCCCCCCCAACCCCCCAAACCCCCCCAAAAAAAAAAAAAAATTTTTGCATGTTCAAACACAACAATAAATAGAATATATATTTATTAAAATAATCTCAATGAAAAGATAATTTTTAATTTTATTCATTAATAGAAAGAAAGTGAAAGATAGTATAAACCCCTCTTATATGTAACAAACATTACAAACTCAATACCTAAAAAAATCTATAATAAACAAATATATCTTCATTCTTTTCTTACATATATTAAGCAAAATAAATAAATATGTTGTGATGATCAAATACCCTTCATCATAAATTCTTAGTAATTATATATTTTTCACCAAATTACAATGTCGACTTTGCTGCTTCTCCTCAAAATTTCATATACTGATACTGATTGATGCAGGCTTGATCTCAATTGGCCCTAAATCTATTTTAAAAATTATTAAATTAATTCAAACCGAGATGACAAATTAGCCCGGCCGATGGAGCCCGCCCTCTAGTACATTTTCTATCAAGTTGTCACATTCCTTTAATTTATACCAGAAATAGCAGTTATACTCACGGTGTGTGACTAAATTTGTGAAAGAGGAATAAGATAAAAAAATAAAAGTGTGGGCTGGCTAAGGCTCAAACTGCCGACCTACTAATCGGTAGGAATTGATGTACGAGACACATTTTATCAAATACTCGATCTATCCTAGGAGCACAAAGATGTTCAAAAACATGATAAACTATTTTGGTGATCGGGTTTGAAGAAAGACATAGTTCTTTATGTGGCTAAGTGTCATACTTGCGCACTAGTGAAGGAAGACCGTCAGAGATCCGGAGGATTCTTGAAGTCGTTACCAATTCAGGAGTGAAAGTTTGACGATATTTCGATAGATTTTGTGCATGACTTGACGAGATCGCAACAAGAAAACGATACTATTTGGATGATAGTAGACCATTTGACAGTGTCGCACTTCAACCCAACCCGGAAGAACGGTTCAATGAAAAACGTTGGTCAAACTTTATGTTGATAGCTTGGATTTCTTCTCTTGCTATACGCTCAGGTTATTGAGATTTTTGATGCTACAATACAGAAAATGACGGCAATCTCCACTTCCTCTCTTCGAGCACGATTAGCCCTCGCTGCCCTTCTCTCCCTCTCCTCCGCCTTCTGCCTCTGGAAATCCCGCAGCCTCCGCCGCCGCCGCCGCCTCTTCTCCGTTCCCCTCGAAAACCCTAATAAAGCTGCTCCAATCCAACCCGCAAAGATCTTCTTCGCCTCGCAGACCGGTACTTCCGAATCCCTAGCCCGCCGCCTCGCCACTCGCCTTTCCGCCCACGGCCTTGCCGTCGAACTTGTGAACCCTCTTCACTACGAGCCCGAGGATCTACCCAAGGAAACCTTCGTCCTCATCGTCGCGTCCACCTGGGAAGAAGGCAAACCCCCGCCCAACGCCGCTTTCCTCGCCCGATGGCTAGCCGAGAGCGCTGCCGATTTCCGTGTTGGATCGCTGATACTATCCCGCTGCCAATTCTCCGTGTTCGGCGTCGGTTCGACGGCGTTCGGGGCGACATTCAACTCCGCCGCGCGGGACCTCGCGCGGTGGATGAAGGCGCTTGGCGCAGAAGAGATCGTCCCGCTGTGTGAGGGAGACGTGGACGGAGGGGAGGTTGAGAAGGAATTCCATCTGTGGAGTGAAGGAATCTTGAGCTTGATGAAGGGCGAAAAGACCATTGGTGATGGCGCAAGGATTGATATGCCTGATGATTTGGAAGAGGAGAATGAGTATGATGAGGAAGATGAAGACGAGGAAGCTGCTGAGGATTCTGACGTTGTCGATTTAGAAGACATTGCCGGAAAAGCTCCGTCAAAGAAATCGAACGGGCAGCTGGCTAATGGGACTGGTGGGATCAAGGAAATGGTTACTCCTATTATTAGAAAGAACTTGGAGAAGCAGGTAATTGCATTGTTCATGTCCTGTTTCACATGATTTTATTACTTTTAAGCTTGTATTAGTTTATGTTCAGTTGAAGATCATTTTGCTGGTTACATGTTAATAAATTGTTACTGATTTTCTAGCTTTATTAAAATCTTCTGTAGACATGTTACTGGTTGATTCAATTCAAATTGAACTGTACTGTTGCTTGGCATGCATAGAGATATACTGATTTTATTGAGTGATAATTGTTTAGCTGGTAGTAGAAGGAATACAGTGCAACTTAGGGTTTGTTTGGCACGGCTTTTTTAATCGGGTAAGTTTGGACAAAAACACCACTGTCATAGAATGTATGTTTGGCATGATAATGGTTATGGCTGCCGCCAAGAAAAGAAAACTAGTTTGAACATAAAAGTGAATGAAGTCCCTTAGGTGAGGTCAGACGTTCACGAACGATGGTTCATAACCACTGTGTTTACGACCGCTGACCGTCGTGCCAAACGGAGCTTTAGTTTTTAATTGCAAAGAAATTGGGTTGGGCATGGGAGATCATTGATGGTTCAGTGTATGCTGGATTTATTTTATGGGATGTGAATGTGAGTACATTCTTCACCCTTGTGATCTTTATGCCATAAATTCTTTAGATGGATTTGTTTTAAGTTCCTTCAATTTTGTTTTTTTTTATGTTTGAGGATTGTTAGGTTTGAAGTAAGGAGTGTTAAAAAATGCATGCATTCTTTAGGACAACTAAAAGTTGTACGGGAATACAATGAATGGCATTGCTAAAGTGTTAACATTTCCTCACGCTCAAAACAGTAATTCGCACCCTATAACGGTCTTGAGCCATTACGGATTCGCCGGTGAGGCCACCTATGCCGGAAGAGAAGAAGGTTGAGCAATAAACATAAAAGACTAGTATAAATGTCAATTTTTCAACTTACCATGCGTTTGGGAGCTGAGAAGTATTACCTCCAATTTTGTTGCTTTAGTAAGCTGAGCCAAAAAGTGAAAAATTCTCTTATTGACAATCCCTTAAGTGCTCAACTGATGCATCCTCCGTCGCATTCAAATTTGCATGACGTCACTATGCATCGTCGATTTTTTATTCTTATTTATGCATTTATTTTTCATGTATTTCTTTCATCACACTCCTGTTTGTTTGAAATTGCTCGGCTCGTCGGGTTGACCGTCCAATGAAACCCTAAATAAATAGGTCATGTAATTTTGGTAGTTAGGACAGAAAAGGCAAGCTTAAAATATTTAGTGGCGCATAAATCTAGGGACATCTAAATATACAAAATAAATATTTGGAGAATATTTTATCACATGAAAAGGTGGAAGAAGATATGTATTTGTTGTATAAAAGAAATTGGAAAATGCTGAAATTGATGCCAAGTATAATTGGTGAAATCGGAATAATGCTGAAATTGAAAAATTGCTGCCTGTGAGGAATTTAGAAAGAAATTAAAGCTGAAATTGATGGTTGTCGTTTATGAGAAGTTGGGAAATCTCCCTCTATTTAAGCCCCTGCCGGTGAAGAAGAAATCAGCCGGAAAATTACAGGGAAAACGAACCTAATTTCTTTTTCCCTGAAACCGATCCTGCTTCCCTTCGCCCTTTCCCGTCCAACCGCCCTCACGGAGTTCTAGGGCTCGCCGTCGAAGTCTCCCGTGTGCCCCAACAGAAGTTGTCGCCGCCTCCAGCGAAAACTTCACCGATCCCGCATCACTGGGATCTCCCAGCACCCGACAACCTCGCCGGGTCGCCGTCAACCTCACGACAGACTCCAGCGGCCAACCGACTGATGTCGACATCGGCGTTTTCTCCTCCATCAGTCGATCGTTCGTCCTTCTCTGCGCTCTTCCGGGTTGATGTCGACTTCAATTCAGCCCGTTTGTCAGTTCGCTGGTTTCCCCGTGCGCCAACTGGGCTTGGATAGGATTCATGCCCTTGGTAACATCTCTACCTCTTGCTTCATCTCTTGGCTTAAAATTTATGCGTTCTAACAGTTGAAATCAAGTTGTCTTTTTAAAGTTCTTTTTGGTTTGTATTTACCCATAAGGGTATTATTGTCTTTGGTTTTTTCCCTCACTATAAGTGCAGGGATCTTTTCTCATCTAATTAATTTTCCTGCATTTCCTACTTGGTATCAGAGGAAAAAAAAAGGAAAAACCCTAGCCGCGTTCGTCCCCCTCCCTCGCTCGCTCGCCCGTCGTCCTCGCCGCTCGATCGTCTCGCTCGCTAACTCGCTCGCCCATCGTCTGCTGTTGTGGATGTCGGGCGGTCTCCTAGCCACCGTCGGGTGCTGAGAAGGACGCCGCCGCCGTCCTTCCATGAAGCAGCCGGATCACTGCACCGCCGTCCGCTCTTCTCCGCTTCTCCGCTTCACCGGATGCTGCCGCCGATCGGGTGCTGAGAAGCTCGACTAGCCTCCTGCATCGCTTGCCGCCGCTGCGTGCGTTTTTTCTCCGCTTCCTCCGGCTGCTGAGTGCGAGCTTCACCGGACCTCCTTCTTCATCGAGCTGCGTGCGTTTCCTTCTGCATCGACTAGCCCCCTGCTTCTGTATCTTCTTCTTCTTCTTCTTCTCAGCAGCGGATGCTCCAGCCACCGCCGCCGCTCTCAGGCCTGGTCGGCCTCTCCTCTTCTCCACCGGATGCTGCTGCTATTTCTCCGGCACCTCTCCTTTTTTTTCAGGATCTGATGTAACTGAGCCTCTTCCGATTTGATCTCATGGATGATTCTTCGATTGGTGGTGGCTCTTCATCACCGAGTGTTTCTGTTCCCCACATGGGGGAAACCCTGCGGTCTTCCGGTTCCCAGCTGGGTGAACTCCAGCGACCTTCTGGTCATGCTAGCTCCTTGAAGATTACCACGGTGCCGTTAGATGGCACTAACTATCTAGAGTGGTCTCGTGCGGCGCAGCATGTTATTCGCAGCCACCAGCTCTTTGGATACATTGATGGGACCAAAGTGGCACCCTCCCTGACTGATCCTGCCTGGTCGCGTTGGGATTCCGAGAATTCCCTGGTGGTTTCCTGGCTTCTCCACTCTATGTCTCCAAAGGTATACCGCAGCTATATGTTAATGGACTCAGCTTACGAGATTTGGACTCGCGCGCGGGAGACTTACTCTCAGATCGGGAATTCCACTCAGGTTTATGAGCTGACCCGCCGTATGTTGGAACTACGACAGGGATCTATGACTGTTTCCACCTACTACTCTGAGTTCGAGCGTATATCTCAGGAGTTAGATTACTTCGATCAGTTTACTCCTGCTTGCACTGCCGATGCAGTTCTGTTGCAAAAGCGAGATGAACGATTTCGTCTTCATGTGTTCTTGATGGGTTTGAGCATGGAGTTGGATATGGTTCGCACCAATATTCTTCATCGCTTACCCCTCCCATCTCTCAGGGAGGCGTTCAGTATGGTTCTTGGCGATGAAGATCGTCGGAGGTCTCTCAACACGGCGGCTCCCCCCTCTGACCGTTCGGCATTTACTAGTATTGGACGTGGTGGTTCTAGCCATACCACCCAGATTCCCACCTGTGACCATTGTGGCCGTCGGGGCCATTCTCGGGACGCGTGCTTCAAGCTTCATCCACACCTTGCTCCACCTGGATACGTCCGTGGTCGTGGACGTGGGCGTGGTCCTGGTCGTGGTGGACATCGCCAGATTGACACCCGTTCTCATGATGCTGCTTACTCCACAGAGATTCAAGGGGGCCATCATGGCCAGCTCCCAGATCATTTCACCATGTCTGAATTGGATGCGCTCCGCCGTCTGCTACACTCTCAGTCTGATCCTACACCGAGTAGCTCCTCTTTGTTTGCCACTGCTGCGATGCCCAGTGCCCATGCTGCTGTGACTCCTTCGTCTGAGTGGATTATTGACTCCGGAGCTACTGATCATATGACCGGGTCCTCTACAGGTTTTTCCTCCTACACACCCTTGTCTGGTAAGGACAAGGTTGTCTCTGCCAATGGAACCTTGTCTCCTATTGCTGGCAAGGGCAATTTCTCCTGCTCTTCTTCGCTTCCTCTCACTTCTGTTTTGCATGTTCCATCCTTTCCCCGCAGTTTACTTTCTATTAGCAATCTTACCAAATCTCTTAACTGTTTTGTAACTTTTTTCTCTGATTCTTGTATTTTTCAGGAACTGGGTACGAAGCGGATACTTGGCAGTGGTAGGAACCGCGGTGGTCTGTACTACCTGGATGCTACACCATCATCCCTTGCTCTGTCCTCTTCTGCTGTCTCTACTGCTAACGCTCGACGCTGGCACTTGCGTCTTGGTCACCCGTCTCCTGTTTATCTTCAGAAACTTTTTCCTGCTTTATCTCAGTTTGTTTCTAGTTTTAAATGTGATGTTTGTGAAATGTCCAAACATGTTCGTCATTCCTCATCTCACTTATCTTCACCTAGTAGTGTTCCTTTTTCTGTTATACATTCAGATGTCTGGGGACCCTCCCCAGTTGTTTCTTTGACTGGATATAGATGGTTTGTTACGTTTATTGATTGTTTTTCCCGTACTACTTGGGTTTATCTTTTAAAAAAAAAAGGGATGTCGCTTCTGTCTTTCAAACCTTTCATAAGATGATACAAACTCAGTTCAACGGAACCATTCGTGTCCTTCGTAGTGACAATGGGGGCGAATATGATGATCGTGGTGTGTTTGGAGCCTACCTCTCGAACAATGGCATTATCCACCAAACTACGTGCGTTTACACTTCCACCCAAAATGGTGTGGCGGAACGAAAAAACAGGCATCTCCTTGATGTTGCCCGTTGCCTTCTCACCACCATGCACCTTCCGAAATCCTATTGGGGCGATGCAATCATGACGGCTACTCATCTTATCAACCGTCTCCCCTCGCGGGTTCTCGCTTATGCTACTCCTCTGGCTCGTCTGACTTCTAAGACTGTTGTTCATACCTCATCTCTTCCTCCTCGTATCTTTGGGTGTGTTTGTTTCGTTCATGTTCACCAGCCTCTTCGGGATAAGCTCGATCCTCGAGCCATCCGATGTGTCTTTCTTGGTTATTCTACCACCACCAAGGGGTACAGATGTTATCACCCCCCAACCAGACGTACTTTCTGTACCATGGACGTGACGTTCCGCGAGGATGAATCATATTACCTTGATTTGACTCCTTCTAGTCGTCAGGGGGAGAAGGAGGATGAGGTCATTGATACTGTCCCTCTTCCTGTCATTGGTACGGTTCCTCTCACTTTTCTTCCTCCTACTTCCACTATAGATTTTCCTCCTACTTCCACTACGCCATCCACTACAGTTTTTCCTCCTACTTCCACTACAGATATTCCTCATACATCTCCCTCTCATCATCCTTCACTCATCACTCCTCTACCTCATATATATCATCGTCGAAAACCAGGTACACAGCCCACTATCGCCCCGCTGTTGCCAATGCTGTCTTCAGACTCAGATCCTGATGCTGATTTACATGTTCCCATTGCTCGGCTACGTGGTAAGGCCCGGTGTACTGAACATCCCATTTCTAATCATGTTGCTTATGATCATCTCTCTAAACCTCATCAGTCATTTATATCGTCCTTGTCCGAGATCTCTATCCCTAAGACATGGCAGGAGGCACTTTGCATCCCAGTATGGGCTCAAGCAATGAAGGAAGAAATGTCAGCTTTGGAGAAGAACCACACTTGGGATGTCACCTCTCTCCCTCCTGGCAAGAAACCCATTGGTTCAAGATGGGTTTTCTCAGTTAAGCAGAATCAGGATGGGAAAGTTGAGCGATATAAAGCTAGGTTGGTTGCTCGTGGTTACACTCAGACTCAGGGGGTTGATTACCAAGAGACCTTCGCTCCTGTAGCAAAGATGGACTCTATCCGTGTGATCATATCTTGTGCTGCGATCTTTGATTGGGAACTTCATCAACTGGACGTTAAGAATGCATTCTTGCACGGTGACCTCGAGGAAGAGGTGTACATGTCTTTCCCCCCAGGTTTTGTGAAGAAGGGGCAAGAGAGGTTTGTTTGTCGGTTATGGAAGTCCCTGTATGGGCTAAAGCAGTCTCCGAGGGCATGGTTCGGCAGATTCCACAAGGCCATGATCAAGTTTGGCTACAAACAGGGACACTCTGATCATACATTATTTGTCAAGAGGAATGAAGGGAAAATTGTTGTGCTAATTGTTTACGTTGATGACATCGTGATCACCGGAAATGCTACAGATGAAATCTCAAAGCTGAAGGGACTTCTCTCAGCCGAGTTCGAAGTAAAGGACCTGGGAAGGCTACGCTACTTCCTAGGAATTGAGGTGACCCGTTCTGACAAGGGTATCTTTATCTCCCAACGCAAGTATGTGTTGGACCTGCTGACAGAGACTGGCATGCTTGGGTGTGCCCCCCGCTAACACACCTATGGAGGAGAACCATAAGATTGATCAGGACAACAATGGTGATCGTACAGATGCTCCTAGTTATCAGAGGTTGGTTGGAAAGCTCTTATACCTCTCACATACTCGTCCTGACATTACATATGCTGTTGGGATCCTGAGTAGGTACATGCATGCCCCAAGGGTCAGACACCAGGAGGCTGTCTATCGTGTTCTCCGGGACGGGGGCTGATGTTCTCGAAGAACAAACATCTGCGGATCGAGGTCTTCACCGACGCAGATTGGGCTGGATGTCATGATGACCGGAAATCTACAACAGGTTATTGCACCTTCATTGGAGGAAACTTGGTTACATGGCGTAGTAAGAAACAAAGTGTGGTAGCCAGGTCCAGTGCTGAAGCTGAGTACCGTTCGATGTCTCAGGGTCTCTGTGAAGGCCTTTGGTTGAGCATCTTATTGCAAGATCTTGGTCTTAAGGAGAAAGCTCCCATATCTTTGTACTGTGACAACAAAGCCGCCATCAGCATAGCGCACTACCCAGTTCAGCATGATAGGACCAAACATGTTGAGGTGGATCGTCACTTCATCAAAGATCATCTTGACAAAGGAAGTCTAGTCACACCCTTCGTTCATTCCAGAGATCAGTTAGCCGACGTCTTCACCAAGAGTCTTGGCTCCGATGCCTTTACTGATGATATCCACAAACTCGGAATGATAGATATCTACCATCCAACTTGAGGGGGAGAGTTGAAATCAAGTTGTCTTTTTAAAGTTCTTTTTGGTTTGTATTTACCCATAAGGGTATTATTGTCTTTGGTTTTTTCCCTCACTATAAGTGCAGGGATCTTTTCTCATCTAATTAATTTTCCTGCATTTCCTACTCTAACTAAATAATTTTGAGTTTGCCTCGAACGTTCTAAGTATTTAATTATCGTTATTCATAAATTGTTGTTTATGATGTGCTTGTGGTTGTACGGAGCTCGCAGCGGATCGATTCGTTAGGCGCCGCAGAATCTTTTTCTAGTAACGATTAACGATCTCGTGATGCTCAAATGATTGAGAGTATTTTTGCGCGCGGAAGTTTGACTTCGCCGCTTGGTCCGTCTTTCAAACTAAAAGATCAAATTATTTTAAAAAAAACCTAGTTTTTATTTATAACAAAAATCATATATTTGGCTAAATATTTAATTGATAAAACCCAAATTTGTGTCGACATTAGTTTGGTATCAGAGCTAGGTCGATTCGCTCCTATCGCGAACCGATCGATCCGTTTCTAAAATAAATATATTTGGGTATTTATTAATTTTAAGCATTCATGACCTCATTAAAAAAATTATTAAAAATTTTAATAAAAAAAAGGAGGTTAAGTTTTTCATTAATTTTTTTATTACTGTGAGTTTAAAATAAAATAAAATAAAAAATTTCTCATTTTAAAAAATTTTATCATTAAGCTTTTAAAAAAATAATAATAAAAAATTTTAATTAAGATGGAGAATCTTGAAGAACGCATGAAAACTCTAATGAAAAACATCGAGTTCGTCACTGCAGAATTAAAACAAAATCGGAATCGGTTGTGGACCGATGTGCATAACCTCACTTATTTCTTGATGAGCTACCAAAAATGCGAGAATACAACATCATATAGATTTAACAACCGATACTAGTCTACCTCACTTCCCTGCCGCATGTACCCAGTTGAGTATGAGGAATTGCGTAAGCAAGTAACATAAATATTAAAGAAGGATTTAGTTGGGGAGAGTATTAATATCAATTAAGTGAAAGGGGGCTGCTCCCTCTTCTTCTCCTCCAACCCTAACTCTCTCTCTCTCTACCGGCCGGCCCTCCCCCTTACCGAGCCTCTCCCTCTTCTTCTTCTCCAACCCTAACTCTCTCTCTCTCTCTACCGGCCGGCCCTCCCCCTTACCGAGCCTCTCTCACTTCTTCTCCTCCAACCCTAACTCTCTCTCTCTCTACCGGCCGGCCCTCCCCCTTACCGAGCCTCTCTCACTTGCGTTGGTATTATCATCTATAGGATGTTTTGGTCAACATATTGATTTGGATTGTCTTCTCTAATCTATTATATTATGGTATTCCTTGTATCAAAGTTTGACGACAGTCACCATTTTAACAAAATCTTGGCAAAATAGAGTAATTATGTTTATATGCTACGTAGGCATATACAAATAGATGTACTAGACATAATTTATATTACAATCTCCAACATTTTCTCCTACCAATGTTATGTGTCGTCAGGGATGAGGACAAGATACAAGAGATGATATGTTATATATATTAGATTTGTAAGCTTTTATTTTATAAAAATTAAATATAAACACAAATTTATTTAAAGATATGTGTGATAACTAATAAATATAAGAATGTCAGATGTTTAAATGGTATGATGCTCTCTTTTGAAAGATCTGAATTTATTTATTGGAATATCCAATCTATACTTATATCAAAAAAAATGTCATTGAGTTTTATAAAAAAAATCTATACTATAAACAAAAAAACATATAAAATTAGAACCCAAACCTAGATGACATTCATATATTATATACCATAAGAACTCAAAATACATAGTTTTTTTTATTTTTATACTCAAAATACTTAAGTTGTCTAGTGAAGTTTTCGATAAGGAAGTTGTTTCATGATGATAGTTGGTGTGACATAATACTGATAGAGGTTTGTCATATCCTTTTAGGATAATCTTGGCAGTCTATTAGGAAGACATGACATGATATAGAGTTTGAATAGATACACATTTATTAACAATGACAATTAATTTTCCCTTGTCTCTCAAAAGTATGTCCTTATCCCAGAGAAGAAAGAAGTGCCTCCTACAAGTACCATGACTACAGTATAGGGAATATGTGTTTTCTTCTTGATGAGCTACCAAAAATGCGAGAATACAACATCATATAGATTTAACAACCGATACTAGTCTATGATGCAGTGGTAAGGCCGTCACAAGGTGGATGCACTAAACGAAATCCAATATGCAGTGACGCAAAATGAAGTGTCGTGCAAGTGCAAGAGAGAGGTTCGCTAAAATTGCAGCATATAATTAATTATTATAACGAAATGACAGAGGCTTTTGCGGTTGCAAATAATTAATTTATGGAGACGCAAATATTGATCCTAATTTTGACTGAGGCGCAAATATTTCAAGCAATCACAGAATTAGCCCCGCAAGTTTAACGGTGAACGAACTACTAGCACATTTGAATAAACACTCACACAGTACAAGTTTTGCTAAGATAAACAACAATAACATGGCGAGAACTTTATACCACAATTTGCATATGTAGGCGGCGGCAGTGGCGGTTGTTGACGAGCATCCAAAGTTGCGGCGATGTTGTGGAGGGCTGATTTGAAGTGGGTCCACGACAGGAGGGTGGGCTGGATAGTGAAACGGGCTTGGTGATGGTAACTTATTAGAAGAATTGAAAGGGTGAATAGTATGATTAACTTCTGAAGAGTAATAGAAAATTAAATACTGTGGATGTCCGACAGGAAGAGGAGGGGCGGTGGTGTGTTGCTGGACATGGGGAGGAAGGCGGAGGAGGGGATGTACGGGCTGGGGTATTAAGGCAGCTCGGCGACGGGAAGTGGAGGGGCGGTGGTGATGCTACCGGAAACGGGGAGGAAGGTACAGGAGGGATTTACAGGCTGGGGAAAACTGGGGAGAGGGAGTTAGTCGGGTCGGGCTGGTGCTGTAGCGGCTGGAGAGATTGGTTTCGGAAACCGAACAGGGAAGAGGAGCGGCTTATAATGGAGGTAGCGAGTTGCGGTTTAGGAGGTTTGCGGACTTGCTGTGGCCGGTCGGGAGGAGGGAGGAGGATAGGAGGCGTAGGCGCAAGGGAAGATGAAGGTGGTGGTGGAGGGGTTTACCGGAGGGGAAGATGGAGGAGAAGCTTGCCAGCGTCGTACCGGGAACAGCGGAAGGAGTCGCACCTTCAGGGACCGAGCGGTTCTAGGAATTTTCTTCCAAAACCATCGATCCTTCTTCCCCCAAACCGTCGGGTATAAATACCGTAAAATGAGAATCGCCGCCTATAGTGAACCGCTGTCTGCATAGTATAACTCAAATTAAACCACCCCGATCGATGGCTAGGATTGTTTGGGCCGATCGGGGGTTAAATACATCTCAAAATAAAAAACATAAAATCCAAAAATGACTAGAAACGATAATCCGTACGCGACCACGGGCTCCGATTGCCCGTCCGGGCAGCGGATCACTGCCTCCTGTGGGAATATACGCGTGTCGGTCGTGGCACGCCGTCAACTCCTTCCGGCTTAAAAGAACTCAACTCCAATGAGTGTAGGTGGGTGTACTCGCCGAGCAGCCGTGGGGCGAGTCTCTGAAACTCCTCCGAGGAAATCCACGTAGCATCGTGCAAGGGTCGGCCGCTCCAACTGACAAGATAATGCAGGGTATCTCGCTCGTCCGCGGTGTAGAAGTTGTGACCGACGATCTGAAGCAAGCTATCTGTAGAAGCGGGTGGTACCAAAATATCTCCGTCTGGCAATGATGTATCTCCGTCTGGCAATGATGTTGGTGTAACTGTCGGTGGTGTAACTCGATCTGCATGTCGCGACGCCGCCGGTGGCAGTAAAGAGGTACCGATGGAGGTAGCAGGAGGAGAAGGCTCAGGTGGTAGGGCTATGACAGATGAAGGCTCGGGTAGAGGTGTGGTGAGTGGGTTCACGTACACATGTTCCTCGTAGTAAGGAGTCAAATCCTCTACGTTGAATACTCGGCTAATGCTCATACCATGAGGGATGTCTATCTCGTATGCGTTCGTACCAATTCGCCGCACAACTGTATAGGGACCTATTCTGCGTGCGCTTAATTTTTTTGTTGGTCCTTGTGGGACTCTCTCAGATCGAATGCGAATTAATGTCTGTTCTCTTGCTTCAAAAATTTGTTCTCGTCTATGCTGATCTGCTTGATTTTTATAATATTCATTACTAGCTGCAATCTTCTTACGGACCAACTCGTGTAGTGCATGTGTATGCTAAATGAAAGACTTGACTGACTCACTAGGTCTGGACCCTAGGGGGATATCTACCAAATCAACTGGTTTCCTAGGCTCATACCCTAATATGATATGAAATAGACTCAAACACGTGGTCCTGTTGATTGAGCTATTGTATGCAAATTCGTCTATGGGAAGGACAGAATCCCAGGTTGACGATCTCCAACTAGGCAATGAAGAAGGGTGCCAAGACTACGGTTAACCACTTCAGTTTGTCCGTCCGTCTGCGGGTGGTAGGCGGAGGAAAACTTCAGGGTTGTACCCCTCTTTTTCCACAAAGTCTTCCAAAAATAGCTCATGAATCGCACGTCACGATCAGAGACTATGGAGGCAGGAAGACCATGGTACTTATAGACTTCTTTAAAGAATAACGTTCTCACGTGGGAAGCGTCCACAGTCTTTCGGCAAGGTATGAAATGCGTCATCTTGGAGAAACGATCAACTCAACAAATATTGAATCGGGCTTCCTCAGGGTGCAAGGGAGCCCGAGAACAAAATCCATACTAATATCCGACCAAGGTCTCTCGGGGACAGGAAGTGGAGTGTAAAGCCCCGTGGGCTGTCGAGTTCCCTTTGCCGCCTGGCAAACTCTACAATGCCTCACTACTCTGGTGAAATCTCTCTTTAGGTCGGGCCAAAAGAAACGGTCATCAACCAACGCAATTGTCTTGTCTCTTCCAAAGTGCCCCGCAGCTCCGCCTGCGTGTAACTCCCAGATAAGGAAATCTCGGAGAGATGACTGAGGAATGCAGAGGCGAGAGCCCATAAATAAATACCCATCAGATATCGAATAACCCACCCGAAGGTCGGGCGAGTCCTTCGAACGAGTGGAATAAATATCACCAAAATCAGGGCACTCTGGGTAAGTGTGAACTGGCTGCTCAAATCCCACTACTCGGGTGCTCATAGTATGGAGGATGCTAACTCGGCGACTCAATGCGTCTGCCGGTTTGTTCTCAACACCTGCACGGTGTTTAAGAACATAGTGGAACTCTTGCATATACTCCACCCACTTGGCGTGACGGTGACCCAATTTTTTTTGAGAATCGAGATATCTCAGGGCCTGATGGTCAGAATAACGAACTCCTTGTGCAAAAGATAATGTTGCCAATATCGCAGCGCCTGTACAATGGCATAGAACTCCCGATCATAGTTTGAGTATTTTTGTCGGGCTTCGTTCAACTTCTCACTAAAGTAGGCTACTGGGTGGCCTTCCTGACTAAGGACTGCGCCGATACCAACTCCCGACGCATCACAAACAACCTCAAAGGGTTTGGAGAAATCTGGTAAGCGTAAAACGGGAGCAGTAGATAGTGTCACCTTGATCTCCTCAAAAGCTCGAGTGGCAGGCTTTGTCCAAACAAAATCACCCTTACGAAGACAGCTCGTAATGGGGGTCATGACCGAACTGAAGGCTCAGACAAACCTCCTATAAAAGGTGGCAAGTCCATGAAAGTTACGGGCCTCATGAATGTTCGTAGGGATCGGCCATTCTCGAATCGCCCTGACCTTGTCAGGATCGACAGAAATACCAGATGCCGATACAACATAACCCAAGAAATGAACTGGTAGTTCGTTCACCGTTAAACTTGTGGGGCTACTTCTGTGATCGCTTGAAATATTTGCGCCTCTGTCAAAATTAGGATCAATATTTGCGTCTCCATAAATTAATTATTTGCAACCGCGATCGGATGGATAGGATTGTTTAGGCCGATCGGGGGTTAAATACATCTCAAAATAAAAAACATAAAATACAAAAATGACTAGAAACGATAATCCGGACGCGACCACGGGCTCCGATCGCCCGTCCGAGCAGCGGATCACCGCCTCTTGCGGGAATATACGTGCGTCGGTCGTGGCGCGCCGTCAGTCTACCTCACTGACTTCCCTGCCGCATGTACCCAGTTGAGTATGAGGTATTGCGTAAGCAAGTAACATAAATATTAAAGAAGGGTTTAGTTGGGGAGAGTATTAACCCATGCATAGTCCGTGCACTCATCACTCTGGACAAAGATAGATCTTGGAGAATGTGCGTAGATGGATGACTATTGATAGATCACCACCAAGTCTTTTATCAATTCCCTATATCAAGATTTGATGATTTGTTGAATATGTTCAACGGTTCCTCTCTTTTTAAAGCTTGATCTTAGGAGTAGATATCATCAAATTAATATTCGTCTTGGGATGGAAGAAAACCTTCAAGATTTAAGAGTCTTTATGAATGACTTGTCATGCCCTTTAGTTGATTATATGCAGCAAATACATTTATGTAATTATGTGTACTATGATGTATAGTATTAATTAACTTCATTTGTCCAAGCTGCGTAAAATAATCGCTAGATTTTTTAGAATTGCATTTCTGGAATGATCTGTAAAGCATTTATTATGAATGAAAGCCCAGAAGACAGACAGTTTTATAATTTAATTCTTTCACAAAGATCTTTCAGTGAATCAAGGTGATTCAGGCTAGGTTAAACTTGTCAAAGTATGGCATACAAATGGAGCTTCAAGAATGGCTAGCTGAAAAATTATTGTAGGATCACTTTAAGAATTTTGTGTTAGATTTGTTACAAGTCATCAAAATATGTGTCACTACCGAGACCTCAAGGCATTAACAGAAGATTCTTTAATTAAGCTTTCCATTTGAGCGGTTGAGCTAAATCATTTATGTTTAGAAATTCATGAAAAGTTTGATTTAGATAGTGACAGATCCATTTGATTGTTCAAAAAAAAAATGCCTCGCCTATTTACTTGTGCAGCAAATCTTATTTTTTTCATCATCATTACCACTTTTCTACATTTATTATAATTCTTATATTGTATTTATTTTTTTCCAATTTGTCACTTACACCCTTCATCAATGCAGGGATACAAGATTATTGGTTCACATAGCGGTGTTAAACTTTGTAGATGGACAAAGTCACAACTCAGAGGACGCGGCGGATGCTATAAACACTCATTTTATGGGATTGAGAGCCATAGGTAATGATTTGTAATTGTTTTTACTTGGGTGCACTATTTAATAATCTTCACAGTTATTTCCCAATTTTAATGGCCATTAAGAGCTCTTACTGCTTGATGCATTTACACTTTCTCTACTGTTGTTGAATGGAGCTGCTTTATTATGTCATGAAAGTATATTTGCCATGATTTGAGGATCACATTGTTATGTCATGAAAGCGGGCATTAGTGAGATTTTGACAAAAGATAGGGCACAATGGCGACAAAGGATCCATATAGCCGACCCCACTATAGTGGGATAAAGGCTTGAGTGTTGTTGTTGGCCCCGTTTGGGAGAGCAGTGCCAATGGCTTGTCCAACTGTACCAGTGCTCAAATACAAGGTTACCCAAGCACTTTCATTTCTCTAGTGAGTTGAATCAGAAACGTCGTCTGAGAGCCTTAGAAGGCTAGAAACCTTTGGAGGCCTGTAGAAGATATGATAATCTAGTGATCAGGTTTACATTTGGGTTTTAACTGTTCCCTCTATTCTGATTTTTTTTTTCATTTTGTGTCAAGGTGTATGGAAGCAACCCCAAGCTTAGCATGTGCAAATAAATGTGTTTTCTGTTGGAGGCATCATACTAATCCAGTGGGTAAGAGCTGGCAGTGGAAGATGGATGATCCTCTTGTTATTGTGAATGCCGCGATCGACCAGCATACTAAGATGATAAAGCAAATGAAAGGAGTCCCAGGTTTGTTACTCTTTTATGTTTCCTCCTGCTTTCTATGATTATTTTACTGAATGGTGGTTGGGGTCAATCAATAAGTCGATATACATCCTAGTGGGAAGAAGGTTAAAGAAACATTTTGCTGTTTTCACTTAATAACTGGTAATTGTCACAGATTGAGTAATGGTTGTCTTAGGATCCCTTCTATAATAATTTCTACTCAATAAGGTTAACCTATCACACATTCCTTTGAGATTGATATGAATTTTTTCTAATGAAATAGTTTTATTCCAAAATTTGCAACTTCCATGAAGTCATGCTCTCGTTTTTTAAATGTTTGTACCTTTCTTCTATTCACACAGGAGTAAAGGAGGAGCATTTACTTGAAGGCCTATCTCCCAGACATTGTGCCTTGTCTCTTGTTGGTGAGCCAATCATGTATCCTGAGATAAATACACTCATCGATGAGCTTCACCTAAGACGCATATCTACTTTTCTTGTTACAAATGCCCAATTTCCTGAAAAAATTCAGATGCTAAAACCTATAACCCAGGTTTGTACATCCTAAGAAAAACAATACACCATGTGAAAATGATTTTTCACATACCGCATCAACAAGGAATTTTCATACCTGTAATACTTGCAGTTATATGTTAGCGTTGATGCCGCAACAAAGGAGAGCCTGAAGGCAGTTGATAGGCCACTTTTTGGAGACTTTTGGGAGCGCTTTGTTGTGAGTTTTCTTCAATTTATCGGTTAGATTTTTTTATATTGCTTATTTTTCTTTATTAAATCTTTATTATGGATGTTTAATTTTATGGATAATCTAGAGATGTAACCTGAATGCGGTAATGTGCATAGTCTCAAGCAAATTGCTCTCATCCCCAGATTTGGAACTAGTTCATTATCTTCTTTCCAATTTGTAATTCGAGTGCTGTATGCAAAACTCTTTGGAGTCGCTTCTTTTTGATAAGGTGTTCAACAAATTTGTTTTGCCTCTTTCGTGAAGATCAATTTCTACCAGCTCACACTGAGAGGGCTGACTGCCACCTTTGATGATGATCTCAAACATTTCCCTTCGATATTTCTCCATGAAGGGAAATAGTTATATGGTCATAGAGCTATTTAATCACCCTTTCTGGTGTGTAGCTTTGCCATTACTGCTTTTCTTATGCCAGGCTGCCAGCTATTGTTGCGTTTCTTTTACTTACATATAGCTGAAAGGTAGACGCAAAATATCCTACGCTGTTGTTAAGGACTTCCATGAATGACTAAAATGAGAGAAGCAATAGAGGTGCAAATCTTTATAAATGTATGGTTGGTGACAAATAAGTGATGCAAGAACTTCTTGGTAGCTAGATTTAATCACAAATTTATATTTATGTATAAAATTTGCATCGAGAAGATGCATTCTTTTATTTCTATCATGCTATTTTATATTTCACATTTCGTGTAAATTTAGTATTTTTCAATTTTGAATTGGTTTTGTAGAAACTATAGCTTGAAAAAATTGCATATCCTTTTAATCTTTAACAGAGAATTGTCTTGAAAACTTAATCTATTAAAGTTTCTATTTTAGTAATATGTGAACATTATAGTATGTAATACAATATTGTATTCTTTTCTTTGCAGCTGAAATACTATTTTTTACATTACTATACTCTCCCATTAAAACTCACTATTGAGCTCTCAACCTTGTATGCACATCGGCAGGATTCTCTGAAATCTCTGCGTGATAAACAACAGAGGACGGTTTATCGTCTAACTCTTGTTAAAGGCTGGAATGCCGAAGAAGTGGATGCGTATGCTAACTTGCTATGCCTCGGAGAACCAGATTTCATTGAGATTAAGGGTGTTACGTACTGTGGGTCGTGAGTTTCTTATTCCTTTCCTTTGGACTTTTGAATACATACTAACAGTGGCTCTTTAATTCAAGTTCTCATCATTATTTGTTCTCACAGAACTGCCACATCAAAGTTGACTATGGAGAATGTCCCCTGGCATTCCGATGTTAAAGCATTCTCTGAAACTTTGGCTATTAAAAGCAATGGCCAGTATGAAGTAGCCTGTGAGCATGTTCATTCCTGCTGTGTTCTTCTGGCAAATGTTAGCAAGTTCAAAATCAATGGGCAGTGGCACACTTGGATAGACTATGAAAGATTTCAGGAACTTGTAAGTTTTTGATCACCCAGTATCCCTTTATAGTTTTATTTCAGTTAAATTTTACTAGTCTTGTTTCTTTTTAAGATAATTTGTTGGGGGTGATTTGAGCTCATTTATCGACTCACCTTCGTAATGATGAAAGTGGGCACTTATTTTCATGGAGGGTAAAGCCAAAAGGAATAATTAAGTTTTTTACAGTAATTCGTTGATTTTTAACATGGGGTACTTTTGGAATTACGAAAATGCGATAGCACAATTAAGTTTTGTTATTGTAGTATGGATAGCACTAGAATAACACGAAATTAGGGGTTCATTTGGCACTAGTGGTTGTCATAAATGTTGTGGTTATGAACCGTCGTTCGTGAACGCCCGATCTCACCTAGAGAACTTCATCCACTTTTATGTTCAAAATTAGTTTTTTTGTGGTCATAATCGTTGTCATGTTTAACGCATATTTTATGATGGTGACGCATCTGTCAAACTCACCGGAGTAAAACCCATAGCCAAACGGACCCTAGAACTATTGGTTTTACCGGCAAATTTGTTTTACTTTGGTCTGTGAAATTGCCATCGTCTGGATTGTCCCTGTAATTAGAATATTTTCAATTTCATCAAAAATTGGAATTACATTACATAATTAATTTGAAGAAGCAAATTGGTGGTTTAGTGCTTTGTCATGTAACTTGGGCTCTGTTTGGCACGGTGGTGGCGGTCATGAATATGGGGGTTAAATTGTAATTCGTTAATGCCCACCTAAGGGACTTCATCCACTTTTATGTTCAAACCGATGATGTTTGTTAGTAGATCCTTAATGAATGATGGTTTAACCCATGCGTTTATGACCGCTACCACCGTGCCTTAAGCTTTGGGTATGATTTTAACCATTTCAAGGCTCTGTTTGTGATGACTGCGGCTTTTGAACGGTGTCTGTATGAAACTGTGATAATAAACATAGCGGTGGCGACTTAGTGGTAGTTACAGCCTTTTCTAACCCAAGCCACTATTTGGGGTCTAGGCATTTACGCTCGCTAAAGCTAGGACCACCCCGCATGGTTTTCGTGACGTTTTGACCCCCAAAATGTTGTTTTGGGTAAATAACCGTACCTATTCAAACGCTACGCCGCTACCTATATTTGCGTTCACAATTGTCACAGCTCTCCCAAATTGGGCCAAAATTGTCTGTGCCAATAGTAGATGTATGGTTGAACTATACGCCTTAAAAGGTGGATTTTAAAGGCTCGTTTGGTAACACCTTTAGTACCAGAGGCTGGAAGCATGCGGGGCCTCCAGTTCAAATGGCACGGGCAGCAGACCTCACCAGATGTCACCGCGCGACCGTTTGGGTCGCTTTCGTCTGGCCGGCGCAAACGTGCCTCCAAACTGCACCTAAGCCAAACTAAATACAAGAGTCGAGTTCGTAAAAAGCGAGTTTCTGCATTAAACAGACAGAAATAATCGAACCTCACTTAAAAGGAAACTAACATTTGCTAATGGATATGCAGGTGGCTTCAGAAAAGTCCTTCAGAGCTGAAGACTACATGGCTGCCACACCATCTTGGGCTGTCTATGGCGCAGAAGAAGGTGGATTTGATCCAAAACAATCCCGATACCGGAAGGAACGCCGCCATGGAGCGGCTGCCCTTAAAAATTAGTTTAATGTTTTTTGAAGTCTGAAGATCTGGGACCAAAAAACTCGGTGATTGTTCAATGGCTGCCGCTGGTCTGGCGTTTTTGCTTTCTGTTTAATGTGATGTATCATATTGTTGAAGGGCAGCTCTCTGAAGAAGTGTTTGGTAAAGGCTTCAAGGAATGCTGGGCTTATGTTTTGAGACCCCTCATGTAGGAAAAGTGAGGGTACACGTCATCTTCACCACCTCTGATGTAATTTTTCGCAGAAGGCTAATAAATTGATCATTTGTTACCTGAAGAAAATTTTACTGTTCCTAATATATGATTGAAATACCATATAAATAAATGTAAAAATGGCTCATTATTTACTCGCTTTCAGTCATCTTTCTTCCACCTCCGTCCTCATCCGAGGCCTGTATCTGGTAAAATTTTCGTCCTTTGAATATCGGAAAAAAGTATATCTGTACTATATAATAAAGAACTTAGGGACCGTCAAATCTTATTGTCTCATTTCCATCTTCTCAAAGTAAAAATAAAATTGCAAATACATGCACTAGAAGTCGTGCAAGGGTTTTCTTTTGCTTGAATGAGCTCCGCTTGAATCTTACAAATATGAAAATTTAAATAGAATTGGATAAAATTGGAATGATGAAACTTTCCACTAAGCTTTATTTTCCCTTTGAGATAGTATGTGTATATCTATTTATATATATATATATATATATGAGCATTTTTGCACAGGCTATGTTTCTGCTCGATGCTTTCGGGCGGTCTTCAACTGCATCTAGGCGGGCTTTGTCCGTCTTTGCACAAGCTTCACATGTGCTCGATGCATTTTTGTGGGCTCTGCCCACATTAAAGCAGACTGCGCCCACAACATATATATGAGTACTCAAAATGACCGCAAAAATTATAAATTAATATTACAATTTTTATTTTATAAACAAATTTATATTTTGAAGTAAAATAATTAATTTCTCTCCTTTTCTCCCTCCCGCTTTCTCTCCCTTCTCGCCATATGTCTCTCTCTCTCTCCCTCTCTCTTCTGCCATGTATTTTATGTTATTTAATTTAAGTTCTCGCTCTCTCTTTCGCTCCCTCTAATCTGTCGCCCTCTTTTCTCTTTCTCTACAATCCCTCAGCCGACTATAGTTTAGGAGCTCTAGTGATGTTTTGTTTTTTAAGGCGATTGGTAACCGTAACCCGTTATTGATACTCTAGAGTTAACTAGCACAACATTTACTGTAGAGTTCTATCACTCTTATGTTCTGCACACTGCATATTCAAAGATAAATGAGAACTTTTGTTGTTCACTGGATTGTTGCACACTGTTTAATATCATTCTATTTAAATGTAATTTTATTAATTTCCAGAACACGTGAATTTTAAGACTAGTTGTGATAGAGGAGACAACTAGCCCCACATTGTATTCTATTAGATGACTACTCTTTTATTCATACAATGAAAAGGAATAAAATGACCACAACGTGCAGAAGATTTAATAAATATTCATAGCAATTATCGACTTCTTTCTAGAAGAGATCAAAAATACAATGAAGGAGAGTCTACATTGTGGGATATTGCGGGCGATGGCTTTGAGTCATTCGAAGATGTAGGTACACTGGAGATAGCTAATTTATCGCTTGCTGAACCAAGGTTGGAGCTCTCGATTATTGAAGAAGATGATGAAGTTGATACTTGATACTGTTGGAGAGAATGTTTAATTTTTAAACTTGATATTTTGCATGTGAATTTAACAAAACAATGATCAATTGATGTAATGATATATTGATGTGGACATGTGATAGAATGTTTAATTTATCGCTTATATGTACAAATAGTTTATTAGTTGTCTTATTCTTATATTAATTAGTACTTATATTAAAATAATTAAAAATAATTAAAAATAATTAAAAATAATTAAAAACGTTTCCCGTATCCTTATTTTTTTAAAATCACGTTTCCCGTATCCGTTTCGTATCGTATCCCGTATCCCGTTTCCGTCCCCGTGCATCATAGGTTACTAACGTTCGCCTATTATTTTCCTTACTATAGCATTCTTTCACATGATTGACTATTTAACCTGCTTTGGTCTTGCTCTAGATTATGCAATTAACAGCGATGTATATTTTACAATCTACTGCTGAGATTTTGCAATCAATTTCAGTAAAAGTCTCTACATTGATTATGTTCAACAAATACTACATCAGCCAAATATTGTTGCACTATTACATTATTTCTTTATTTCTTTTGAAAAAAATAGTCTTACAACATATATCTCAACCCAAACGCTTCTTTTATGATCCAAAGGAGAAAAAAAACGCACATCAAGGCCATAAGGCCCATACCTTTGATCCTAGTGAGCCTTGATACTTGTGTGCACTCAAGGCATGCCGTTAGTAATATAGATGTTGTCTGCTCTTTTTTTTTTATTAGTAATAGTGGCGGGTGCATGGCCTCTCCCCATGCATGAAGATTAGCATATAGTGGAATGAAGTGAATGTCCAAGGAAAAGCAATCCTCCAGAACCTATATCTGTATGCCTTCTTCCCAAAGGCTATAACTCATGGCCCTCTCACCATTTGTTGCAATGCCCAACATGATCTGCTTGGAGTGAATGGGTAGATCTAATGGACGAGTAATGTTGGTGTTGGCCATGAGTGGATTTAGTATTAATTATCCAGCTCCCCATCAAATCACACCTGTTAACCCCAAAATCGGCAATCCTCTCCAAGGTGCCCATTTTTCCTGCTTTTCTCTTACAGGTTCCCATCCGCAAAGAGCAGGCAACCCCTGATGTCCACCGTGTCCGCGCAAGGCGGACTGCCGAGTCTTAAGTCGCTCAAGGACGGATGCTCCGCTAGCCGCCCGCCAGGGGAGGCCTCCGTCCGTCTGCCGGGCGGACTCCCCCTGGAGTCCGCCCAGGCCGCCCGCCAGGGGCGGCCTCCGCCAGCTGGGCGGACTCCCCCTGGAGTCCGCCCAGGTCGCCCGCTAGGGGGCGGCCTCCGCTGGCTGCTCGCCAGGGGCGGCCTCCGCCAGCTGGGCGGACTCTCCCTGGAGTCCGCCCAGGTCGCCCGCTAGGGGGCGGCCTCTGCTGGCCGCCCGCCAGGGGCGGCCTTCGCCAGCTGGGCGGACTCCCCCTAGAGTCCGCCCAGGTCGCCCGCTAGGGGGCGCCCTCCGCTGGCCGCCCGCCAGGGGCGGCCTCCGCCAGCTGGGCGGACTCTCCCTGGAGTCCGCCCAGGTCGCTCGCTAGGGGGCGGCCTCCGCTGGCCGCCCGCCAGGGGCGGCCTCCGCCAGCTGGGCGGACTCCCCCTGGAGTCCGCCCAGGTCGCCCGCTAGGGGGCGGCCTCCGCCAGCTGGGCGGACTCCCCCTGGAGTCCGCCCAGGTCGCCCGCTAGGGGGGCGGCCTCCGCCAGCTGGGCGGACTCCCCCTGGAGTCCGCCCAGGTCGCCCGCTAGGGGGCGGCCTCCGCTGGCCGCCCGCCAGGGGCGGCCTCCGCCAGCTGGGCGGACTCCCCCTGGAGTCCGCCCAGGTCGCCCGCTAGGGGGCGACCTCCGCTGGCCGCCCGCCAGGGGCGGCCTCCGCCAGCTGGGCGGACTCCCCCTGGAGTCTGCCCAGGTCGCCCGCTAGGGGGCGACCTCCGCTCGCCGCCCGCCAGGGGCGGCCTCCGCCAGCTGGGCGGACTCCCCCTGGAGTCCGCCCAGGCCGCCCGCTAGGGGGCGGCCTCTGCCAGCCGGGCGGACTCCCCCTGGAGTCCGCCCAGGTCGCCCGCTAGGGGGCGGCCTCCGCTCCGTCAGGGGCGGACTCCCCCTTGAGTCCGCCCAGTTCGCTCAGGATTCGTCTGCTTGCTCCTCAGGTCGCTCAGCCTGCCTGCCCTCTTCTAGCTGCCAACCGGAAGTCTGCCCCAGCAGAGAAAAGGCCAGTCCGCGGAGTCCGCCGAGGTCGTCGACCCCATTTTCTCAGTCCGCCGAGGTCGCCAATGATGACGTCACTGGGCCCGCTTCTAGAAGATTCTCCCCGGGCCTATAAATAGCCCCCAAGGCCTCTCATTATGCATGCGCGGGAGGAGAACTGCCACCTTGATCAAAGTCTGCGGACTCAGTTTCCCAGTTCGTCAAAGTTGATCAAGCAAGATCTGCGACCTCAAATCTCCAGTTCGCCCAGGTCGTCAAGGGCTGTGGACTTAGTTTTTTCTGTCCTCAGCAGGCAGCTTGAGCAGCATCTGCATCCTCAGTTCTCCAGTCCTCTGCGACCTCTTTTACTTAGTCTCTGGCAACTCTTTTTCTCAGCCGCCAGCTTCCCCTTGTACCCTTTACTATTTTTACATGTAATGGTGCAATAATAAGTTGTAAACCTATTTGATTAAAAGAAAAGCCCGTCGCAAGAGTGACATTCAAGCCGCGGCGGGCGAAGTCTGTTGTTGCCGCTGCTAGCGGCCTCCTCTCTTCTTCCCTCCTCTCTCGGCATCAACCTGCAAAGCTAACCATCAAAGTAGCTGTCTGCTCGACAGTACCTGAGCAAGCTTCTCCTCCATCCCCGCAACCCTTCTTCCTTCACCTTTAGCTTGTGAGATCGAACAACCTGTTAACTGGTCGGAGTCGCATTTCGCGCATCAACAGTTAACACGCGACCTTCAGATCTCGATTAGACAGTGAAAGCAGTGGTTACTCATGTCAGACCATCAACCAGCCGAGAATCTTGCTCCAAGTCCCAATGATGATACTCTTTGGGAGGACTTAGAGCAATCTCGCAGAGAAACTGCCCAACAGTTTCAAGCCATCAATCGTACTCTAGCAGCTCTAACGCAGTAATTGGCCGCTCAATCTTCAGCAGCGCCAGTTCCTCCAATCAATCCAGCGCCAACATCAGAGACTCCTCAAGTCTATCCACCGGCTTATCCGCCGGTCTATCCTTCTCTTTATACTCCAACTTTTCCGCAAGGGCCTGCAGCTCCTTTGCGATCTCAGGATGATGAGTTTGCAGCTCGTCAAAACTTCTTCCGGCGCACCTCAAAATCTTCTAACTTTTCGCGTCTTTTTGAAATATGCCTTGTACATGTAATTTCAGGAAAAGTGTTCAACGCAAAAGTTGTAGATCTCGACGAGATTTTGAGGTGCGACTAGCCAATACCGAATTGCGGTTAACAATCACTTTTTTTAATTAGAAACTAACAAACTGCTAATGAAATATGAAGATAGATTTGATGAGTTTATATTTTAATGAGTTTATATTTTATGATTCTGATATTTCTTTATATTTCTTTATATATTTTAGAGATATACACACGTGTTTCATTAAGGACAAATTATGTTTTGATAAAATGTTTATTTTTCAAATTTTATTACATTTTATAAGTTGTATTATTTGATTTAATTTTTGTATTTTGCATTTTATCATACAAAATATATCTTCATTCCTTCAATATTTAGTAAGTTTTGGCGAGATAAATTTTTTTTGGGGCGGGCAAACTATGTGCACAACTCATTATGTATTATGTATGTATAATTTTACGGGCTACATAATTAAAAATAATAATAATAAGGAAAAAAAACAAAATACCAAACCAAGGCCACATCTCTAGCAAATGAAGGAACCAGGATGGCCCATAGTTGGATTTACCACCACTCCCCCTTTCACTCGCACCTGCTCTCGCCTCTCTTGATTAACCTCCACCGCTCCTCCGGCGGTGAAGGATCGTCGTCATCAGCACTTTGCTCCGCCGGCCAAGTAGCCGGCCTCAACGCATCTTCCTCTCCTATTCCTCTTCCGCCGTCTTCGCCATTAGCTCCTTCTCTTACATCCATTCTAAGCTCTGAAACAGCGTTGTCCATCTCACCGCCGCCAACATTCCTCTGAAGATCCTCGCCGGCGTCGCCGGCCGCAGAACGAGAGCCGATCTTCCGAGCAATATACTTCTTGCTGAGCCAAACGCCGATCTCTTCAAATGGTCTCTTCCTGCCTCGCTGCTTCCCCCAATCTTCTCCTTCCCCGCCAGATCTCTTTTCCGGCGCCGAATTCCGATCCATCTCTCCCCACCAAACCCACCATCTCATCTCCTTCCCACCTCCAGCAGCTCCACGCCCTCCTCATCAAATCCGGCTCTCCCATCTCCTCCCTCCCCTTCTCCCACATAGCCGCCACCTGCGCCCTCTCCTCCCCCGCCGCTTTCTCCTATGCCCGCCGTCTCTTCCAACGATCCGCCGATTCGCCGGAGATCTTCCTATGGAACTCCCACCTCAACACCCTCTCCTCCTCGTCCTCTCCCAACGATGCCCTCCGCCTCTTCGCCCGCCTCCTCTCCTCCGACCTCCTCCCCGACACCTTCTCCTGTTCCTTCGCCCTTAAGGCCTGCTCCCAGTTGCCGGACGCCATTCTCGCCGGCAAGGCCGTACACGCATTGATCTTCAAGCTGGGGTTCGACCCCGACGTTTTCCTGAACAACACTGTGGTACACATGTACTCGTCCCATGGGGCGGTGTCGGACGCTCGTCTCATGTTCGATAAAATGTCCAGCAGGGATGCTGTGAGTTATAACATTATGATCGCCCGCTTGACCAAGGAAGGGGAGATGGAACTTGCCCGCGAGATGTTCGACTTAATGCCTGAGAGGAGTGTTAGGTCATGGACTTCTCTGATTGCTGGGTATGTCCAGTGGAAGAATCCGAGGGAGGCGGTTCGACTCTTTCTTCAGATGGAGACGGCCGGTATGAAACCGAATGAGGTCACCGCAGTTGCCATCCTTTCGGCTTGCGCCGATCTAGGGGCCCTCGATTTGGGGAAGAGAGTTCACGACTATGCCCGCAGGTTTCAATTTATGAAAAATGTTAGAGTTTGCAATACTCTCGTCGACATGTACATCAAGTGCGGCTGCGTTGAGACTGCCCGTAAGGTGTTTGATGAAATGAGCGAGAGAACGGTGGTGTCGTGGTCCGCCATGATTGGCGGGCATGCAATTCACGGGCAAGGAGAGGATGCTCTCGAGCTCTTTGAAGACATGAGAAATGCGGGCATTAGACCCAATCCGATCACGTTCGTCGGATTACTCCACGCCTGCAGCCATATGGGTTTGCTGGAAGAAGGCCGCCGATTCTTCAAACTCATGTCCACGGATTACAGCATTGAGCCGGAGATCGAGCACTACGGCTGCATGGTCGATCTTCTCAGTCGGGCCGGCCTCCTCGACGAAGCACTGGGGTTCATAAGGAGGATGCCGATCAAGCCCAACGGCGTGGTTTGGGGGGCTTTGCTCGGCGGCGCCAGAGTTCACAAGAGAATCGACGTCGGCCAGGAGGCTCTCCGGCAACTCATCCATCTCGACCCTTTGAACGATGGTTACTTTGTCGTTCTGTCGAACATTTACGCCGATGCGGGAAGATTTGAAGATGCGGCCAGGGTTCGCCGCTTGATGAGGGATAAGGGGGTGAAGAAGACCCCCGGGCGGAGCACGATTGCGGTGGATGGCGCCCTCCATGAGTTTGTTGCCGGGGAGAGTGATCATCCTAGGATAGAGGAGATATACAAGAAATGGGATGAGCTCCTGGTGGAATTGAGAGGTAGAGGCTATGCCCCTGACACTTCAGTGGTGCTGCTGGACATGGAAGAGAGGGAGAAGGAGACCGTCTTGTACCGTCACAGCGAAAAGCTTGCCGTTGTATTCGGGCTGATCGGCACTCCGCCGGGGACGACGATTAGGATCATGAAGAACCTTAGGGTGTGCGACGACTGCCACTCCGCCCTGAAGTTGATTTCGGTGGTGGCAAAAAGGGAGATTGTAGTGCGTGATCGGAACCGTTTCCATTGTTTCAGAGAAGGGTTGTGCTCGTGCAGAGATTATTGGTAGAGCATCATCAGTAGTATATGAAGATCCTCCTTTGGTTCTGAAGCTGTCTGTGATGCCAATTGAAGGGCTTTGCCAGCTCTGGTTTTTCTTCAATGGGCAAAAAAAAAATCAAATGTTTACAAATAATGACTTCTTATTTAGCTTTTTTCCCAAACATATTTCTACATTACAGTTTTCATCTATACTCTTTAAGAGATAGCTGTTAGGTGCCAACAGTTCTACCTCTTGCGAGTTGTATCCAGCACAGCCCTCGGTCGTCATTTCTGTTCATCAAGCATCTTCGAAGAGAGGGGAAGAAGCATTGGGGTGGAAAATTCTAGAGGTCGGTGTGTTAACCGCTTAGACTTTATTTGACGCTACTTTTTTTACTGAATTAACCGCTTAGACTCTATTTGGCGCTGCTTTTTTTTTTTACTCTGGTGAGTTTGGACAAAAACGTTAATGTCACCAAGAAAAGAAAACTAGTTTTGAACATAAAAGCGGATGAAGTTCCTTAGGTGAGGTCGGGCGTTCATCAACAGCGATTCATAAATATTTTTCTTAGCTTTATGCTGTGTTTATATTTAAATCTTTACAAGTAAAATAGCCAGAATACACAATTCAATCATGATTTCAGTAAATTATTATATGATTTCCACAACCTTAACTTATATGCTTGGGCATCAGCCAATTGTCTCTCAATTTGTAGGCTTCCAGGTCTCTCTACCCGATCATGTGGTTGGCACTGCAGATTTGCTGTGCAGCAATCTGTCGTCGCCCGACAGCTATTTGGGCTACGGCCGCGATCCCCCCGGCAAAGCCTTGCCAAACAGGCGGTGTACAACCCCGTATCCAGCGAGTGGGCTAACAGGAGCCGACCCGGCCGGCCCAAACCATCCCCGAGCCCCATGCGAGTTCAGCAGGGTACGCCGAGCCCAGCATGCCGAGCCCGAGCTCGGCAATAGTCGAGCTGAGCTCGGCGATGGCCGAACGAAGCCCGGCATGCCGAGGCCGAGCTCGGGTGCAGGAACAGAGCTCGACGATAGTCGAGCCAAGCTCGACGATGCCCGTGCCGAGTTCGGCTTCTGTTGGAGCTCGACGATCGTCGTGCTGAGCCCGAGCTCGGCAATGGCCAAACCGAGCTCAGCGGTAGTCGAGCACAAGTCTGCCGAGTACCTGCCCGCCTAGGCCCAAGGCGAGGCGAGTCAGGCCTCCTGCCAAGCGAGTGCCCCCTCAGGTGCAGGAACACCTCAGCCATGGCATACTTTTACTATGTGGCCCCTTTTGGTTTGCCTGTAGTCCTCGAAAACAGTGAAGGTTGTATATTAGCAGGCCATCTTTTCCTATAAATAGGACCCAAGGGGTACCTCAGAGGGCACGCTTACTAATTCTCCGGCCTACTAGCGCTTTCTGAGGTACCTTAGCTCGGCATTTGGCTAAGGAGGGGAAGCGCTCTAAGATCTTCCGGGTGTGTGGTGGGACCTCCACGCCGGGCCCTTGGTCTAGTCCTTAGTTCTTCTTTCTTCTTGTCATTTTCTTGCAGGAGCGAAGTAGGTGCGCGGCCACCCCTTCCCCAAGGGTCGAACTCCACGGAGACCGATTTTTCGGTTTCAACACTTTGGTGCGGTGAGCGTGGAACGTGGTCAGCACAGAAAATCTTCCACAAGACTAATGGCAAGAGACGAGGGACAAGGTTCAGGAAGGGGGGACTCGCCACTCCCTCCCCCTCCCGCGACGGCGGGGATATCCGCGGAGCTCAGGGAGGAAGTGCTCGGGTTAGTCAGGGTCGCACTCGGCATGCGAGCCGAGAGCACGACGCCTGCGGTTCCCGTGGTCGCTGATCCAGCGTTAGGCAACGATGCGCCCCTCAGGCGCGCAGGGAAGGAGGTCGCGAGCGAGGGGGAGCGCGAGCCGAGAGGGCGAGTCCTCTTTCCGGGCTCGGCGGGCGAGTATCTGTTCGACGAGACGGCAGGGAGGGAGTTCCCAACTCGCCCATCTGAAGGAGGAAGTCCCTTCAGCGAGTTCGTCTCGTCAGCCCCGGTCCCAGAAGGATTCCGAGAGCCGGAGATGTCCTACTACTCAGGAAAGGGAGATCCGACCCAGCACGTCCAGTGATTCGAAGACGTGGTGTCAATCCGACAGATGTCGGATGGTTTCAAGTGTAGGCTCTTCGCCATCACCCTCAGGGAAAAAGCGAGGGAGTGGTTTCATCAGCTCCCGGCCGGTTCCATCTACTGCTTCGAGGATTTGCGCAGAGGATTCATGCTGAGATTCACCACCTCGAAGAAGAGGAAGAGGGAGGTCGAGTCCCTGTTCCGTATCAAGCAGAAAGTAGGGGAAACCCTGGGAAGTTACCTGGACAGGTTCCAGGAGGAACTGTCTCAGGTACAAGAGATGCCAGGGCACACCATGATGGTGGCCTTCACCCTGGGTCTCCAGCCCGGGTTCTTCGCCATGGAGTTGAAGAGGACGCCTCCAGTGTCTTTCGAAGCACTCTTGGAGAGGGCGGCAAGGGAGGCCGACATGGAGGCGGCACATCCAGAGTTCGCTCGGAGGTTGGCCAGGTGGGCCGTGGAGGAAGAGAAGCCAAGGGGAGGTCGGGCCCAGGAGGAGAGAAGGGTCGAGCCCCGACAGAGAGAACAGCAGCCGCAGCAGCATAGGTGGGGGCGTCAGGAGCCGAACAACCGATTGGGTTGGAGGCCGGAGTGGCAGGATCAAGGGCCACGGAGGGGCTATCAGGGGGAGACAACCGCCAAGGTGGGCGTGGCCAGTTTTACCTCCAGGGAGGGAGGCAGGGCCAGAGACCGCCTCTTCCCGACCAGGAGGAGGCCATGGCTATCGCCCTGGGAGGGCGAAGGAGAGGGCAACCGAGGAGGAGGAGGGAGGTCAGGATAGACCTGCCCTATTGCGACTACCATCAGGAAGAGGGGCACACGACGGTCACGTGTCCGGAGTTCCTCGAGGTGCGGGAGAACAGGGAGCAGCAGCGGCAGCAGCGGAATCATCAGGAGGTGCGGATCGAGGAAGTCCGGCCTCAGGTGGAGGGGGATCGTTGCGAAGACCGGGCCGATGTGGGGACCCGAGGGGGGATCGGAGTGATCCATGGGGGGGTGGGAGTCGAGGCTTCCCGGAAAGCAAGCCTCCACACCATGTACCGAAGGAGCATCGGCTCCACATCTCAGACTCCACCCCCGGAAGAGAGGATCACCTTCTCAAGGGAGGATATGCCGGGTCACGATGACCCCTTCTGCGATGCGCTGGTCATCCAGACCGCCATTGAAAATTTCACAGTCTCCCGGATCCTCATTGACAATGGGAGCTCAGTCAATATCATCTTCAAGAAGCCTTTCAATGCCATGCAGGTAGAGGCCAAGAGGGTGCTGGCCTCCGATGGGCCCCTCTTCGGTTTTTCGGGGGAGAGGAAAGAAGTAGAGGGGGGAGTGGGACTACATGTCAGCTTGGGGGGACAGTCCCGGAACTGTCGATTCGTCATAGTGGAGGCCCCCAGCAGCTACAACGCCATTTTTGGGAGACCTCTCATCAGCGCCTTCCGATGTGTCCCCTCCTCCTTCCATCAATGCCTTAAGTTTAATGTGGACGGGATCCAGGTCCGGGTTCGCGGTGACCCCAAAGCGGCTCGGGAATGCTATGTGACCGCGGTGAATTCAATTTCTTGGCAGGAGGAAGCCGAGGGGATGGGGAGAAGGATGGAGGAGATGGAAGGGCAGGAGGCCGGAGAAGAAGGTAGGGAGGAAGGAGGAATGGAAGGGGAAGCACGCGAGGGGATGCTCCCAGAAGGGTCGGTTGGGGCGATGACCCCAGGGGAAGGGGAGGTCCTTACACCACGAAGGGAGGACGCCGCAGAGTGGGAGGAGCAGTCCCGGTTGGAGGCCGCCGAGGAGGTCGTGGAGATGGAAGTCCTCACCCAGGATGGCAGGGTGGAGAAGGTCCGCATCAGCGGAGGGCTGACCCCGGCAGATCAAGACAGGATGCTGGAGTGCATCCAAAAGAATGTGGATGTCTTCGCCTGGAGCGCAGCGGAGATGCCTGGGATCGATGCCGACGTCGTCTGCCACCGCCTCAATCTGCACCAGGAGGCTCGCCCCATCCAGCAGAAGAGGAGGTCCGTCACGGACAAACTGGCCGAGCCCATCAGGGAGGAGGTCGCCAAGCTCCTTAAGGCCGGCTTTGTTTCCGAAATTCAATACCCCGGCTGGGTCTCGAATGTGGTAATGGTGAAAAAAGGGGACGGCCGGTGGAGGATGTGTGTAGATTTTTCACTGCTTAATAAATCATGCCCTAAGGATTGTTACCCCTTGCCTAGAATCGACGCGCTGGTAGATTCAGCCGTTGGTTTTTCTGTGATGAGTTTTTTAGATGCTTTTTCAGGTTATCATCAAATCAGGATGCACCCTCCTGACATAAAAGATGTCTCGTTCATCACAGGGGATGGGTGCTACTGCTACAAGATGATGCCTTTTGGGTTAAAAAATGCAGGGGCCACATACCAGAAGATGATGGACCGTGTATTCCAGGGACAGAAGGGAAGGAACTTGGAAGTGTACGTGGACGACCTGATGGTAAAAAGCAGAGAGGTCGATTCTCACCTCCGGGATCTGGAGGAGACCTTCGACACTTTGCGCAGATACAAGATGAGGTTGAATCCTCTAAAGTGCATCTTCGGGGCAAGCAAAGGCAAATTTTTGGGTCATCTCCTCACCCCTGCCGGGGTCGAACCCAACCCTGACAAAGTCCGGGCAATTATGGAGTTGGGGCCACCTCGGGACGCGAAGGAGGTACAACGGTTGACAGGGAAGCTGGCGGGACTAAGCAGGTTCCTCTCCCGGGCCGGGGAGAGGTGTTCCCCCTTCTTCAAGACCTTAAGGGGAGGTCGGAAGTTTGAATGGACCCCGGAGTGCGAGGAGGCATTCCAGGCCTTGAAGAGGCAGTTGACTCAGGCCCCCTTGCTCCAAGGGCCAAAGGAGGGGGAGGACTTGTTTTTGTACTTAGGGGTCGGGGCGGAGGCCGTGAGTTCTGTTTTAGTTCGGGAAGAGGGGAGAAAGCAGCTGCCCATCTATTATGTGAGTAGGGTTCTGAGGAAGGCAGAACTCCGCTATCCTATCTTTGAGAAGTTGGCCTTCGCCCTAATCATCTCGGCCCGGAGACTCAGGCCCTACTTCCAGGCACACTCCATCCAGGTGGTAACTGACCACCCCCTCCGCAGCATCTTCGAGGGAGTGGAGCATTCGGGAAGACTCGCCAAGTGGTCGGTGGAGCTGAGCGAGTTTGACATCTCCTTTGTTCCCCGGCTCGCAATCAAGGCGCAAGCAATGGCCGACTTCCTAGCTGACTATGTGGTTGAGGTGGCAGAGGACAAACTCACTCGTCCCATCCCTTGGAAGGTGATGGTGGATGGGGCTTCAGGGAAACACTTCCTGGGGGTGGGGGTCGTCTTAGAAATCCCCCAAGGGACCCGGATCGAGCAAACGGTGGTGATACATTTCTCCATAACCAACAACCAGGCCGAGTACGAGGCGGTAATTGCGGGACTACGCCTGGCCAAGGAATTGGGGGTGCACGATGTGAAGGTCCTCACTGACTCCATGGTAGTGGCCTCCCAGATCAACGGGGAGTTTGAGGCAAGGGAGCCCACCCTACAACGATATTTGGCAAAGGTTAAGGGAATCATCGGTGGGTTCCAGACCTTCTCCATTCAACATGTGCCTCGGGAGGAGAATGAACAAGTCGACCACCTCGCCAAGCGCGGCCCTCGGGTGGGGGGCACTATCACGGACCTCTTCCACCCATCCCTGGAAGAAGGGGAGTTGATGGAGATAGATCGGCGGTCCACATGGATGGACCCATTCACTACCTACCTGTCCACAGGAGAGTACCCAGAAGGGATGGATAGGAAGAAGCTCAAGTACAAGTCAGCATATTACCTTTTGCGCGACGGGCAACTTTACCGCAAGACCCTCTCAGGGTTACTCGCTCGTTGCGTAGCGGAGGGGGAGGCGCCGAGGATTTTGGAAGAAGTCCACTCCGGGGAGTGCGGGAGCCATTCAGGAGGGCGGACCCTGGAGGGAAGAATCATCAGGCAAGGGTACTTCTGGCCTACCCTGAGGCACGATGCCTTAGAATTTGTCAAGAAATGCCACAAGTGCCAACTGTTTGCCCCCTCCAACTGCAACCGGCTCAGCGACTCAGGAGTATCACGGCCCCTTGGCCTTTCGCAATTTGGGGAATGGACCTGGTAGGTCCCTTCCCACAGGCAAGTGGGCAGAGGAGATTCTTGCTGGTAATGATCGACTATTTCTCCAAGTGGATGGAGGTAAAAGCTTTGGCCAAGGTAACCTCGCAGATCATTCGAAATTTTGTATGGGGGGAGATCATCTGCAGGCATGGGATGCCCCAGGCCATCGTCACCGACAACGGACCACAGTTCGCCAGCAATGAGTTCATTCAGTTCTGTGGAGAGCTCGGGATCGACCTCAGGTTCGCCTCTGTCCACCACCCTAGGAGCAACGGGCAAGTAGAGGCGGCCAATAAGATTATCGTGAACCTCCTGAAAAAGAAGGTGGAGAATTTGAAGGGTAATTGGGTGGAGCAACTCCCCTCGGTCCTCTGGGTCCTGAGGACTACCCCCAACACCGCCACCGGGGAGACGCCCTTTAAACTATCTCACGGAAGCGAGGCGGTGCTCCCCATTGAACTCGAGGTCCGTACTCCCAGGGTTGCCGAGGCAGAAGCTGGAAGGGAGGAGTGGAGAGTTGAGAATGAGGAAGAACAACGACTCTCTTTGGACTTGATAGAGGAAGTACGCGACCTCTCCGCAGTCCGGCAGGAGGAAGTCAAGCGGAGGATAGCTAAGTACTTCGACAAGCATGTCCGGGTCAAGCAGTTCGTGGAGGGCGACCTGGTTCTAAAGAAGGTAGATGCGGCAGGAAGATCGGCAGCCGTGGGCAAGCTCCATCCAAATTGGGAGGGGCCCTACATCGTGAAGGAGGCATTAAAGTCGGGAGGATACCACCTCCAGAATGTGGAAGGCGAGACTTTGAACCACACCTGGAGCGGCGACGACCTGAAACGCTTTTATCCTTGAAAACTTGTGCGTACCTCAGCTTTTTCCGAATGCAATGTATTTGACTCTTTCTCCACAATAATCGTAACAATGACATGCAATGTGACGTAACTTCCGCTAAAAAGCGACATTAAACACTCAGGAAATAGTCTAAGTCTTCTCGCTCTGGGGTTAGGTCTCGATTCTCCCGCTGTCAGGCTCCCACCTAGCTGGCACGGCCGAGTCTCGATGGACGTCGTTATGACCCTGGGGCTGAGCCCGGAGGATGTTCAACACCCGCCCTCAGGCTCTCACCTAGCTGACTGGCCCGGTGGTAGCACCCGGGAGAGGCAAAAGTTCCCAAGTCTTCTCGCTCTGGGGTTAGGTCTCGATTCTCCCGCTGTCAGGCTCCCACCTAGCTGGCACGGCCGAGTCTCGATGGACGTCGTTATGACCCTGGGGCTGAGCCCGGAGGATGTTCAACACCCGCCCTCAGGCTCTCACCTAGCTGACTGGCCCGGTGGTAGCACCCGGGAGAGGCAAAAGTTCCCAAGTCTTCTCGCTCTGGGGTTAGGTCTCGATTCTCCCGCTGTCAGGCTCCCACCTAGCTGGCACGGCCGAGTCTCGATGGACGTCGTCATGACCCTGGGGCTGAGCCCGGAGGATGTTCAACACCCGCCCTCAGGCTCTCACCTAGCTGACTGGCCCGGTGGTAGCACCCGGGAGAGGCAAAAGTTCCCAAGTCTTCTCGCTCTGGGGTTAGGTCTCGATTCTCCCGCTGTCAGGCTCCCACATAGCTGGCACGGCCGAGTCTCGATGGACGTCGTTATGACCCTGGGGCTGAGCCCGGAGGATGTTCAACACCCGCCCTCAGGCTCTCACCTAGCTGACTGGCCCGGTGGTAGCACCCGGGAGAGGCAAAAGTTCCCAAGTCTTCTCGCTCTGGGGTTAGGTCTCGATTCTCCCGCTGTCAGGCTCCCACCTAGCTGGCACGGCCGAGTCTCGATGGACGTCGTCATGACCCTGGGGCTGAGCCCGGAGGATGTTCAACACCCGCCCTCAGGCTCTCACCTAGCTGACTGGCCCGGTGGTAGCACCCGGGAGAGGCAAAAGTTCCCAAGTCTTCTCGCTCTGGGGTTAGGTCTCGATTCTCCCGCTGTCAGGCTCCCACCTAGCTGGCACGGCCGAGTCTCGATGGACGTCGTTATGACCCTGGGGCTGAGCCCGGAGGATGTTCAACACCCGCCCTCAGGCTCTCACCTAGCTGACTGGCCCGGTGGTAGCACCCGGGAGAGGCAAAAGTTCCCAAGTCTTCTCGCTCTGGGGTTAGGTCTCGATTCTCCCGCTGTCAGGCTCCCACCTAGCTGGCACGGCCGAGTCTCGATGGACGTCGTCATGACCCTGGGGCTGAGCCCGGAGGATGTTCAACACCCGCCCTCAGGCTCTCACCTAGCTGACTGGCCCGGTGGTAGCACCCGGGAGAGGCAAAAGTTCCCAAGTCTTCTCGCTCTGGGGTTAGGTCTCGATTCTCCCGCTGTCAGGCTCCCACCTAGCTGGCACGGCCGAGTCTCGATGGACGTCGTTATAACCCTGGGGCTGAGCCCGGAGGATGTTCAACACCCGCCCTCAGGCTCTCACCTAGCTGACTGGCCCGGTGGTAGCACCCGGGAGAGGCAAAAGTTTCTAAGTCTTCTCGCTCTGGGATTAGGTCTCGACTCTCCCGCTGTCAGGCTCCCCCCAAGCTGGCAGGGCCGGGGTCTTGATGGACGTCATTACTGACCAGGGGGTGGACCTGGGAGTTGACACATGACAAGCGAGTCCGAGCAAATCCGCCAGTTAGAAGGGCGAGCTCAAGAGATCCTGTCCCCTTGGATTTCTGTTAAAAAGGGGGTTCTTCGATCCACCTCCGGTTGGTGGAAGAACATACCCCCCCCCCCCCCCCCGTGGGCGAGCCCGTTCTCGCGGGGTCTGCTCGGCAGAAGGCATTCCTCGGTATGACAAGCGGGCGCCGGCGGCAACCGTTCTCGCGAAGATCGCCTCGCAGGTAAGCGAAGAGTTCGCGAGCCTGGTCGCCGCCAACGCCCGAGGCCTCTCGCCGGAAGTGAATCCTAACTCACGTACATTCTAGCGCGGGAGATAAAAAAAAAGGAGAAAAAAAAAGAGAAGGAAGTCAGAAGCAAAGTTCCTTTCATTATAATCGCAAAAGAAGGAAGGGCTCGCCTCGGCGAGATTACAGGAAAAGAGGGGGGATGATTACAAAAAGATAGGAAAAAAAAAAGAAAGGGGGAAGGAGGAATTCTGTCAACTCTCGCCCTCCTCTCCCGAATGGCGGTCCTCCTCGCCCCCAAGCGATCGTTCCTTGCCCTTCGCCCCATCAAAAAGGGAGCCGAAGCTCTCCTCCTTCTCGCTGGGCGGAGACGGCGGGAACAGGCTCGGCAGAAGATCCCGGACCGCCACTTCCTCGCAGCCCTCAGCCAGAATCCCCGACCCCTTCATGGCGTTCAGCAGGCATTCGGCAGACTCGATCGAGTTGACTCGCAGCCGCTCCATAACCTCCCCCTCGCCGAAGACCCGGGGCCGCTTGTAGGGGAAAGGCGGCTCGGCACTGTCTGGAGGGAAGAGGGCTTCCGTCAGTCGGCTGACCTCGCCTTGGAGGCGGCGGTTCTGCTCCTTTAGCGACTCCACCTCGGCCGCCGACCGAGCAGCAAAAGCCTCCTGCTCGCGCGAACCGGCCTCCTGATCCGCGAGCCGGAGCCGCAGCAGGGCAGTCTCGCCCTCCAGCTCACTGGCGCGAGCTTGGAGCACCTTGGCGGACTCGGCATCCTGAAAAAGAAAAAAAAGGGTCAAACTCCCTGAAAAATATTCTCCAAGTTAAGACAAGGGTTGGTCGACTCTTACCAGCCCGCCTGAAGCCTCGTCGAGTAAGCGCTCGGCGATGCCGAACCGCCGCTCCGCGTCAGCAGCTTTCTCCGTCGCCAGGTCGCGCTCCTGCTCGGCTTTGATCAGGAGCTGGCTGAGCTGGAAGCCACGGCGGACCATCATATGATGGAGTTCAAAGGCCCTCAGATGCGCCTGCAGGCCCTCGTGACCTATCTGCCGGGGGGTCAGGTTCGTGTAGGCGTCGGCGCCCTCCCGGCCGTAGAGGCCGAAGCCAAGGGCAAATGCGTGGCCCGTGGGAGGCCGGCGAGCTCCCCAGGAAGGAGCGCGAGTGGAGACGGAGACGCGATGGGCTCCCTCGTCCCAGAGCAGCATCGGCTCGCCGGCCGCGTCCTTGCTCCTTCCCCCCTTCCCAAAGTGGGGGTGGTCCTTTGGAGCTCCCGAGCCACTGGGGGGAACCTCCTCGACGGAGAGAGGAGAGGGGGACTCGCGCCTCTTCTCGCGAGGGGATGATATCTCCTTCAGTGGGCTCGCCGGGGCTTCGTCGGAGAAAACCTCCGGCGAGCTCATGAATCTGACGGGCGACGCGGGCTGCCGAGGAAGGCTCCGCGAGACCACCTTCGCCCTTTTAGGGGCCGAGGGGCGGTGGACCGAGCTCGGCCCCCCAAGCTCCAACCGCTTCTTGCTGGAGGATTTCCCCTTGGCCTTCTCTTCCCGGCACGCCTCAGCCGCGGCCCGAGCCCGCTCAAGCGGATCCGAAAACACCCCCGGGTCGGCAAAGGGAGGGTTCACCGGGATCAGTCGCTCCCCTGCAAAAAGACTTAGATAAGGAGTGAGGTTCTGAACGGCTAGGTCAAATGGCGAGCGGAAGGTAAGCGAGACAAACCTTCACCGGGAAGGACGGGTGGCAGGGATTCGAGGCCGCGACGGAGGAAGGCGATCTCGAAGTCCTTGTACAAAAAGAACTTGTGAAGTTCGGCATCATTACCGGACACCGACGGCGGCCGGTAAACCTCCTCGCTCTTCTGCAAGGGCGAGAACGGGATGTTGCCGAGGTCGCCCCGGATGAAGGCAATCTTCGACATCCAGTTGTGGTTTTTGTTGGCGACCTCGCGGATCTTTATGGATGTGCCGCCAAAGAAGGCGACCCCGTCGGCGTTGGCTTTGTAGGAGAAGAGCTTGCGGAAGACGGTCAGGTTGAACTCGATCCGCTCTCGGCGGAGGTAGCAGGCAAACCCCACTATCATGGCGATAGCGTTGGGGTTGAGCTGCGCGGGCACAGCACCGTAGTACTTGAGTACCTGGCGGACCTCCGGCCAGAGCGGCAGGCGCAACCCCACCTCAAAGTGCGAGATGGGGAAGGCGAGCTCGTCCTCGAAGAATGAGTTAATGGCCTCATGATCCGCCGGGAGGCGGGCCACAAAGCCAGCGGGAACGTAATCCGCCACAAACTCGGCGAGCTCGCTCGCCGTGGTATTCCCCTCGAAAAAACAGTGATCCGCGAAGTTCTGGGCGCACTTGGAGCGGCCCTCGGAGTCGGGGTTTCCTTTACCCATGCTCGCGGAGGAGACGAAGGCGCGCGAGCGAAAGGTAGTAATGGCAAGGAAAGGAAGGAATGAGAAGGCAATAAAGGCGTAGCCGGGGGTAGGTGGGGATCCCTATTTATAGAAAAGGAAGGGAGAGCGAAACCGACCGACCAGCTCGGCTCGCATACCCCACTTCGCGTGTCCCGTCTCGACACTCTGTACTCGCCGACCTAGGCGAACCCAGCCCAGGAATCCGAAAAGGCACGCACCACTCGAATAAGAAAAGGCCTGCTCGCGCGATAAAATTTACACTTTATTTAGCATTAAACAGAAAATTGTTCAGAACAAAGAAAAACAGAAAAGCGCGCGCATAGACCAGGCGGCAATGGGGGCGAGTACCAGTCGGCTCACAAGAGAGCCGTCATCAATTACCCCGGCCTCGTCGGCCCGATGCCGCCAGCCGCTGCGCAAAGAGTTGCCGAAGCTGCCCCAGGTTCTTGTTCGCCGCGCGCAGGTTCTCGTCAATATCGTCGAAAAGCGTGGAGGAAGATGTGGCCGCGTATGCCGAGCTGATCCTCGCCTCACCGGCAAGCTGCGCGCATTCGTCCTGCAGCCGGGTGTTGTCTTTCTTCAGCTCATGAAGCTCGCGCACTAGTTTCTTCAGGACCCGCTGGCTTCGCCTCGACCGTTCGGGGCTGTCCATCTCCGAGTCCAGAAAGATGTCCAAGGCACGCGGCGATGGAAGAGGCGAATAAACGGCCTGTTCGGCGGAGTTATCAGTCGCGGCTGGGTCCGGTAGGCCTGCACAGGAAGGTCGAGACAGCAGGTGGGAGTAGCGAGTGCCAGTTAGAATCAGACGCAAAAGGGGGAGGTCAGGGGCATACCTTCAGTATTCTGGGGGAAAGCAGGAGCGGATGTACGCTCGGCGTCCACCCCAGTGACCGCAGGAGCAGGGGAAGGATGCTGAGAGTGAAGGCGGGCCGGCGATACCGACCCCCGCGAGTCTGGCTCCCCGATTTTGGTGACAAGGGGCGAGTCTCGCAGGCGCAGGTCAGGGGAGGACTCGGGCTCCTTGGCGGGTGGACTCTCGACCCTTGGTGTGGAAACCTCGCCGCCTTGATCCCGTTCGGTGGTAAGATCCACGAAATCTTTGTCATGAGGGGCCGGGGGAGAACGATTGGAAGAATCGGAGCCATGGACTAAAGTATTCTTTAGGTCGGCGAAGATGTGCTCGGCCTCGGGAGGAAAGGGCCTCGCCCTCTTGGCCGAGCCGAATTCAGCAAAGCGCCGGGCCGGGACGCTCAGATCCGTCAGGGCTGCGGCACGAAGGGCGGTCTCCTCACGCGATTTCGCGAGCCTTTCCATGACTTCCTTCGGGAGTGGCATCTCGGCAGGACTTAAGTAAAGAGAGGGGCGGGGGTCAGTCGAGCAGGCAGGGCAAGTATATATAGCCATCGGTGGGTCCTACCAAGAGATTCCTTTCGGCTCCTGTCGCACTCGCAGGATCCTAGTGGGTTGGATGTTTCTTTCCGAGTTTGTGCCAACCTCGCAAAGAGCGGGGATTGTGTACAACCCCGTATCCAGCGAGTGGGCTAACAGGAGCCGACCCGGCCGGCCCAAACCATTCCCGAGCCCCATGCGAGTTCAGCAGGGTACGCCGAGCCCAGCATGCCGAGCCCGAGCTCGGCAATAGTCGAGCTGAGCTCGGCGATGGCCGAACGAAGCCCGGCATGCCGAGGCCGAGCTCGGGTGCAGGAACAGAGCTCGACGATAGTCGAGCCAAGCTCGACGATGCCCGTGCCGAGTTCGGCTTCTGTTGGAGCTCGACGATCGTCGTGCCGAGCCCGAGCTCGGCAATGGCCAAACCGAGCTCAGCGGTAGTCGAGCACAAGTCTGCCGAGTACCTGCCCGCCTAGGCCCAAGGCGAGGCGAGTCAGGCCTCCTGCCAAGCGAGTGCCCCCTCAGGTGCAGGAACACCTCGGCCATGGCATACTTTTACTATGTGGCCCCTTTTGGTTTGTCTGTAGTCCTCGAAAACAGTGAAGGTTGTATATTAGCAGGCCATCTTTTCCTATAAATAGGACCCAAGGGGTACCTCAGAGGGCACGCTTACTAATTCTCCGGCCTACTAGCGCTTTCTGAGGTACCTTAGCTCGGCATTTGGCTAAGGAGGGGAAGCGCTCTAAGATCTTCCGGGTGTGTGGTGGGACCTCCACGCCGGGCCCTTGGTCTAGTCCTTAGTTCTTCTTTCTTCTTGTCATTTTCTTGCAGGAGCGAAGTAGGTGCGCGGCCACCCCTTCCCCAAGGGTCGAACTCCACGGAGACCGATTTTTCGGTTTCAACAGGCGGCACACAACATTTCTGCGGTGCCAAACGTGGCCTGAGTTGGCTGCTCCCTTCAATAAATTTTAATATTTAAAAATGAGTAGAATTTTGTTAAATTAAATTTTTTAAAAAAATGAGAGTTTTAGGCTCCGTTTGGGAGGACTTATTTTCACCGGTCAAGCGGTCATGACCGCATGAATCGGGATTCGGGACTTAAAATAAGTCCCGATTCATGCGGTCATGACCGCTTGACCGGTGAAAATAAGTCCTCCCAAACGGAGCCTTAGTCGGCTCAAATCAAATCCAAATATGTCAAAACCTCATTCTAATTTTGAGTCTTAAAAAGTTGATGGACCGTCTTGGAGAAAAATTTGAGGGACTAAAATCATAAAGTTACGAAAAACTTAGAGATTGCAAATCAACAATAAAAAAAAGAGTAATAAATTTTATGGAATAAAATCTTAAATGCAGTAAATTTTACCAATACGGTCCGATTCATGTGATCGTAACCGTTTGATCGGTGAAAATAAATCCCTCAAACGGAACCTTAAAGCCATATTAAAATGTTATGTGATTGAAATAATAAAGATGGTAAATCTTAGGGACTAAAATCATAATTTAATATATTAATATTAAACTAATAAAATTAATTTATTTTAAATCTACTGCCAACTTACCCGCGGATCCGGGGGTGTAAAGTGCACGCACATCTCAAATCGAGCTGAGGTATGCACGCATCTTCGCGCAAGTTGTGACATGCTCAGCACCGTTGAATGCCGCATTGCACCGTAAAATACAGTAAGTGCACTTTACACCCGGAGGATCCAGAACCAGGCTACCAGCCGTATATTATTAGCTTTATCATATGCAGTCAATGTAGTGCACTAATTATTAAATTAATGAAATTATAGCTTCCCTGTAAAATTAGGTGATTGTTAAACGCAAACAGCTATTTGTTAGTCGCAAACAAAAATTTCGCGCCTTTTCGAAATACGCCTTATACATGCAATTTCAGGAAAAGTGTTCAACACGAAAGTTGTAGATCTCGACGAGATCTACAACTTTCGTGTTGAACACTTTTCCTGAAATTGCATGTACAAGGCGTACTTTGGAAATATGCTCAGATTTTGCGCATTTTAGAAATACGTCCTGTACATGCAATTTCAGGAAAAGTGTTCAACACGAAAGTTGTAGATATCGTCGAGATCTACAACTTTCGTGTTGAACACTTTTCCTGAAATTGCATGTATAAGGCGTATTTCGAAAAGGCGCGAAATTTAAGTTTGCGGATAACAAATAGCGGGTTTGCGGTTAACAATCACCTAAAATTAATAAAGCAAGAACTAATAAAAATTAGCATCGAAATGGAACAAATCTTTCTCTTTCTTCCCCAAACTCTCAATCACAATCCTTCCAAATCCAGCTTCCCTCTCACAAATTTTCAGCGCCTAAAAAAAACAAAGATCTGATCTCGATTAGAAATCAGTGCAGAAACAGATGAATGAAAACAAGCTTACTAAATACTCTTCCGTGGATTCTGACTTTTCCTTCTCGTTCTTCTCTTACTGCTCGCCGGCAAACTCTGCTCCGCCGGCGTCGCCGGCGTCCCCTTTTCCAATTCTTCGTCCTCCGCCTCTAATTTCCGCATCTCCGCCTCCTCTTCATCGGATTCCTTCGCCCCACAGCCTTCCTCCTCCACCTGCTCCTCCACCGCCGGAATTTTCCGCGGCCTGCCGCGCTTTCTCGGCGCATGCTGCTCGCCGCCGATCAACAGAGTCGTTCCCTTGCTCTGATTCGTCCTCGCCATCCCTCCAATTAAAAACAAAAAACAAAATCCCCCAATTTTTAACCGGCGAAGGGGCGGCGGGCCGGCGAAAAGAGAGAGCGGAGAGAATAGAAATTGATTCAGAGCAGGCGCTGCTGCCTCCTCTTCCTCTCTTTTCCTTTTTGAAGGAGACTTTCGTCTCTGACTTATCCAGAATTTTCAAATTAAAATATTTAGGGTTACTGGTTTGGTTTGCTTGGACCCCTTCGGCCCCAGTGACTAAAACAAAAAGGACAGGAAGAAAAAACTGGGAATCTTAATAAGTGTATAACTGATTGGATGATGATAAAATTTAACTCACACACTTAATTTATTTAATCATTATCATTTAGCTAATTATGTATGTTAATTGCAGTAATTATTTGATAAATAATAGATTATATATCATTAATTTAATTCAGAGAGGAAATATATATAAAGCTTGGGCTTACTTTTGTGTTTGTGTGGATTGTGGCTCTCGTGAGCTCCACGGGACGGATCTAGGAATTTTTATATGGGAGATTACGCGTTGTTTTTTTCTAGTAAAAAAGAAATTTGAATTTCTTCAGTTTGTTGGAGTCGCCGTTTCTCACTCATCCGGCCATTATTTTTGCTGTTTAATTAAGTAGGCGAAAAATTATTGTCTCAATGAGAAGAATCCAAATCCGCTGTCAATCCACACCCCCTTAGTTCTGCCCCTGCTCACAAGTCTTGAAGTCTTCAATCATGGTTGAGCGAGGTTTAGAAGGAGATGACTCACATCTTCAAGTAGTTGAATGTAATCTTTGTTGCGGTCTAACTCGTCGCTCCTAAATCGGTCTCGGTGTGACCGTCTCAGTCCGAGAACGGTCGAGCGCGTAATCGGCCACGAAAGAAAAGTACAAGTGCACAAGACAATTTTTACGTGAAAAATCCCTCAACTGGGTAAAAAACCACGTGATCGAGTCTGTGTCGGTCAAATTTCATTATCAATTTCGGGTTACAACTTGCTTATAGAATCAAGGGCAACAAGCCGCTTCTCGTTACACTTAGAGGATGAGAGAGAGAATCCTTGGGGCTTGGCCAGCAGCAGACTGCTCCACGCGAGGTTTTGCTTCCACGATCTCAATGCGATGAGCGGGCTTGTCGGTGGCAGTGTGCGAGCGAGATTTTCTCACAACGGGCAAAGCTTCTTCTAGTAAAAAAGAAATCTTAATTTCTTCATTTTGTTGGAGTCGTCATTTCTCACTCATCCGGCCATTATTTTTGTTGTGTAATAAAGTAGGCGAAATTCATTGTCTCGATGAGAGGAATCCAAATCCGCTATCAATCCACACCCCCCTTAATTCTGCCCTTGTTCACAAGTCTTGAAGTCTTCAATCATGATTGAGCGAGGTTTAGAAGGGGATTACTCACATCTTCAAGTAGTTGAATGCAATCTTGAAATATGCAGAAGAGATTGCTAAGACGAACAATAGCGTGTGTTTAATTTCTCGTCAAGTATTCATGCGGTTCATCCTTACTCAAGGGCGCTAAATCTTTTAACTGCCAATGTTTTGATAGTTTGGTATAATTGTGCAATTATGACTACAACTATAAGGACAATATAGGGACATCACGCAGTGTTTCACCAAAGAAATATAGAGATATATTATATTATATTATTACAAGTGACAGGCACGGGCCTTCGGCCCTAGGGGCATTCGGCGGAGGTGCGACTATGACAGTGCACTGGGGGCCCCCCGTGCCCCCGCGCGACAGTACCTGGCCTATGGCGGCGGGCTCCGACTCGGAACGGGTTAATTCCACTATGACAGTGCACGGGGGGCCCCCCGTGCCCCCGCGCGACAGTATCTGGCCTATGGCGGCGGGCTCCGCCCGCCCCCCTATAGGGGTAAAATTTGTCGTGGGAGGCGACATTTGTCGTGGGAGGCGACAAATGTCGTGGGAGGCGTCATCTGTCGTGGGAGGCGTCATCTGTCGTGGGAGGCGATAACTGTCGTGGGAGGCGACATCTGTCGTAACAGGTGACGGTTGTCGTGGGAGGCGACAATTGTCGTCGGAAGCGACATTTGTCGTGGAAGGCGACATTTGTCGTGGGAGGAGACATTTGTCTTGTGTGGCGATCATTGTCGTGGGAAGTGACATTTGTTGTTGGTACCATTGTTGTTGGGGGGGGGGGGGAGGATTTGTCTTGGTTGTTGACATTTGGCCTGGAGGCGGCATATGTCGTAGCTTGTCGTAGCCTGTCATCATGTGATAGTCAGCGCGGATCGCCGAAGCTTTTGATTAGGAATATTTACTGCAAAGTGATATTGCACGGGGACCCCGTGCCCCGTGCGACGGTACCCACCCGCGGCACTATAATGATCAATATGTAATGAAGATACAACTCATCATCCCTATCAGTACTCGCCAATTTTTTAAGGACAGAAGTTATAACAATTAATTGTTAATTTGCAAAACCAAGGAATTACAGTAACTATGACAAAAATCGAAGAGCAAATAGATCCGGATAGATGTGTAATGGTTTCAGTGAATATTAGCATCTAAAGGATCATCTAACTATAGATCCAGATACAATGCTTGCACATGGTAAAGAGAAGTGAACATGAAAGATTAGAAAAAATGCATGAGTGAGCCAAGTAATAGTAACAGAAAATGCAATATGTATTCAAATGCAATAGAGGACCAATATGATTTTAGAAGCATCTGGATTTGACTGTACATATATCTCTAATTGTTATAGACTTACAATATTAATTATCATATCTAAAGACTTTTCTCTTAGGCATTGCATCAAATAACTGTAAATCATGAAAATAAAACAGAGTAGATGTGCAAGAACTTCTGGGAAAATAGAGAAAGAAATCCCGATTTCAGGCAATAAAAGACTAAGCAGTGCGGTGGATATTTGAAGTATGGTAGGCGTTAATTTCACATTTGTTAAATGACGTGCAACAATAATTTTTTTGTGTTCTTGCAGGAACAAATATATGGAATGAAAAGCATAAGAAGAGTGGTTGAGAAAGAAGGAATATACCGTACTAATATATTCGTTGGGCTTCTTCTGTGTCCTCCGAACAGCGCCCTAGTCGGTTGGCGACGATAGACGGTCGAATGCGGCGCTGATTCGCCGCACCTGGTTTCCCACGAAGAGTCGATTCTCTCCCCGCCTGATCTTGTAGTAGGCGATCCTCTGCGCAGAATGAGGAGGAAGCTCCGCGAAGATGAAGGTGTGGACGAAGGAGTTCTGGAGATGTGGTGGAGCCGGCGGGGCAGACCAGAACCTACAGAAGAGGAAGCCTCCTCCCGACGATGTTCTCCGGCGACGCGGCAAAGATCGGACTTGAGGTTGTGGTTCGGGGAGGAGGGGGGCAGCCGTTCGGGGAGGAAGATGGAGTGCGAGGGTTTGGGGATGAATTCCGTCGCGAGCGGAAGACAGTGGAAGCTTGAAGAGTTTGAACGGACGGCTGAGATCTATGGGAGGGGCCTCACTTGTTACACCGCTCAATCGCAACGGTACTTCATATTTTTTTTGTATATATAGTATAGATAAGTCATATTAATTTATTTTATCGTTTTCATGTCATGGTTTTTGCATAATATTTAGAGAACAAATTAATTTAATTACTATTATTAATTTGATGATATAATAACAACTTATTATTATTTATATTAATTGCTTTATATATTTTGGCACAATCGTCTTAAAAATGTTTAGGAAGAGGGGAATTTTTAATAATTTTCACGATTAATTTAATTATTAGAGGATGAATTATTTATTTTATTAAAAAAAAGCCGCAGGCTCCCTAAAAAAATAAATTAACTCTTAAATTTGCGTGCAGAGTAATGAGTCTCTTAGGCTCCGTTTGGAGGGACTTATTTTCACCGGTCAAGCGGTCATGACCGCATGAATCAGGACTTAATTAAGTCCTGATTCATGCGGTCATGACCGCTTGACCGGTGAAAATAAGTCCCCCCAAACGGAGCATTATTTTCACAGGTCAAGCGGTTATGACCGTATGAATCGGGATTTAATTAAGTCCCGATTCATATGATCATAATCGCTTGATAGGTGAAAATAAATCCCCCCAAACCGAGCCTTAGTCTAAGGAGTAAGGAGTGGGTTAATAAAATTTTAAATGATATTTGTTAAAATTTACAAATATTTATTATTTACCCTATATATAAAATTTTAAATGATATTTGTTAAAATTTACAAATATTTATTTTAGGTTTGAGATTCTAATTGCGGTGTCAAATGAAGGTGATAAATTGGGTTGTAACAAATTGAGATGGCTAGCTGAATGATCAGATTCTGCAGCTTAATTCTTTTGATTGAATCGGAGGGGGAGACGGGGCTGAAAAAGCTCTGATTTGGTGATTTTTTCCTCTATCCGGCGGGTTCAAACTGAGCAAATGCCGCCGGTGCCCGTTTGTTTACCTGCTGTCCGGCGGCGTTTACTTCAAACGGAAGCGGCGAAACACCAAACCAAACGAAGGCAACATTTGTTATACTGTTTATCACCGTTTTGTTTTATTAAATTGCAACGCACTGGAAAAAATCTATTTGGTTTTCTGTTTCCTTTCGAATCGCCCGACGTTTTATCTCAGCTCAAAAAACTGCGGGACGAAACCCAACCTAGCGGCGTTAGTTTATCGTGTTTGGAGGAGGAAAAATAGACGAAGCGCCGGTCCGCCGTCTCTCCCGTCGCCGCGAGGAAGACTTGTTAGTGTATATTTGGTCAAATTAACCTGTTCGGAGGCTTAACGGGTCGTGTCGGGTACACGGTTAACCCATACTCGTAGTAACTCCTAAGGGTTTGCCTATTTATACCCACCTAGGGGCAACGGGTAGGGGATTCCACCTAGATCCCCATCCGGATGCTTCGAGCGACTTATCAAGACAATCACGAGCATCATCGCCAACCCCCAAAATTTCTCACGCCGACCTTGAAATCGTCGCCAAATCAGAGCACCTCCGCCCCCTTCTTTGTATCCACAAAGAGCTCAAGCTTCCAGAAAACGGCCAAACCAGAGCTCCGACGAGCCCGCCCCGGAAAAAAAAATCCCATCAAATTGTCCAAAAAAATGTCAGGACCCCGGGAGGTTTCAAAATTTGTAGCCCGGGAGGTTTCAAAATTTCAGGACCCCGGCTCGCCGGACCCGGCGAACTTGCCGCCTCCGCCTCCTCCAAGTTCCAGCTCCTCCTCCCACTCCAGGCCACTGTCATCGGGATGTTAATTGAAAACAACTTACAATTATGAAAAATTTAATAAAAAAATAAATAAATAATTTTATTAAAACATAATATATACAATTATATATGTATATCAATATATATCATAAATAGTTTTCTGTTCTAAATCGTTTTAAACACCAACTTTCTTTTCCAGCAATTAGTTTTCAACAGCTTCATTTATAAATCTGTATTTACAACAACTATTTATGATCAGAGCTTGTAGCTCAATGGCTAGGCCTGAACTAGCTTTCCGATTCCGTCCGAGGGGGTGTTTTGAATATTAGTGAGTCGAGTGATCCCTACGGATCACCTCTCGAGCCTCACCGCTACTCTTTACTCGCAAGACGCGCTTGACTCACCATAGAATATAGAATAGATCGAGGGGGTTCGAACTCCCATCGCGTGCTTGTCAGGCTAGATTCCATCCGATCGCAAAAGACACCAGACTTCTTTCTTCTCCTATGCAAGTAGTTTTTTCTATATGAGTTCCCTGGCGGTCTCACGCTTGTAGCTTAGGAAAAAGAACTATCTATGTTTTTTTTGGAAGCAAAAGTGTCTCTAAAAGAAAATTACAGTCGCTCTTAAATCTTAATAATGAAACATTAATTGAATGTAAAAAAACAATTATATTAATTTAAACTCACACTTAAAGTGCATAACTACTTGCGCTAAATATTAATGAAAGCTAATAATTATCCCTAAGAAATCACGTTTATATAAATATACATAAAGTGAGATTAAATTAATATGAAGCATTGCCTTATTATATTTGCATCACTTATGCTTAAATCATGAATATTTAAATTTCAATATTTTAATAATCATATATTATTATATAGTCTCTCTATTCAATGATCAGTATTAATTTACCAAATTCAATTATTTTGTATCAAAGCATTTGCCCCCCACATTTTTGGAGCAGCATTAAAAATAATTGTGATGGGCATAATATTTTGCGGGAATCAAAGTATCCTTACAAGTTACAACCGTGTATATTTATATTTATACTATTAATAAAGAAAGCTCTTATCTATATAATCATTAAAATATATTTATTTCTCATTTTATTTTTGATGGGATTCCCCCAAAAGTTTTGAATCAAACTGGACCAAAGTGCTCGGGGAGGCCAACCCGGACGAGTGAGCCGCATGCACGAGCCACGCTCGCTCGAAGGAGCCTAAAATCGCCCCAAAGGGGACGAACGGGAAAGTGCGTGTATACACCACAAATGGGACCAAGCTAACTTGCGCTTGCGCACAGACCTTACATGCAAAGGCTCTCGCTGTTGGGGTTCAGCCCCTAAAGGTTATATGTGTGCAGAAATTCAGAGGTTGCAATCTGGTTTTTGGGGTCACAACCTTTTTTCTGCTGCCTTTTTTTTCTCTTGAACCGGTTTTGGGAGGAGGTGGCAGTTTTGTAATTATTAAAACTGCAGTCAGTTTTATTTAAAACTGTTGCCTTTTTTAATGACTCCTTCTCTCCCGATAGAAGGAGTTAGGGCTAAAAAGAGAGTGCAGCGGAAATCTCCCGGCCGCCGTCTCCGCGCCATCGCCGCGCCGCTCGCCGTCTCCGCGTCCGCCAGCCCCGCGCCGTGCGACAGCCGCCCGTCGTCTCCGCGCCAGCGCCGCTCCCGCGCCGTTCGCCGCCGCTGGATCTCCAGTTGTGCCGCTGCTGTAGGCGGGTGTTTGCCGCTTGGAAGGAGGTGTTTCCTCTGCTGAAGAAGGAGTATTTCTCTACCGTTTCAAGGACTTCTTCGTCTACGGTTTCAGGTGTACCCTTTCTTGTCTTCGTTTGCTATTGTGCTTGAAGAGAGTAGGATTTTATCTTGTTGTAGAGAAGTTGTGGATTTGTCTTGGTGGTAGAGAGGAGTGGATTTGTGTGTCAAATCCGGAGGGCTTTCTAGGTTTGGGCAAACCTAGATAAATTTCTGTAATCCTTATTTACTATAGTGGATTTTTCGTTGTGCCGTGCCCCGTGGTTTTTGACCTTCAAGTGGTGAAGGTTTTTCACGTATATCCTTGCGTTCACTTGTGTTGTTGGTTTGTTTTTCTTATTATCACTTGGGCTCTATTGATCGGTGGGTGTTGTCGTTGTCTGCGACCCCCTTTTCCTAACAAGTGGTATCAGAGCCAGGTTCTTTGGCTTGTCGTTTTTATTTCTCGGTTTTTTAACTCGGTGCGGTAGGTGACGACCATCGGTCCATTCCCTATCCTCTCTTGTTAATCCCTTGAAATAAATCGATTTGTGGACCGTAATAGAGTTACTTGTTTGAGAAAGCAATGGAACAGAACACAAGGATGGTCAGTATGAATGGCAAGAATTGGAGCATCTGGAAGCCTCAGATGGAGGATCTCTTATATTGTAAAGATCTCCATACTCCATTGACGGGGAGACCTGCTTCAGTTAAGGATGATGAAGAGTGGAAGAAAACGGATCGAAAGGCAGTAGGGTTCATTAGACAGTGGCTCGATGACTCTGTTTTTCATCATGTTTCCACGGAGACCTCGGCTCAGGCCTTATAGAAAAAGCTTGAAGCCTTGTACGAGCGGAAGACTGCAGGTAACAAGACATTTCTGATTAGGAAGCTTGTCAATTTGAAGTACCGAAAAGGGTCACAGATGACTGAGCATCTGAACCTTGCTCAAAGTATTATCAATCAGTTGGAGTCCATGAAGATCACTTTGGAAGATGAACTCCAAGCTCTGATGATCCTTAGTTCTTTACCCGAGAGTTGGGAGACTCTAGTAGTGTCGTTGAGCAACTCAGCACCTGATGGTGTGGTAACCATGGAGATGGTGTCTGGTTGTCTCCTGAATGAAGAACTGAGAAAGAAGGATTCTGGATCTTCCACTTCGGGTGTTTTTCTCATGGAGGGAAGAGGCCGGTCTGTGAAGAAGGATGTGAAGCACAGGGATAGTTTCAGGAGTAAGTCTAGGGGCAAGTCTAAGAAGGACATTGAGTTCTACTATTGTAAGAAGAAGGGTCATTTCAAGAAGGATTGCTTCCAAATGAAAAGAGACCTGAAGGGAAAGACCAAGGAGGTAGGAGAATCTAGTGGTGATGCGATGACTTCGATTGTGGAGGCTGAGCCGTTATGCTTGCAGTGCAGTGGGTCATCTTGCCAGGACTGCGTTGACACAGACTGGATCGTGGACGGAGGTGCATCCTATCATTGCACCCCTCACAGAGATTACTTCTACACCTATTCTGCGGGAGATCTTGGTGTGATCCGAATGGCTAATTCCGGTGAGTCGTTGATTGTTGGCAGTGGCGATGTCCATCTGGAGACTGATTTGGGGAAGATTGTTCTCAAGGGCGTCAGGCATATTCCTGACTTGAGAATGAATCTGATTTCCGTTGGTAGGCTTGATGATGGTGGTTTCACAAGCATTGAAGGTGGAGGGACCTGGAGGTTGTTGAAGGGCTCTTTGGTGGTAGCCAAAGGAAGGAAGTGTTGTTGTCTTTATCGTACTAAAGCCAAGATCTGTGGTCCAAGTGTGAATGCGGCAGAGGGCGAGTCTATGGAGTTATGGCATCGCAGACTTGGGCATATAAGCGAGAAGAACTTGAAGATCTTGGTGAAGAACAAGGTCCTTCCGGAACTATCGGGAGGGCTTCCTGATACGTGTGCGCACTGCTTGGCCGGTAAGCAGAAACGTGTTTCCTTTGCTGATTCTGAACCAAAGAGGAAGGCAGAGTTATTATACTTGATACACACTGATGTGTGTGGTCCTATTGAGCCCAAGTCTGTGGGCGAAGCCGCTTACTTTGTCACATTCATTGACGATCACTCAAGGAAAGTCTGGGCATATTCTGTGAAGCAGAAGAGTGATGTTCTAGCAAAGTTTGAAGAGTTCAGAGCGAAGGTGGAGAAGATGACCGGGAAAGAAATAAAGCGAGTTCGATCTGACAATGGGGGAGAGTACACTGGTGCCTTCGACGCTTACTATAGAAGGCATGGCATAGTACATGAAAGGACAATCCCGAGGACGCCGCAACAGAATGGGTTAGTAGAAAGGATGAACATGACGATTATTGAGAAGATCAAATGTATGATTTCTCAAGCTGGCATTGGTAAACAGTTTTGGGTTGAGGCTGTGCAAACTGTTGTACATCTGATAAATCTGTCTCCTTCTGCACCTCTGAATGGTGATATTCCAGAGCGTGTTTGGTCCGGGAAGGAAGTGTCGTACGAACATTTGCGGGTGTTTGGGTGCAAAGTCCACGTTCATGTTCACAAAGAAGAGAGATCGAAGCTTGATGAGAAGTCCCAGGAGTGCATCTTGATGGGATTTCCCCATGAGGAGTTTGGCTATAGACTCTGGGATCCTGTGAACAAGAAAATGATCAGAAGCAGAGATGTGATCTTCGTTGAAGATGAAGTGGTTGGTGAGCAGAATCCTGCGGAGTCATAGGTTCCGCAGTTTCCACCCGCGGAGGAGAGACTCTATGCTGATAATGGGCCAGTAGAGAATGCTGCTGATGATGGGCATGCTGAGGAGGAAATTGGTGAGCTTATTCCTGATGAGGAGATGATTCCGGATGTAGGGGGAGCTCTGCCAGTTGATGTACCACCTGTGGTGGATGTTCCTCTTGTCAGATCTGAGAGATTCAGAATGCCCAATACCAGGTATTCCTCTCATGAGTATATTTTGCTTACAGATAGTGGAGAACCTGAGTCCTATGTGGAGGCTCAGAGTGCTGAAGATCGTGAGTCCTGGACAGCTGCCATGGAAGAGGAGTTGTACTCCCTTCAGAAGAATGAGACGTATGATTTAGTCCCATTGCCTAAAGGGAAGAGAGCCTTGAAGAACAAGTGGGTCTTCAAGCTAAAGTTGGATGAAAATCGCTCTCAGCCAAGGTACAAGGCGAGACTTGTGGTGAAAGGTTTCAGTCAGAAACAAGGTGTCGATTTCGACGAGATCTTTTCCCCAATGGTGAAAATGTCCTCTATCAGACTGGTGTTGGGTATGGCTGCCTCCATGGATCTTGAAGTCGAGCAGATGGACGTCAAGACGTCATTTCTACATGGCGATTTGGAGGAAGAGCTATATATGGAGCAGCCCGAAGGCTTTGTGGCTAAGGGGAAGCATCATCTGGTCTACCGGCTCAAGAAGAGCCTTTATGGGTTGAAGCAGGCACCCAGGCAGTGGTATAGGAAATTTGACTCTTTCATGATGAAGAGCAAATTCCAACGGACCAGGGCTGATCACTGTGTGTATGTAAAGAGGACTGAGAAGACGTTCGTTATTCTGTTGTTGTACGTAGATGATATGCTGATTGTTGGGGATGACAAGGCCAGCATAGCTGAGTTGAAGAAAGAGCTCAGTGAGTCATTTGAAATGAAGGATTTGGGACCGGCTAGGAAGATTCTTGGAATGAAAATTACTAGGGACAGGAGTGCTGGTCAACTATGGCTGTCTCAGTCTGAGTACGTGGAGAAAGTGCTGAAGAGGTTCATGATGGACAAGGTAAAACCCGTTGCTACTCCTCTGGTCGGGCACTTCAGACTTTCCAGTTCTCAAAGCCCCTCATCTGAGAAGGAGGTGGAAGAGATGAGCCAAATTCCTTATGCATCCGCAGTGGGGAGCCTGATGTATGTTATGGTCTGCACTAGGCCAGACATAGCTCATATTGTGGGGTCTGTGAGCCGTTACTTGGCAAACCCAGGGAAAGTCCACTGGAGTGCTGTGAAATGGATACTCCGCTATCTCCGAGGTACCTCAGACCTTTATTTACAGTTTGGTGGAGGTCCACCAGAACTTATTGGGTACTCGGATTCGGATATGTCAGGAGATGTTGACACGAGAAGATCTACTTCTGGATTCGTGGTCACTTTTGGAGGGGGAGCAGTGTCGTGGCAGTCAAGGCTTCAGAAGTGTGTGGCATTGTCGACGACGGAGGCTGAATATATTGCATTGACTAAGGCGTCAAAGGAGCTTATTTGGATGAAGAAGTTCATGCTAGAGCTTGATCTCCGGCAGGACGTATACACAGTTTTCTGTGACAGTCAGAGTGCTATATTTTTGGCCAAGAATCCCGCCTTTCACTCCAGGACGAAGCACATTGACGTGAAGTATCACTGGATTCAGGATGCTGTGGAGGAGAAGCTGTTGGTGGTGGAGAAGATCCACACGGATGAAAATCCTTCGGACATGATGACGAAGGTCGTCCCAAGGGAAAAGCATGATCTCTGCCGGCGTTTGATCGGCATGATCCCCACTTGAAGGAGTCAAGGTGGGATACTCCCCTTTATGGTCTGAAGGGGGAGTTTGTTGGGGTTCAGCCCCTAAAGGTTATATGTGTGCAGAAATTCAGAGGTTGCAACCTGGTTTTTGGGGTCACAATCTTTTTCCTGCTGCCTTTTTTCTCTTGAACCGGTTTTGGGAGGGGGTGGCAGTTTTGTAATTATTAAAACTGCAGTCAGTTTTATTTAAAACTGTTGCCTTTTTTAATGACTCCTTCTCTCCCGATAGAAGGAGTTAGGGATAAAAAGAGAGTGCAGCGGAAATCTCCCGGCCGCCGACTCCGCGCCATCGCCGCGCCGCTCGCCGTCTCCGCGTCCGCCAGCCCCGCACCGTGCGACCGCCGCCCGCCGTCTCTGCGCCAGCGCTGCTCCCGCGCCGTTCGCCGCTGCTGGATCTCCAGTTGTGCCGCTGCTGTAGGCGGGTGTTTGCCGCTTGGAAGGAGGTGTTTCCTCTACTGAAGAAGGAGTATTTCTCTACCGTTTCAAGGGCTTCTTCGTCTACGGTTTCAGGTGTACCCTTTCTTGTCTTCGTTTGCTATTGTGCTTGAAGAGAGAGTAGGATTTTATCTTGTTGTAGAGAAGTTGTGGATTTGTCTTGGTGGTAGAGAGGAGTGGATTTGTGTGTCAAATCCGGAGGGCTTTCTAGGTTTGGGCAAACCTAGATAAATTTCTGTAATCCTTATTTACTATAGTGGATTTTTCGTTGTGCCGTGCCCCGTGATTTTTGACCTTCAAGTGGTGAAGGTTTTCCACGTATATCCTTGCGTTCACTTGTATTGTTGGTTTGTTTTTCTTAATATTTGTGAGACTATAAATATCTTCTTAATGGAGTAGAGTGAGATGTTTTTGAGAAGAAAAAAATAGCCTAAGCTTCTTGGGTTCGGCCGAACCCCGCTTGTGCGATAGTGCAACACTGCCGCCTCTTCCCCTCCTGGCGTGCGACTCGTCGGCCCCGTTGTCAGTGTGACTCTGGTGACCTCCCTCCTGGTGGTGCGACTCCACTTCCCCCGTGCGAGACACTAGACCGATCTTACCAGATCTACCGTCGTCCCCTCCCTTCTCTGCCGCCGCCCAATCGAACCAGCGATTACTCGGCCAACCTTCATCGAGGCTTGGATTTCTTGGTTTTGAGGCCGCTTCACCGTTGGATGCGCTATAGAGCGGCTTCTTAAAGTTTTGGCTTGGAACTCAACCTCCCGGTGTGTCCCCGGTGGACCGTAGTAGAGTAATTCGACACGAAACAACTTCTTCGAGTGAGGGTAACGATTTCCTTTCCTCCACTCGTGTGTGATTCTTCTTTGGCTAGACGACAGTATTGTTTCGAAACTTTGATTGAATCATGGTTTATCCGAATTATTTCATCATTGGTTTTCTTGATCTTCTAGCAAATGAAAGGCTTAGTGGACCTTAATTTTCTTTTTGTTGGAAGAGATCATCACTTTCAAAACATTTCTTTTGGTGGATATCTTTAATGCAACACACTCGTTTGGATCGTGTAGGTCCTTTTCGCTTGATCAAACATTGACTTATAGCCCTTGTTTGATCTTTATAGGCTTATCGAACCTTTGTGTTGGCGTGTGGATGTTAATAGCGCAGATCAGAGTGGCTGTGTTTTCATTATGCGTATGTAAATTAGAGTGTGAGAGAGCGACTTGTGTGCCTTTAACCATCACGATCTCATCAGAGGGGTAGCCTGCATCACTTTGTCTTAGGGAAATGCTATTTTTCCCAAAACACACCTGCATGTCTAGAATAGTTTCAGCTACAACTAAGTCTTTAATGTTATATGTAACACCCCATTTTTCCTGCTTAAGGAATTTGGAGTCTCTTGACGCTACCGCGTGGCGGTAGGTAGCCACCGCTAGGCGGTAGCTTTTTATTCATTGAGTGTGTCGAGTGCGTCAAGAGGAAGGCGATAGCACTGAGCAATAGCGCTGAGCGATAGCTCTATCGCTGTCGGTAGAGCGAAGTTCAGAGGTGGTTAACGACTTAGTGAGTTATCGCGGCACGGTAGGAGCTACCACCCGATGGTAGCGAACGGAACCAGTTTCGTAAGTGCCAATTTCTAGCTGTCTGATCCTCTTAAAACTTGATCGGGTGGCCCAGTAATTCCCGTCCATGAACTCTAAGTAGGGCAGATGGGTTCTTAATTCCTCATTTGAGAGTTTGGGAGGTTAGGGTCTTGAGAAAGCTTAGAGGAGGAAGAAGAGGTATCTTCCATTATTGATGAAGCTTCAGAGCTCCTTTCATTGATCCAAGGCCGGATTCATGGAGAGGGCTTAAAGGCGCACATTTCCATCCGTGCAAATCAAGATCATCATGGATAGGAAGAGGAATCGTAAGGTAACGACACTTCTCCTCCTAGTTTTTAGGATACATGCATGACATCCATTTCACTTATTCCTTTTTTTGAGCATTTAGGCACCGGATCTCTCAAATGAGAGGGGTTCGGTCGCCATAGTTCAAGAGAAACCACCGGGTAGATTGAGTTCGTCCCCAACATATTGTTGCATTAGAGATCCGCTCCGTTAGTGGATTAGGCATTGTGGGTGAAGCCGTAATCGCGACCGATGGTTTGATTCGGTAATATTGCAATACGTGCGCTATAGGGATTTTTGCTAGAAACCTAATTGCGGCGAAAACGTTTTTTGTGATGCTCTCTTTTTCGTGTGAGAATGAATGTTGGTTTAGGACAAGAAAGGATGTGATTGTTGAATGTTTTGTGAAGGCATGGCTTGTCTTTGTTGTCAGTTGGCTAGCCCGTGATGCTGTAAGTCATGTGTAGAGAGTGTCCTGACAAGACATGTCCCCTTCTGTGAAAACTGACGAGAATGCCAAGCTTTTGGACAAGCCCATGTGATGAAGCCTACGAGCGAGTATGGTTAATCAGGGTTCTTATCATCGGTTGATTTTGTTGTGACGGAATTGACGTGAGAGTCAGATCTTGGAGGCAAGTCCGGGTGTTGAGACCCATGAGCGTGTGGGGCCTATGCAAGAGTTCCATTTTGCAGCTAAAAATTGATGGGGTAAATTGGAAGTACCCATGTGATGAGATGATGCGTGATGATATGTTAGATTCATGCGCGATATAGGTTGCCTTGGGTGAAACACAAGTTTGCATATATGTTGCATTGTAAGCCCTTTTTATTTAAATGCTCGACATAGAAACGTGTTTGATGTGTGAGACACCAAAACATATTGTTTTCTATATGTTCATATTTATTTGCATATGCATATGAAGTGCAGACCTGCAGGGTGAGGGAGTGTCCTAGGGTCCGCTAGGGACGTCCTGGAGGAGGGGTGTTGGTTACACAGTTGAGGTCAGCCTTTGCTGACCCACGTTACATCAAATTCTTACAGGACAAGGATCGCAAGCTGGAGCAATCTCGCCGACCAAAAATGTCTAAGGCTCGTGAAGTGTATCCCTTCCAATATTGTCTGTGTTTGCATGTTATGCTTCCTTCACTGTAATCTGGCTTGCATGTTGAGGTAGCCTAGGAGTGTTATGCCACATTGATATGTTTGGTGTTGACGTTATTTTGTACGCTTGAATGTTGTAAGGCCTTAAGTCCATTTCGAACTCCTTGTAGTCGTGGATAACTTCTAGCTTTGTTGTTGTGTTTCCGCTGTCATACTTTCTGAGTTTTTAGATGGGTAGTACTTTATATCACTTTATAATGCGGAAGTTGTGGTGTCTATATGTTGTTGGGGCCTGGCCAGACCCATATTATATGGTCATTACAAGGGAGGTGTTACAATTTGGTATCAAAGCAAGGTTAGTGTCCAAGGTGAGGTTTAGTGGCTGATTTAATGTAATCGGACCGCATAAAAAAGTTGTCTATATAGGAGTATCGTGGAACCATGAGTGTTCTTATGTTCAAGTTTTGCAAATAGAACTTGATTCTTGGTTTACCTTGCTTTTGTTAAGGGTGAAAGCGACAATGCGGGGACGTCAATGTACAACCCCATATTCGCTGGGAAGGACCCAAAGGCTTCAACAGTCAGGATTGGGTTAGTCTCAGGCTAACCTCGGGTTAACCCTGAGGCATGATTGTGGAGTTCTCGTCCTGTAGGAGCTCTCGCCAAGGACAGGCGAAAGCTGAGGAAACAAGGGCAGATAGTCGACCTCTCGGCAGGAGAGATCGTCGACCGACAAGGGCAGATAGTCGACCTCTCGGCAGGAGAGATCGTCGACCGACAAGGGCAGATAGTCGACCTCTCGGCAGGAGAGATCGTCAACCGACAAGGGCAGATAGTCGACCTCTCGGCAGGAGAGATCGTCGACCGACAAGGGCAGATAGTCGACCTCTCGGCAGGAGAGATCGTCGACCGACCAGGGCAGACAGTCGACCTCTCGGCAGGAGAGATCGTCGACCGACCAAAGCAGAGGGTCTGACTAAGGAAGTTTCCGCCTTAGGGCAAGCTCCCGCCCAGGGGAGGCGAGAAGGCCCCAAGTAGGCCTTCAGCCGCGGTAGTTTCAAGACCGTGAAGGGCGCGAACCTCCCTGGCAAGGGGTCTCGCCAAGGTTGGCCCGGGTGGGGGTCCAGCGAGAGCCTTCTCAACCAGGGTTCTCGCCAAGTGGGCCCACGTGGTGGGGCCCGGCGCTCATAAAGAGGATTATTTTACAATATATTATCCCGAGGTGAAATTACCCAAATGCCCTTTAAATGACAGCGGGATTTGGCTATCGGCAGACCCCTCAGGGGTATTTCAGTATTTTCAGGTCAAAGGAAGACTATAAAAAGACCCATAAGGGCTCTTTGGAAGGCAAGTTGATCATTTTTCCTCTAGCCCTAGTGCCTTCTGAAGAGCTCCCAGCCCAGCATTCGGCTTTGGAGGGGAAGCTCTCAGAGATCTTCCGGGTGTGTGGTGGGACCTCCCAGCTGAGGCTTTGGGTCAGTGTTAGGGCCTTAGCAACCTGTCAGGGGTCGAGGTTTGAGAGAAGTAGGCATTGACTGCGCTTTGGTTCGTGAACATTTGTTGAGGTCATTTTTGGCTTCAACAGTCAAGACCACGAGAGGAGCCTTCGGCAAGCAGTGCTATTGCTCCGGGTCCCATGGGTATGGGTGTAACCCCGACCAATTTTTTTCGCATACTAGCAGAGGCAATGGTAGCGGCCCAAGCTGTGGCGGCAGCACAGGTTATGACCCCTGTTACTCAGGTAACGACTCCCATTATCCCGGATATGACACCGGTCATACCGGGTTGAGGGACCAGACGGGCAGAGTCATTAGCTGAGAGAGCTGTTGTTGGGCAGGGAGACTGGCAGATGAAGTACTTTCTGAGCTTCCAACATTCAAGGGAGTCGGCACATCGACTGATGTCGAGGACTGGTTGGCAAGGATTCATGAACTCTTTAGAGCGACAGAGACACCAAAGGATAAGTAGTCCCAATTTGCATCCTTTATGTTAGCAAGTGGCGCAAAGCTGTGGTGGGTGAGCCATAGCGGCCACCAATTTTTTGGACGCACCCCGTCCATAGATGAGATTGTCAGTGCCTTCTTAAAGAAGTACATTCCATCGTCGACAAGGTTAGCTCTTTAGAGGCAGTTTCTGCACTTGGTGCAGCAGGACAAAACCGTGGATGAGTATGTGTAGGAGTTTGCTCATTTTGGTCGCTATGCGGGAACGACCATGGCTAATGATGAGTAGAGGGACAACCTCTTATATCATGGTTTGAGAGAGAACTTGAGACGACCACTTATAGCTCTAAATAATGCGGTCTTCAATGAGTTGGTTGAAGCCGCTAGGACGTTGGAAAGCGATATGGAGCGAACTCAACTCCGTAAGGGTCATGCAGTAAAGTAGGAAGAAGGAAAGTCTTCTCAGTCGCAGTGGAAGTTAGAAGGAAATAGGTGGAGGAAGAAGCCTCATTCTTTTAGTTCAGGAGAGAAGAGGGGTACTATGTTGGGAGAGTCTCGTTTTAAGGAAATACCAACGTGCTACAAGTGTGGAAAGCCAGGCCACATAGCTCGGTATTGTACCGAGGGTGGTGCTGAGCCAGAGCCAAGACAGGAGCAGTCTATGCATTCTGGTCCTAGTATTGTGGAGAAAGGGAAAACGGCGGGGACGAGCGCTTCACGTTTCCAACCAGTGCATCCAAGAGCCTACAATCTTAGACGGCAAGAAGCGATTCAGCGGCTTGATGTGATAACAGGTATGAAAAGTTTAAGTTCATTTGTTAGCTTAAAACTTGTTGCGACCTTTTTTATGTGTGTTTCATGTATACTAGGCTTCATATTAGTTTCCGGCTACCCCGCTCGAGTATTATTCGACATGAGAGCGTCGCACTCCTTCCTCGCGGAAAGCTTTATCTAGAGAATTTGGGTCGAGCCCTTCCGTAGAGCTTAAGGTGCGCATGCCTAGTGATTCTTTCATGACTATTGGAAAAAAGAGCACATTGGTTGGAGTATACGCGGAGTTGACTTCGTGTTGGTAGCAAAAATCCTACCGTTAGCAGAGTTTGATGTGATATTGGGGATGGATTGGCTTGTAGAGCAGCGGGCCAGTATTGACTGTCTATCAAAGGTGGTGACCCTGAGGAGTGAGGGAAAAGAAGAAGTCAAGTTTGAGGGCCTTAATGGAGTGTCCTGCTCCCTTATTTCAGTTATGCAGTTGGTGCGGGCAGTAAATCAGGGAGGGATAGCATTCGTAGCTTTGCTAGAGGTCCACTTTTCGAAGTTATCAATTAGAGAAGTGTCGATGGTGACATAGTGTGAGGATGTGTTTCCCTAGGAGCTTTCAGGAGCACCTCCTCAACGATAGATCGATTTCACGATTGATTTGGTGCGAGGAGCTAGGCCATTGTTGCGTCCTTTTTTTAGGATGACACCAAAGGAGCTAGTCGAGCTTGTTGGAGCACGGGTATATTAGGCCCAAATCTTCGCCATAGAGCGCGCCAGTGTTGTTTGTAAAGAAGAAAGATGACAGTATGTAGTTGTGTAAAGACTACCGTAAGCTAAATAATATGACTGTCAAGAATAAGTATCTGATCCCGCAGATATATGACTTGTTTGACCAACTAGTAGGGTCAGTTGTGCACTCCAAGTTGGACCTGAGGTCGGGGTATTACCAGTTTCGTATCAAGGAAGAGGACATACCCAAGACAGCGTTTGGTACGAGGTATGACCACTTCGAGTTCTCGGTGATGTCGTTTGGTTTGACGAACACACCATCGGTATTCATGGACTTGATGAACCGAGTATTTTTGCAATACTTGGATTCCTTCATGGTGGTGTTCATCAATGATATCCTTGTATAATCGAAGTCAGAAGATGAGCATGGAACTCACTTGAGGATGGTTTTGCAGATTCTGAGGGAGAATTAGATTTATGCTAAGTTCTCAAAGTGCGAGTTTTGGTTGGAGAGGTGATATTCTTGGGTCATGTAATTAGTGGTGAAGGTATGGTAGTTAATCCGATAAAGATAGAAACCATTAGAGACTGGCCTCTTTTGAGAACTGTGGCAGAGGTCAGGAGTTTCCTTGGACTAGCCAGTTACTATAGGAGGTTCATTGAGAACTTTTTGCGGGTAGCATTGCCCCTCACCTCTCTTACTTGCAAGGACCAGAAGTTTGTGTAGACGCAGTAGTGTGACTGAGCATTTGAAACTTTGATGGAAAGATTGATGTCGACTCCAATCTTAAGTCTGCCTAAGGGGACTGAAGGATTTCAAATTTTCAACGATGCATCGTGTTGCGATTTGAGTTTCGTGCTAGTATAGTATGACAACGTGATAGCCTTTGATTCGAGAAAGTTGAAACCCTATGAAAGTAATTACCCTACCCATGATTTGGAGTTGGCGGCGGTGATCTTCGCGTTGAAGTCGTGGCGACACTATGTTTATGGCGCAAAGGTGGAGATCTTCACGGATCACAAGAGCTGAAGTATCTCCTGTATTAGAAGGATTTAAATATGTGGCAACGTAGGTGGGTCGAGTTCCTTGGGGACTATGACGTGGCGATTCAATATACGCCCGACAAGGCTAATTTGGTGGATGACGCCTTGAGTAGAAAGTATTCTAGGCAATGGAACTAGAATGAAGCGCATGATACGCAGTTGGTGTGAGACTTTAAGTCTCTCGACATTGTTTGTGTAGCTAGAGGTGAGTCCAACGTAGCTCGGTTAAATTGGATAGAGATGCAATGTGACTTAGCTGATCAGATTCGCGAGGCCACCAGTGGGGACAAAGTGTTCCAACGGTTAGTACTGGAGGCTCAACAAAGCGAAGGTAGTGCTTTGGATACGGTAGGTGGACTCTTGAAAAAGAATGGAAGGGTGTGCATTTCACGCTTTGGCAGGCTCCGTGAGGAAGTGATGTTTGAGGCTCACTTTATAAAGTACACCATTCATTCAGGAAGTACAAATATGTACTTGGATTTGAAGAAATCTTTTTGGTGGTCTGGGATAAAGCGGGAGGTAGCCTTGTACATGAGTTGGTGTCGGGCTTGTGCCTTAGTGAAAGCTGAGTGTCAAAGGCCGCGTGGGTTCTTGAATCCTCTTTATATACCTGAATGGAAATTTGTGTTGGATCGTGCGACGCCCTTAGAGGAGGGTGAATAAGGGTTCGCTAATTTTTCTTAACCAAACAAACATTACTTGATGAACAAAACAACGCAAGTAAGAAATGAAGACTAGTTTTTCATAAGCAAACTTAAATACTCAGAAATGTATATCAACAAAAATAATAATAATATCTTTCAAATGAGATAAATCTGAATACAAAGTATCTCTATAGAGCAAGAGACAAAGGATTATGAAATAAACAAATTACTTATGTTTTCGCCGGTCCTTCTACCAAGAACCGGCAAGCTAAAGCGTATCTCTTCCTAGAACTTGCTTCTAGCCTCCCCTAGATCTACCACAATCTAGACGTTGCACACAAGACGACGATTTCTCCCTAAGCCGCACAAGGACTTGGACGCCACTCACAAGGCGACAATTTTCCCCTAAGCCACACAAAGACTTAGACGCCACGCACAAGGCGACGATTTACCCTCTCGATTACAATAAGAAAACAATAGAAACAAGAACAAAACAAATTGAAACTTTAGACTTGAAACTCCCTTCAAACAAAGTGCTGAAGATGACGACGAATCCTTGTCAGGGTAGCTTTGAATGTTGCGAACGTGCCGTCAATCTTTTGCGCTTTGGCCTTCTTGAGTGTAAGGAGTAAATCTGAAATCTGGAGCTCTCTGAATCGTCTGAACAGGAAGGTACACTCCAGGTAATGAAATTTGTCTTCCCCACAGAAAATGAAAAGGCTTTTATACTTTGTCGATATCGCCTGACGACACTGGGTATCGCCACCTGGCGATATTCGTAACTGTTGTCGCGTGTCCCACAAACTCTTCATTTTCACATCGCAGATCTGTCGATCGTCGAATGTGTACTGTCGCCTGGCGACGCTAGGTATCGCCACCTGGCGATAGCGATAACGGTTGCCACGTGGCCCACGAACTCCTGATTTTCGCATTGCAGATTAGTCGAACGAGATTTGTCGAGCGTCGAACACAGATTCGTCAAGCGTCGCTGTTGCCTGTCGGCGATACTCAATATCGCCTGGCGATATCCTTCGTCGAACGCAATTTGTCGAGCGCAAGGCGGCGATCGGCAAACGCATAGTCGTTGAGCGTGAGTCGTCGATCGTCACTATCACCTATTAACGATACTCAATATCGCCTGGCGATATCGCCTAAGCTCTGTTCTGATCCGATTCAGCACCCAAAAGACATTAGAGTTAGACCTTTAATATCTGCACATCAAAAACACCCAAAGATCAAATACAACCAAGATTTGTTATTAGCAAACTAGGAAGCATGGAACGCATGCTCCAACAATCTCCCCCTTTTGATAATAACAAATCCTCTGAGAAAGAAATCATGAATGTTATATGAAGTGTTGGAAACTATGAGTATCCAAACTAAGCATTTGTACGTGCACAAATTTCTCTTGGATGAAACACTCCCTCTACAGGTGTACTCCCCCTAAATCTAAGCATATTGAAAGCTTTTGTTTGTTTGAATGATTTCCTTTGAAAATTCTCCTCCTTGGTATTGTCAAAAGAGAGAGTATAGTGGTGCGGAAGCTAAAGAAGGAAAAATACAAAGGAGAAATCAAAGATAGTACATGCGAGCAATGTATAGTAAATGAAGAAATGAGTAAACAGTAATATTGGCAATGTTCATCCAGTTATATCACAGATACATACACTAGCGACTAATATATTGGAAAAAGTTTCAGTCCAATTCTCATAAGAAGAACTTCTAGAGAAGATAATGTTGTGTACATGTGATAAGTTGATGGAAAACACATATGTAAACCCTTACAAATAAATGAACACGTGAAATGTAAAAACAAACAACCTAACATAGAGTTGGACATGATTAGCGGTGCTTGTACCCAAGAATGCAGAGCACCAAAAAAAAATTATCTAGATAGAGACTTTCACAAGATACTTTACAATTTTTTTCAAGGCGCTCAATCTCACAAAGCTTATTAAGACTTATCAGGAGGTTAAGTATTGCTTGGTGGATGTTCCTTGTCAGCCCTTTTTTTGTAATTTGCATTTTGAAACTCTTCACCAAAGGTGAGCAACCTTTGTGACCATATTGTATTTTTTTGTATGTTTGGCTTGACAAAGTAGTCCGAATTCACTTGTGAGAGCATACATGATAATCAAATATGAGCCGTGCAATGTAGAAACCAGGATAAAGCATGAGCAAGAGCATGCAATTCTAGCGGTTATGATAGAACATTCACAATTCATATATGCAGTAAGGTGAACCCATATGAAAATATTCACAACCGTGGGTGAAAGAAACATTATCATAACTAAAAGATTTTTCATACTTAGAGACATGCGAAAACAATTTCACGAATTTTAAAGCACTAGCACGTAAGTATGTAGAAAGGATATACAAAGGTTGAACCATTGAATTATGCTATTGGGAACCCAAAAGTAAACAATATACATTAAACCATGCATAATCATGAGAAATGGAGGAAAAGTGGCGTAATAATGAATTTTCACTGTCGTCTGGCGATACTGGATATCACCGATCGGCGACAGTGCGAAAATATAAAAAAAGTTTGCATTAGGTCAAAGGCATTAAATCCAGCAGATTTTCCTGAAGACTGGTCGCGGAAGTCGAAGTGGACGACAGCGACAACCTTAGATCAAGGTAAGGGTCTTGGATTTTTGTTTTGATTCCTTAGAATTTTGGGATCTAAATGATTGTAGAGTTTGCCACTGAACTCTTGATGAGAAATTTTCCAAGTTTTGAAGGAGGATTGATCGTGGTTAGGGTTTGGCGAAAGACTTTCAATTTATAAAGGCATAGACTAGAGATCTAAGTGAGCAGGGAAATATTTTCTTATGTTTAGGTATTTGGAAATTCTAAACTTAGATCTAATGTGCATGAGGTATGGTTTTATGGTTTGAGGAAGATGATGAATAGTGTTGTCAATAACATATTTTTAAGTAATCATAAGAAAATTTTGTTAAAAAAATTTTGTAAAAAGTGTAATCTGGTATCTGAAGGAAGGTAAAACCCAGATCTGTAGTCGGAAATTAAGCTAGGGCAATTTCCGCTATCACCCGACGACAGTGGGTGTCGCCAAATGGTGATACCTAAAATTTGGTTTCCTTTTCTTTGATATAATTATCTCAAAGATCCGTAGTTCACGGAACTAAATAGTGGAGTACGATCAAAGATACAAGGTCAACCAGTAGAGATAACTCATTACGATCTCAAAGAGAAATTTGGGTTAATAGAATATGAAAATACCATAGATGTAGTAGAGAATTATCGGAAGGATAAAGATTGGACACTCTTGAATTTGATTTTGCATGGAAATTCCATGAAAATGCTGATTCAATCTACCGCCACCCTCACGGAGGATGCATGACTAGTGCAAGATATATTGAGGCACACTATTTTGCTCAAGTCCGGTGATACATGGAAGATAACGGCTCAATTAAACTATGTCATATACATGATTTTGGAGCTGGAGCCGTTTGATATGACAGACTTTATCCTATCGATAATACGCTATGCATTTAGGCTAAAAAGTCCTATTTGGAAGAAATTAAACGCACTATCACTTGGAACTGTCATCAAACGCATTTTATATAAGAAATACACTTGGATTGACCCGGACTTGTACTTCAACGACTGTATGCCCTCTATATTTTCTACGAGTGGAACACTTTCCATCGGCCGATCAACACGAGGAGGGTCAACAAGGAGTAGTGAACCTGTGTCAACTATCCATAACCCGTCAATTCCAAGAGGTGGATCGTTGCGAGAAGGGTTGGACGACTTGCGAGAGTCGTTCGAAGAACATAAGAGGGAGGTGAAGAAGAGCTTTCTGGGAGTTCAGATTTTTTTTAATTTCTGACCAAAAACCTCAAATTGAAGCCCACTCCAATAGAAATAGAAGAATGGGAGAATCCGATCATGGAGCCTCCCCGAACATCTACTTGTCGACCACGCCGGACGAGGAGCAGTGAGCACAGTTCAGATGATGATCAAGGGGACACAAGTGCAGGTGACAGCATAAATTTCTGAAGTTTTTCAGGGTGATTTGAAAAGCTTATGCTATCACCCGACGACAGTTACTATCGCTGGCGACAGTGAAGTTTTTAAATTTACACATTATTGTCTAAAAATTCTGTGCTGTAATTTTTTTGGGACTCATAACCGTTATGATTTATGTAATTTTATTATTTTAATTATCATGTTCTAGTAACTTTAAGTTTTATTCTTGTTTTGTTTATTATGTCGATTCATTAGCTCGAAATGTCCAGAATTCCTAGTTCTAATCTTAATAATGAAAAACGGGAATCTGGAAGTGGTTTTGTGAAAATATCGGCAAGCTGTGAATCAGTGCTTATAAAACTGACTTTAATCGTTTTTTTCTTAATGTGGTCTCCAACAAAGTGATGACGTACATCAATGTGTTTGGACCTAGAATGATGAACTAGATTATATGTTAAGTCAATTGCACTCTTATTATCATATTTTAACTCAATTATTTCATGAATAATTCCAAAGTCTTCTAAAGTTTCTTTATCTAAAGAGCTTGTGCACAATAACTACCTAGTGCAATGTACTCGACCTTGGTGGTGGATAAGGCAACATAATTCTATTTCTTACTCGACCACGAGATTAGTGAAGGGCTTAGAAAGTGACAGGTGTCACTCGTGCTTTTACGGTCTAATGAACAATCAACATAATCAGAATCAAAAAAGCTATGTAAAATAAAGGTATTGTTGTGAGGATACCACAAACCTAACTTAAATATGCCAAAAAGATATCTAAAAATATGTTTAACCGTCTTTAAATGAGATTTTTTGGGATTAGCTTGAAATCTAGCACATAAACAAACATCAAACATAATATCCGGTCTGGATGCAGTCAAATATAGCAATGATCCTATCATTCCTCTATATAACGTTTGATCTATAGAAATACCACTTTCATCCTTTCTTAATTTCAATGAGAGACACTCATGGGGTATTTGCTTGTTTTAGATTTTCAAATCCAAATCTTTTTAACACATCATGAATATATTTAATTTGACATATAAATATTCTATTAAGTTTTTGAGTAATTTGAAAACAAAGAAAATAAGTGAGTTCGCCAACCATGCTCATTTCAAATTCATTTTTCATAATTTTTATAATACTATCACACAATTTTTTATTAGTGGATCCAAAAATAATATCATCAACATATATTTGCAAAACTATAATGTCATCATGAATATGTTTAATAAATAGAGTACAACCAACACTACTCATTTTGTAATCATTCTTTAATAAATAAACAGTCAATCTATCATACCATATTCGGGGTGCTTGTTTCAAACCATAAAGGGCTTTTTCTAATTTAAAAACATGATCAGAAAATTTAACATCAACAAAGTCTGGAGGTTGTTCTACATAAACCTCTTCCTTAATATACCCGTTAAGAAAAGCAATTTTAACACCCATTTGAAATAGTTTGAACCTTTTAAAGCTAGCAAAGATAAGAAATATTCTAACTGCTTCTAAACGCACTACGAGTGCAAAGGTTTCATCAAAATCTATTCCTTTAATTTGTGAATAACTTTTTACTACGAGTCTAGCTTTGTTCCTAGTGACCCTAGATTCACTATCTAGTTTATTCTTAAAGATCCACTTAACACCTACAACAGGATGATTTGATGGTCTTTCTACTAATTTCCAAACCTTGTTGCGTTCAAATTGATTAAGCTCGTCATTCATAGCTAAAACCAAGAATTGTCATTTAGAGCAGTTTCAACACTTTTAGGTTATATATCAGAAATAAAGCACATATTAGAGTATAAATCATGAACCGATGAACGAGTACTTATCCCTCTTGACGATTCTCCAATTACCAAATCTTGTGGATGATCTTTTGAGAATCTTAGTTCACTTAGAGGCACATATTCTTGCACTTCTTCTTCTTATTCTTGTTCGTCTCCTTTCTCTTCTTCTTTGTCTCCAAGGACTTTGTCATCATCCGACCTTTGTAGAGGGAATGACTCTTCATCTTGACATATATTATTAGTTACTGCACAAGGGAAAAACTCATCAAATTTAACATGAACAGATTCTTCAACCATTTTAGTTCTTTTGTTGTAAACTCTATAAGTCTTACTTGTTGAAGAATAGCCAATAAAAATGTCTTCATCACATTTTTCATCAAATTTGCCCAAATTATCCTTAGTGTTCAAAATAAAACAGTTAAAACCAAAAACTTTAAAATAAGATACATTCGATTTTTTTTGAAAATATAACTCATAAGGTGTTAATTTCAAGAAAGGTCGAAGCATAACACAATTAATAACATAACAAACAGTACTAACGGCTTCGGCCCAAAATGATCTAGGTAATTTGTATTCAGATAACATAGTGCGGGCTAGTTCTTGCAAAGTTTTATTTTTCCTCTCTACCACACCATTTTATTGCGGTGTGCGAGGAGCGGAAAATTCATGTTTAATACTTAACCCATTGCAAAAAGATACAAATTTTTCATTATCAAACTCACATCCATGATCTGAACGAATGTTGTACTGTAACACCCCTATCCGTCGCATATCATATAGCAGTAGGTCCGGCCGGGGCCCGACGCCATATACTACGGACAGACCGGTTGGTTACGCGTTGAAACCATTCAACCAATCATGTCGTCCTATACAACACCTAGCGGAAGCAAATTATTAAGTTGCAAAAGAAAATAAGAACCCTGCCATAAAGCATGAATGTCCACTACCAACTCAGGAATGTAATCATACACAAAAGAGAACTGGCCTTAAGGCCTTACATTGTTCACTTAACAAAATAGTGTTTTCAGGCATCGGCTCGCAGGCCGGCCATACATGAATGAACGGGAAAAACATAACAAATTAGGCCTTCGAGGGCCGGCACAACAACAAGGGCTTTAGCCCGCTATTTCCCGCTCGGCTCCGCAGCACCTGCAAGCAACAAACCACCGCCCGGTGGCAAACAATAGCAACGGTCAGCAAAGTTGACCAAATTGTAACGATCCCGCCCCCACATTCGGGGCGGCGATGCTCTTTCCCTGCACTTTATTAGCATAGACATTTATATAAAGTATTTACACTTCACCACAGGCGTAGGCTCGCACGGCCACACACCCCGTGCACTCAGGGCACATTTTCGGCGAACCGGCCAACGTCACGTCAATTCAAGCCATAGACGTTCCCAATCCACCACCGCCTCTTGGACGGTCATCCATATGAGCATTTTGCCTTCCTGGCCTTGGTCACGGCAATTTAAGGCATAGACCGCCGAAGACCCTCATCCATGCCAACGGTCCTACCGAACGACATAGACCGGGTACGGTTCCGCCTGACCCGTGCTCATACCGCAACGGCAATTTAAGCCATATGCGCAGGCCAAGACTCACCGAGTCCCGTTTCCGCCACAACAATCACATAACCCGGTTATGTTCACGTTGGCTCCCCGACCACTGTGTTGGCAAAACTCGCTTTTGCCCAGTTTTCCGGGTGCACCTTGGAGTTAATCTCCAAGGCTCCCTGATGCAATCTACCACGTAGAAAACCCGAAAAACACCCAAACACCCGGAGTCTTCCCCGGTTCGTATGCAATGCAACATCACCGATCCGGCTCTACTTGTCCGGATAGGCTTCACACACAATGCCTATGTCCGTTTTCGCATACGGACTCTACACAAGGGGGACTTCACATATCTACCCCAAGGAACGCTCCAACTCTTCGCTCACTCGCGAGAGCGGGCTTCCTATGCAAAGGAAAAGAGGGCTTCACATGCCCAAGGATGAGAAATCGTTACCCTTGCGTTCTTCCGCGGCGCCATCGCAAACTACGTGGCTAGAAAGCTTCGCAACGTCGTCGCCTCCGCGGATCTGGGCTCGGATCGCGATTTGGAGCTTCGGACCTCCTCCGGCGGTCGGATTTTGGCCTCACACCACCAAGGGAGCTCTCCCCTCTCTCTAGAATGTAGAAAGAGAAACTCAAGTTGAAATGAGGGTTTCTCCCCCCATTTCCCGGCTAATAACCCCCCAGGAGCAGCCCCCACCGTCAGATCCAGATCCAAGGGAATGAACGGCCGAGATTAGATCCAAAATAATAAAACCTGGGCCGAACACGGGTTGGCACACGGCCGTGTGCCTGGCCGTGTAGCTCATTCGCCGTCTCGACACCGATTGAAAACTAGCACACGGCATGTGACACGGCCTCCGACACGCCCGTGTCGACGGCGACACGCCCGTGTCGCGACCCGTGTCACGCCCCCCGTGTGCAATAAATCGACACCTTGCAGTCAGAGTGGTACACGGCTTGTTGACATGGCATGGGACACGCCCGTGTCACATCGGACACGCCCGTGTCTATGCCCGTGTCACGACCCGTGTACCACTTCGACGATTCCCTTGAGTGACACGGCCTGGGACACGCCCGTGTCCTAGGCCGTGTCCCTCCACACGACCATCGTCGACCTGAACTGGTCGACGACACGGCTCGAGCTCGACACGCCCGACACGGCCTCCGACACGCCCGTGTCGGGGCCCGTGTCACCTGCACCAAAAACCTGTTTTGGCCAAAATCGATCCCCGTCGCTCCTACGACATTTTGGGGTGTTACAATTCCACCCCCCTTAAAGAATTTCGTCCACGAAATTAATAAAGGAAAAACAGGACTTAACGTAAAACAGTACCTGAGCGGAACAATTCCGGGTACTCCTCGAGCATAGTCTGCTCCCGTTCCCAAGAGAGCTCCTCACGCCCGCAGTTATCCCACCGGACCTTAACCATCCGGATCTCCTTGTTACGAAGCCTCTTGACCTCAACATCTTCAATACGAACGGGCTTGACCCTTGTCGTCAACCCTTCGTCCACCGGTACTTGGTCAACCGCGATCACCTGCGAAGGCTCTTGCACCGCCTTCCGCAACACAGAAATGTGGAACACATCATGTAAACCACTCAACTCCACCGATAGCTTCAAACGGTAAGCCGCTTCGCCGACTCGCTCCAGAACCTCAAAAGGTCCAAGGTATCTTGGGCTCAGCTTCTTCAAGCGTCTTACCCGCGAAACCCCCTTGAACGGCTTCACTTTCAGATATACCCAATCGCCTACCGCGAACTCCACGTTCTGGTGCTTGGCATTGTAATACTTCGCCTGCCGGTCCTGAGCGATCAACAAGCGCTCCCGAATGATCCGCACTAACGAGGTAGCACTCTCCACCTCCTGCTTCTTGTACAACCTTGCCTCACCCGCTTCAAGCCACGATAACGGCGTGCGACACTTCCTACCATACATGGACTCGAAGGGCGCCATTTGTATACTCGCTTGGTAGCTGTTGTTGTACGCGAACTCCACCAAATAAAGGTGGTCTTCCCAATGCTTCCCGAAGTCTAGAACACACATGCGGAGCATGTCCTCCATCGTTCTATTGACCCTCTCGGTCTGCCCATCCGTCTGCGGATGGAAAGCCGTGCTGAACTTTAACTTTGTCCCCAACATCTGCTGCACCAACCTCCAATCATTTGACGTGAACCGCCCATCGTGATCACTCACAATGCTACGGGGCACACCATGCAGCCTAACAATATTGTCGACATACAACTTTGCCAATTTCTCCACTGGATCATCCTTCCTATGCGGAATGAAATGCGACACCTTGGTTAGTCGATCTACGATCACCCAGATGGCGTCGTTCCCCTTCTGCGACCTTGGCAATCCGTGCACAAAGTCCATAGATATATCATCGAATTTCCACTCCGGTATAGGCAAGGATTTCAGAAATCCTCCTGGCTTTTGGCACTCCGCCTTCACCAAGGCACACATTTGGCATTTAGCCACGTACAACGCCACATCTTTCTTAAGCCCCGGCCACCAAAACAGCTTCTTGAGATCACGATACATCTTCGTGCTCCCTGGGTGGATTGAGTACTTGGTATGATGAGCCTCGTACATCAACTCCGCCCGGAGGTTACCCCCACTCGGGACGCACAACCGATGATCCTTCCTTAACAAACCATCATCCACCGAGAACTGGGAATTTGACCCATCCAGAGCGGCCTCCATAAGCTCTTTCATGGAGTCATCTAACTCCAATGCCTGCCGAACCCGGTCAGCCAGGTCATACTGCACCTCTGCCCAGTTTAACATTGCTTTGGCGCTCGTCTGCTTGTCAACGCAACAGATTTCAAGCTCCTCCAACTCCCGCACTAGCCGCTCATCATGCACCGACAACCAGTTGGCTCGGGCGGGAGCCCTGCGGCTCAGCGCATCCGCAACTGCGTTGCCCTTCCCGGGTACATAATGTATCTTGAAGGTGTAGTCCCCCAGGAACTCCATCCACCTCCTCTGCCTCATATTAAGGTCCTTTTGATCCAACAAGTATTTTAGGCTCTTGTGATCGGTGTATATATCGACCCTTACGCCGTATAGGTAGTGCCTCCACAACTTGAGTGCAAAAATCACGGCCGCCAACTCCAAGTCGTGCACCGGATAATTTCTTTCATGCACTTTCAGCTGACGCGATCCATACGCGATCACACTTCCATGCTGCAACAACACGCAGCCCAAGCCACTACCCGAAGCGTCGCTATACACCTCAAAGCCCTCAGTCCCACTCGGCGAACTAAGCACTGGCGCCGTGGTCAACCGCCTCTTCAGCTCCTCAAAAGCTTGCACGCACTCTTGCGTCCACAAGAATTTCTGATCCTTCCTTGTCAACTTCGTGAGAGGTAACGCTACCCGCGAGAAGTTCTCTACGAAGCGCCTGTAGTATCCGGCAAGCCCGAGAAAACTACGGACTTCCGCGACAGAAGATAACGCAGGCCACTCCCGTATCGCAACAATCTTCGCCGGATCCACCTTTATACCTTCCCCACTCACTATATGACCAAGGAACGCTACCGAGGGTAGCCAGAACTCGCACTTGGAGAACTTTGCGTAAAGCTCATTCCTCCTCAAGGTCTCCAACACCAAGTGCAAATGCTTGAAGTGGTCTTCTTCGCACTGCGAGTATACCAAAATATCGTCAATAAAGACGATCACAAAGCGATCCAGGAATTCTCTGAACGTCCTGTTCATCAGATCCATAAACACCGATGGCGCATTCGTCAGTCCAAACGACATGACCGTGAACTCGAAATGCCCATACCTCGTACTGAATGCCGTCTTCGGGATATCACACTCCCTGATCCTCAGCTGATAGTACCCCGACTTCAAGTCCAACTTGGAGTATACCGACGATCCGACTAACTGATCAAAGAGATCATCAATCCTCGGGATCGGGTACTTATTCTTCTCCGTCAGCTTGTTCAACTCTCTGTAGTCGATACACAGCCGTATACTCCCGTCCTTCTTCTTAACGAAGAGGACCGGTGCGCTCCAAGGTGACGAGCTTGGACGCACATAACCTTGCTCCATCAGCTCCTCTAGCTGAACTTTCAACTCTGCCATCTCCTTAGGCGCCAACCTATACGGAGCACGTGACACCGGTTTGGCCCCCGGTACGAGCTCGATGGTGAAATCAATCTCCCGCTGCGGTGGGGCTCCGGGAAGGCTATCCGGGAACACATCGGGGTATTCGCAAACCACGGGGATGCAATCCAACGGGGACTTTGGCTCCACAGCCCCCACTATTGCAAAGAACAGCTCTGCACCAGCACGAACTGCCTTCACCACCTGAAGAGCAGACATCAGTGTCTTGCTCGACCCCTTCAGCCCCTCGAATGTAGTCTCCCGCCCTACACCCAGCTTGACCTCCTTCCGGTCACAGTCAATCCAAGCTTTCTGCTCTGACAGCCAATCCATTCCAAAAATCACGTCGAACTCTACTAGCGGCAGCAATGACGCTAGCAAGTCGAACTCTTTGCTCCCAATGTGAACCTTTATGGCGCACACCCTGTCCGCACGCATCGAGCACCCATTCGATAGCAGCACATCCAACTTGTCCTTCGCCATCGAAGAAGGGACTCCGATGCGCGATATAAAGCTTTCGGACAAGAAGGAGTGTGAAGCTCCCGTATCGAACAGTGCCCGTGCCGGACTATCGCTAATCACAACAAAGCCTATACAAACAATATTAGGCTAACAAGCAATAGATAACGGTATTAAAGCTAACTTGCTATAAAATTAACTCATACCTGTCACCACATCCGCTTGCTTGATGGCCTCCTGCTGGCCCAAGTTATAGACTCTAGGCTGAGTCGGAGCATAGTGGGACGCGGTCGACTCCACCGCTTTGCCCTTCTCCTCGTAGGTAGCTCCTTGTTTCCTTTCGGACTTTGAGCGTCCACTCCAGCAATCACGGGCAAAGTGCCCCGGCTTCCCACACGTGAAGCAAGCGCCCGGGGTTCGATTGGTTGTCCCCGAGGCACCTGAAGCAGCTGGACCCGACGTCTTAGCTTTCTTATAGAATTTGCGGTAGCCTGACTTCGACGTAGTCGGTGCCTTGAACTCCGCTTTCTTGCTACCGGATTCCTTCTTTGCTTGGACATTCTTCATGTCCTTCTCCAAGGACCGGGCCGAATTGACCAGGGTCATGAAACCCTGCGCCTTGGGCCCCGACAGTAGCAACCTCAAATCATCTCTTAGCCCTTCGTAGAAGCGGCTCGTCTTGCGCTCCTCGTCTGCGAAGGTAGCGCCGGCATATCTCCCCAATCGAGTAAACTCGTGGAGGTACTCATCAACGGTGCTATCACCCTGCACCAACTTCTGGAATTCGCTCTCTAGCGCGATCCTCTGCGCCGAGGGGAGGTATCGAGCCATAAATAGTCTCGCAAACTCCTCCATCGGGACTTCGGCCAATGGCCTTCCCCGCAACTGATGTAGCTCTAGGCCTTCCCACCATAACCTTGCGTCCCCATCCAAAAGGAACGTCGCTATAGTGGTCTTCTGCCACTCTTCCGTTTCCGTCGCAGTCATCACCCTGTTGACCCTTGAGAGCCAATCCTCTGCTTAGGTCGGGGTTTCTGCGCCCGTGAATACAGGTGGGTGAAAGCCCATCACGTGCTTCAGTTGTCTTTCCGTTGCTCTCCTAGGCAACTCTGGCTCCAACACTACTTGCTTAACCCTCCTTTGCTCTGCCGTCTGAAGAGGTACTTGCTCCATAGCAGGAGCGGGCTGCTGCACCTGCCTTGCAGGCTGCGCATTAATTATTGCCATGACCGCTTCTGCCACCAACCTAATGGTCTCGGCAGACAAAGGTGTTGCAGGCGCATCGCTTGGCGCACTGCTCGCCTCAGAACCTGGCCGTTCAGACGACCCAGCACCACTTCTGGTCACCTATAATCGTGCAAAACACCGATAAGCGACCCAAAAATTACTGCAAACAGCAATTATAGGAACACGCAGGTTCCTCAAACATGTGTATTTTCATTCCTAAGTGGACATTCATGGGTTCTTTTCATGTTATAACGATGACGCACACAATGTGCTCACCACCCCTTAAAGTGAATTCGTCCACGAATTCATTTAAGCGTGATCGAAACCAGAAGTCTGATACCAATTTGTAACACCCCTATCCGTCGCATAGCATATAGCAGTAGGTCCGGCCGGGGCCCGACGCCATATACTACGGACAGACCGGTTGGTTACGCGTTGAAACCATTCAACCAATCATGTCGTCCTACACAACACCTAGCGGAAGCAAATTATTAAGTTGCAAAAGAAAATAAGAACCCTGCCACAAAGCATGAATGTCCACTACCAACTCAGGAATGTAATCATACACAAAAGAGAACTAGCCTTAAGGCCTTACATTGTTCACTTAACAAAATAGTGTTTTCAGACATCGGCTCGCAGGCCGGCCATACATGAATGAACGGGAAAAACATAACAAATTAGGCCTTCGAGGGCCGGCACAGCAACAAGGGCTTTAGCCCGCTATTTCCCGCTCGGCTCCGCAGCACCTGCAAGCAACAAACCACCGCCCGGTGGCAAACAATAGCAACGGTCAGCAAAGCTGACCAAATTGTAACGATCCCGCCCCCACATTCGGGGCGGCGATACTATTTCCCTGCACTTTATTAGCATAGACATTTATATAAAGTATTTGCACTTCACCACAGGCGTAGGCTCGCACGGCCACACACCCCGTGCACTCAGGGCACATTTTCGGCGAACTGGCCAACGTCACGTCAATTCAAGCCATAGACGTTCCCAATCCACCACCGCCTCTTGGACGGTCATCCATATGAGCATTTTGCCTTCCTGGCCTTGGTCACGACAATTTAAGCCATAGACCGCCGAAGACCCTCATCCATGCCAACGGTCCTACCGAACGACATAGACCGGGTACGGTTCCGCCTGACCCGTGCTCATACCGCAACGACAATTTAAGCCATATGCGCAGGCCAAGACTCACCGAGTCCCGTTTCTGCCACAACAATCACATAACCCGGTTATGTTCATGTTGGCTCCCCGGCCATCGTGTTGGCAAAACTCGCTTTTGCCCAGTTTTCCGGGTGCACCTTGGAGTTAATCTCCAAGGCTCCCTGATGCAATCTACCACGTAGAAAACCCGAAAAACACCCAAACACCCGGAGTCTTCCCCGGTTCGTATGCAATGCAACATCACCGATCCGGCTCTACTTGTCCGGATAGGCTTCACACACAATGCCTATGTCCGTTTTCGCATACGGACTCTACACAAGGGGGACTTCACATATCTACCCCAAGGAACGCTCCAACTCTTCGCTCACTCGCGAGAGCGGGCTTCCTATGCAAAGGAAAAGAGGGCTTCACATGCCCAAGGATGAGAAATCGTTACCCTTGCGTTCTTCCGCGGCGCCATCGCAAACTACGCGGCTAGAAAGCTTCGCAACGTCGTCGCCTCCGCGGATCTGGGCTCGGATCGCGATTTGGAGCTTCGGACCTCCTCCGGCGGTCGGATTTTGGCCTCACACCACCAAGGGAGCTCTCCCCTCTCTCTAGAATGTAGAAAGAGAAACTCAAGTTGAAATGAGGGTTTCTCCCCCCATTTCCCGGCTAATAACCCCCCAGGAGCAGCCCCCACCGTCAGATCCAGATCCAAGGGAATGAACGACCGAGATTAGATCCAAAATAATAAAACCTGGGCCGAACACGGGTTGGCACACGGCCGTGTGCCTGGCCGTGTAGCTCTTTCGCCGTCTCGACACCGATTGAAAACTAGCACACGGCATGTGACACGGCCTCCGACACGCCCGTGTCGACGGCGACACGCCCGTGTCGGGACCCGTGTCACGCCCCCCGTGTGCAATAAATCGACACCTTGCAGTCAGAGTGGTACACGGCTTGTTGACACGGCATGGGACACGCCCGTGTCACATCGGACACGCCCGTGTCTATGCCCGTGTCACGGCCCGTGTACCACTTCGACGATTCCCTTGAGTGACACGGCCTGGGACACGCCCGTGTCCTAGGCCGTGTCCCTCCACACGACCATCGTCGACCTGAACTGGTCGACGACACGGCTCGAGCTCGACACGCCCGACACGGCCTCCGACACGCCCGTGTCGGGGCCCGTGTCACCTGCACCAAAAACCTGTTTTGGCCAAAATCGATCCCCGTCGCTCCTACGACATTTTGGGGTATTACATGTACAACCCCGTATCCAGTGAGTGGTCGACAGGAGTCAAACCGGCCGGCTCAGACCGCAGTATGAACCCAGAAAGCCGAGACCGAGCTCGGCGATAGTCGAGCCGAGCTCGACGATGGTCGAACGGGGCCCAGCATGCCGAGATCAAGCTCGACGATCTCCACGCCGAGCTCAGTTTCAGTTGGAGCTCGGCGATCGTCGTGCCGAGCCCCGCTTTCGGTTGGAACTCGGCGATAGTCGAGCCGAGCTCGGCGATAGTCGAGCACAACCTGCCGAGTACGTGCTCACCTAGGCCCAAGGCGAGGCGAGTCAGGCCCCTGCCGAGCGGACGCTATCTCAGGTCCAGCTCGCATCTTGGCCATGACATATTCTTACCATGTTGCCCCCTTTGGTCTGCCTATAGTCCTCGAGAACAGTGAAGGTTGTATATTGGCAGGCCATCTTTTCCTATAAATAGGACCCAAGGGGTACCTCAGAAGGCACGCTTACTAATTCTCAGGTCTACTAGCGCTTTTTGAGGTACCTTAGCCCGGCACTTGGCTAAGGAGGGGAAGCGCTCAAAGATCTTCCGGGTGTGTGGTGGGACCTCCGTGCCGGGCCCTTGGACTAGTCCTTGGTTCTTCTTTTTCTTGTCATTTTTTTGCAGGAGCGAAGTAGGTGCGCGACCGCCCCTTCCCCAAGGATCGAACTCCATAGGAACCGGTTTTCCGGTTTCAACAAATGCATTTTATTTTTAACTCTAGTTCATTTTGAACACGTATATATAATTTGAAAAATTCTAAAAATACATCAGATTTAGATGTTAAGAAAATTGTCCAACATAAACGAGAATAATCATCAATCAAACAAAAGTGTATTTTCTACCACCTAGACATAGTGTATTAACAGGATCAAACAAATCCATATGAATCAACTGTAAAGGCCTAGTGGTGGAAACAATATTTTTGCTCTTAAATGAAGATTTTGAAAATTTTCTTTTTTGACATGGTGAACATAAAGACGATAGATTTCTATGCAAAATAGGAAAACCTTTAACTAATTTATTTTGAGACAATTTTATAATTAGCTTGAAACTAGAATGTCTAAGACGCTTATGCCACAAATCTAATTCATCATTTTTAGAAATAAAACATTTTAGAGAAGAATGTGACAAATCTTTAAATTTAATCATGTAAATATTTTGAAATATAGGAGCAGTAAGAACCGTATCATTTGTTTTGGAATCAATAATTTTACATAAGTTTGAAGACGAATCAAATAAGACATTCAAGCCAATATCACATAATTGAATTATAGAGATTAGATTATGCTTCAAACTTTTAACATACAAAACATTTGAGATAGTAAATGATTTGTTACCTACTACTCCAATGCCGATGAGGCGATGATCTTTCCTTTTCCATTATCACCAAACATAACTACTCCTCCTTTCTTCATCTCTAGGTTAAGAAACTTTGATTTGTTGCTCGTCATGTGGTTGGAACACCCTGAGTCCAAGTACCACATGTCTTTTTTATCCTTAGCCTGTCAATACACCTAGAAAGAGGATGAGAGTGAAGATAAAGTTACCCAAGTGGTTCCTCTCATAATATAGATGGAAGCCTTAGGTACCCAGATTTGTTTAACAAAACAATGTCCCATCTTCTTACAAGTACGTGTTGTGTGACCAAACTTATTACATTTGGCACACTTGATGAAAGAAGTCGATGGGTTTTTCAAAATAAGTTTTGAACTTTTTCTAGGAGCTACAGTGACAGTAGATTTATTATTTTTAATTTGAAAAAAAATGATTTTTTTGGACTTTTCCTTATCGCCGGCGACAGTGGTTATCATCGGGCGATAGTGCCCTGGTGAGTACCGAAGTCCAAATTTTGCAGAACCATAGTACTGGTTTGCCAAAATCATATTTAGTGATTTTTGGCCCACTCCAAACTTGTTAGTGGTCATTTCTAAATCACAGACCTGTCCTCTCAATGTAGTGTTTTCAGCAACAATGGTGCCACATCTGTTTGCGAAAGACTTTCTGTTGGTTTCTATTTGAGATTGAGAAAACTTTAGGGATCTCTCTAAGGCCACTTTCTCTCTTGTAAGATATTCAACCCGAGACTGAGACTTAGAGAGATCTTTCTTAAGTTCTAGTATTGTTGTCAAAGAAGGACAATCCTCTTGACAAGTTGTTTTCTCCTTCCCAAATACATTTATTTTATTTTTTAATTTTTTATTTTCTTTTACTAAAAGTTAATTTTCAGATTTGATTAACTGAATTTCATCAGGCACATGTTGGCCTCCTCTTCAGTTTCTGAACCTTAACCGCTTGATTCCTCAGAAGTGGCCTCATCCAACGTTTCTGCCTTGAGAACTTTCTTCTTTTCTTTCTTTCTGTGCAGCTTCTCCTTCAGCTCTTTCAGATACTTGAGCACTTGCTCTTTATGTGGTCAATTTTCCTGCAGTGATAGCACTCAGGTGGTCGTCGCTCTTCGTCATCCTCTCCATCAGCTTGGGCTTTTCCTTTCCCATACTCAGATTCTTACTTCTTGAAAAAGTTCCTGAAAGAATTTCTTCTTTCAGGATTTCTCATGAACTTCCTGAATTTCTTCACAAAAAGGCTCTCTTCGTCTCCATCGTTACTCTCATCGGACTCACTTTGCTCTTCCTTCTTGGACTTCAACGCCAAAGCTTTCTTTCTTGGCTCTAGGCTATACTCTTGTTGTTGAATCCTCAACTCTACTTCGTGGGTTTTAAGATTGCCAATCAGATTCTCAATTTGGAGAGACTTTAGATCGTGTGACTCCGAGATGGCAGTCATCTTTGGATTGAACTTCGGGGGAAACGATCTAAGTATTTTTCTCACTAAATCTTCATTTGAGAAACTCTTTCCTAGAATCCTTGAGTCGTTCACTATCTTACTGAACCTTGTGTACATGGAGTCTACATCCTCATCAACTTCCATCTTGAACTTCTCATATTCTGATTCTAATTGGAAAAGCTTTGAGTCTTTCACCTGCAAAGTACCTTCATGAGTAACTTCAAAGAGATTCCATATATCATACGCAGTGTCAAATGAACAAACATGATTAAATTCAGTCCTATCTAACGCACAGAATAAGGCGTTCATTGCCTTAGCATTATTTTTACACCGAAGCTTATCAGCTTTATCCCATTTATCCTTGGGTTTTTCAATTGTGACACTTCCTACTACAGTTATAGGAGAAGCGTAGCACGTTTCTACCATGCCCCAAATGTCGATATCTAGTACTATTAGAAAGCATCGCATTCGAGCTTTCCAATAGTTGTAGTCTGTGCCCGTGACTAGTTTTTCATAAGCAAACTTAACTACTCAGAAATGTATATCAACAAAAACAATAATGATATATTTCAAATGAGATAAATCTGAATACAAAGTATCTCTATAGAGCTAGAGACAAAGGCTTATGAAATAAACAAGTTACTTATGTTTTCGCCGGTCCTTCTACCAAGAACCGACAGGATAAAGCGTATCTCTTCCTAAACTTGCTTCTAGCCTCCCCTAAATCCACCACAATCTAGATGTTGCACACAATACAACGATTTCTCCCTAAGCCGCACAATGACTTGGGCGCCACTCATAAGACGATGATTTTCCCCTAAGCCACACAAGGACTTAGACGCCACGCACAAGGCAGCGATTTCCCCTCTCGATTACAATAAGAAAACAATAGAAACAAGAACAAAACAAATTGAAACTTTAGACTTGAAACTCCCTTCAAACAATGCGCTGAAGATGTCGACGAATTCTTGCCAGGGTGGATTTGAATGCTGCGAACATGCCGTCAATCTTTTGCTCTTTGGTCTTCTTGAGAGTAAGGAGTAAATCTGAAATCTGGAGCTCTCTGAATCGTCTGAATAGGAAGGTACACTCCAGGTAATGAAATTTGTCTTCCCCATAGAAAATGAACAGGCTTTTATACTTTGTTAATATCGCCTGACAATACTGGGTATCGCCACCTGGCGATATCCGTAACTGATGCCACGTGTCCTACGAACTCCTCATTTTTGCATCGCAGATCCGTCGATCGTCGAACGTGTAGTGTCGTCTAGCGACACTGGGTATCGCCATCTGGCGATAGTGATAACGGTTGCCACGTGGCCCACGAACTCCTGATTTTCGCATTATAGATTAGTCGAACGAGATTCGTCGAGCGTCGAACACAGATTCGTCGAGCGTCGAACACAGATTCGTCGAGCGTTGTTGTCGCCTATCGGCGATACTCAATATTGCCTGGCGATATCCTTCGTCGAATGCAATTCGTCGAGCGCGAGGCGGCAATCAGCGAACGCATAGTCGTTGAGCGCGAGTCGTTGATCGTCGCTATCGTCTGTTGGCGATACTCAATATCGCCTGGCGATATTGCCTAAGCTCAGTTCTGATCCGATTCAACACCCAAAAGACATTAGAGCTAGACCTGTGATATCTGCACATCAAAAACACCCAAAGATCAAATACAACCAAGATTTGTTATTAGCAAACCAGGAAGCGTGAAACGCATGCTCCAACAATTTGACGACATCTTCATGGACTTTGTGCATGGTTTGCTACGATCGTAACATGATAACAATGCGATTTGGTGGTTGTGGATCGCCTGACCAAGGTGGCTCACTTCATTCCGAATCGGAAGGATGACATGGAGAAGCTTGTGGAATTGTATGTTCGTAACGTTGTGCGGTTGCACGATATTCCAAAGAGCATTGTTAGTGATCGCGATAGACGGTTTACGTCCAAGGACTGTAGGCTAGTGCAGAAGAGTCTGGGCACAAAGCTCAATTTTAGTACGACATTCCATCCTCAAATCGATGGTCAAACAGAGAGGACGAATCATATTTTGGAGGATATATTGAGAACGTGTACCCTTGATTTTGGAAAGAAATGGGAACACCGCCTTTTCATGATGAAATTTGCTTATAACAATAGTTTCCAGGTGAGTATCAAGATGGCGTCATACAAGGCTTTGTATGGAAGGCAATGTCGAACGCTGATGTCTTGGATAGAGGCGGGAGATACCAAATTTTTGGGAAAAGAAGTGGTGGTCGACGCTTGTGAGTTGGTGCGGACAATTCAGGAGCATGTGAAAGTTTCTCAGGATCGGCAAGTGAAGTATTTCAATGCACGCCACAAAAATGTGGAGTTGGCAGTAGGCAACTTGGAATATTTAAAGATTAAGTCGTTCAATGGCGTTTCACGGATTCGGCGACTCAAGAAGTTGAGTCCGAGATATTTGGGGTCGTTCGAAGTTACAGAGCGCATCAGAGAAGCAGCCTATAGGTTGGCGTTGTCCGCAGAGCTAAGTAGATTACACAATATTGTTGAGGAAAGATTTGGTGGAGCAAGTATCGTGGTTGAGGAAAGATTTGGTAGAGAAAGTATCATGGTTGAGTCAATGGCGGTGCCGGTGGAAAAGGACCTAAGGACGAGGGTCTGTCCAGTTTGTGTAGGAGATTCAGAAATTTGGTAGTTGCAGAATAAAGATGTTAAACTCATGAAAGCGCATTGGAATAACTGCGACCGAGATGAATTCTCTTGGAAGCGCGAGCAAGTGATGCAGAAAGACTTCCCGGAACTATTTGCATCAGGTATGCTTGTTGTTTTGATTGCATGTTAAATTTCAAGAACGAAATTATTTTAAGGGGGGGTGGAGTTGTAACACCCCATTTTTCCTGCTTAAGGAATTTGGAGTCTCTGGATACTACCGCGCAACGGTAGGTAGCTACCGTCCGACGGTAGCTTTTTATTCGTCGAGTGCGTTGAGAGGAAGGCGATAGTCATGAGCGATAGCTCTACCGCTATCGATAGAGCGACGTCCGGAGGTGGTTAGTGGCTCAATGAGTTACTACGGCGCGGTAAGTAGCTAACACCCGGCGGTAGCGGGCGTAACCAGTTTCATAAGTGGCAATTTCTGGTCGTATGTTCCTCTTAAAACTTGATCGGGTGGCTTAGGAATGCCCTTCCATGAACCCTAAGTAGGTCAAATTGGTTCTTCTTCCTCTTCATTCCTCATTTGAGAGTTTGGGAGGTTAGGGTCTTGAGAAAGCTTGGAGGAGGAAGAAGATGTATCTTCCACCATTGACGAAGCTTCAGAGCTCTTTTCATTGATCGAGACCGAATTCGTAGAGAGGGCTTAAAGGTGCACACTTCCATCCGTGCAAATCAAGATCTCCATGGCTAGGAAGAGGAATCGTAAGGTAACGACACTTCTTCTCCTAGTTTTTAGGATGCGTGCATGAAATCCATTTTATTTATGTCTTTATTCGAGCATTTAGGCACAGGATCTCTCAAATGAGAGGGGTTCAGGTCGCCATGATTCGAGAGAAATCACCGGTCGATTGAGTTCGTCCCCGACATATTGTTGCATTAGAGATCCACTTCGTTAGTGGATTAGGCCTTGTGGGTGAAGCCGTAATCGCAACCGGTAGTCTGATTCAGTGATGTTGCATGACGTGCGTTATAAGAATTTTTGCTAGAAACCCGATTGCGGCGATGACACCATTTGCGATGCCCACTTTTTTCATGTGAGAATAAATGGTGGTTTAGGGCGGAAAAGGATATGATTGTTGAATGTTTTGCGAAGATATGACTTGTCTCTGTGATCGGTTGTCTAGCCTGTAACGCTACAAGTCATGTGTGGAGAGTGTCCCGACAAAACAAGTCCCCTTCTGTAGAAACTGACGAGAACGCCAAGCTTTTGGACAAGCCCGGGCGATAAAGCCCACGAGCGGACAGGGTTAAGCATGGGTTCTTAGCATCGGTTGATTTTGTTGTGACGGAACTGACGTGAGAATCAGAGCTTGTATGCAAGTCCGGGTATTGAGACCCATGAGTGGGTGGGTCCTATGCAAGAGTTCCATTTTATGACTGAAAGGTTATGGGGGGAATTGGAAGTTCCCATGTGATGTGATGATGCACAATGATGTGTTAGATTCATACGTGATATATGGTGCATTGGGTGAAATCCAAATTTGCATACATGCTGCATTGTAGACTCCTTTTATTTAAATGCTCAACATAGAAACGTGTTTGTTGTGTGAAACACCAAAACCTGTTGTTTTCTATGTGCGTTCATATTTATTTACATATGCATACAAAATGCTGACCTACAGGGTGATGGAGTGTCTCAGGGTCCACTATGGACAGTTGAGAGGAGGGGTGTTGGTTACACAGTTGAGATCAGCCTTTATTGACCCACGTTACATTAAATTCTTACAGGGCAAGGATCGCAAGCTAGAGCAAGCTCGCTGACCAAAAAGGCCTAAGCCACATGAAGTGTATCCCTTCTAATATTGCCTATGTGTTTGCATGTTATGTTTCCTTCACTATAATCTGGCTTGCATGTCAAGGTATCCTAGGAGTGCTATGTCACATTGATATGTTTCGTGTTGACGTTGTTTTAGACGCTTGAATGTTGTAAGGCCTTAAGGCTATTTCGAACTCTTTATAGTCATGGATAACTTCTACCTTTATTGTTGTGTTTCCGCTATCATATTTTCTGAGTTTTTATATGGGTAGTACTTTTATATCACTTTATAATGTCGAAGTTGTGGTGTCTATAAGTTGTGGGACCCCGACCGAACCCATATTATATGGTTCTTACAGGGGAGGTGTTACACTATATTCTTTTGTTAGATCTAATTTTTTGTCATCCTCTTCATATTAACCAGATACTAGAATTAGCATATCATCTACATACAAGCATATTATAATGACTTTATTTGATCTATGCCGTATATAATGACATTTATCAAAGAGACTCAACATGAATCTCATATCTTTTACATTATAGTAAAATTTCTCATGCCACAATTTCAGTGCTTGTTTTAGTCTGTATAGTGACTTGATTAACTTATAAATTTTATTTTCGTAACCTTCTAATATGAAACCTTCAGGTTAGCTTATGTAAATCTCTTCGGTCAGATCTCCATTCAAGAACACGGTCTTAACATCCATTTGATGAACAATAAAATTCTCAATAGATGTAATGACAAGAAGGATCTTACTGGTTGCTAGGTGACACGGGGGTAAGTATACAACAAAATATTTTACTTCACTTACTTGTGTGAAATCTTTAGTCACCAGACGTGCTTTATACTTAGCTACGCTACAATCAGGATTTAATTTCTTTTTCAAAACTCATTTGCACGCTATAGTTTTAGCCCATTTTGGCTTATCAACCAACATCTAGGTGTTGTTCTGAAGTAGAGAGTTCATCACTTCATCACTGGCTTCTTTCTAGAGTAGTGAATTCCTTGATCGCATCATTTTCTTATAGGTACATGGATCGGCCTCAACGTGATAAGTGACAAAATTACTACCAAAGGTTCTGGGAGTTCTTTCTCAAAAAAGTCCTCCTAGACTCTTGGCTACTATTGTCTACTGGAACTGAATAGGAGGTGTTCGGTACTTATTCAGGATCTTCCTCAGTAATAATTGTTTGTATACCTGAGAGTGACAAGTTCTTATCATTAAGAAATCTATCTTCAAAAAACACCGCATCCCTAGATTCTATAATTATATTATTAAAAATGTCTAAGAATCTATCTGTAGCACTATCCTTAGCATTGCCTAGGTAGACACATGTATTGTTCCTAGGTCCAATATTAGACCTTCTTGGGTTAGAAATCCTAACACATGCTATACAACCCCAAGTATTAAGTCTACCAATAGTCGAGGGTCTCTTAAACCAAAGCTCGTAGGGTGTAACCTCTAACTTATTACGTGACACTTTATTTAGAATATGATTAGCAGTTAAGACTATTTCTCCCCAATAAGCAGTAGGCATACCAACATCCAGGAGCATGGAGTTTAATATTTCTGTTAACATTCTATTTTTTGCGCAACTATACCATTTGTTTGGGGTGAGTAGGGAGTAGTGGTTTCAATTATGATTTCCTGAGATACAAGGAAACACTTGAATACACTGGGCATGTATTTTTCTCCTCTATCACTTCTAAACCTTTTGATTTTCATGTCAAGTTAGTTTCTACCCTGGTTTTGAAAAAATAAAACTTTTCAAATGCTTCATCGTTAGTTTTAAGGAGGTAAATATGACAGTACCTACTGCAGTTATCTATAAAGGTGATCATATACTTCATATGCCTTCTTGTGACAAAACTTTTAAAGTCATAAATGTAGGAATGTATTAGCTCTAGGGGTATTATGCTCCCAGTAACCGCACTAAAATGTTTCCTGATGAACTTAATCTGAGCACACACTTCATATTTCTCAGGTTGATTTTTAGTGTCTAATGTGATATGCTGAGTTCTAGCTATTTGGAATACTTTTTTTATAGTTCACATGTTCTAGTCTCTCATGTAGAGTCTTAGGGCTAACTAAGCTTAATTGTAGTTATTGAACTATTTCGTTTGCTAGACTTAGTCGGTAAATTCTATTTTTGGTCGTATGCACATCCCAAAATAGTGTGAGTTAACTGACAATGTTACTCTATTGCTATAGAAATTGAAAGACACACCAACATCATATAATAGACTAATAGACACTAAATTAGCAGCTAGAGAAAGAATAAATTTAACATTCTTTAAAATTAAAGTTTTACTTGAGGAGAGTAGTAGTAGTGTTGCATTCTCTACCTTTAGAACTTCAGTTGTCTCACCATTTGCAACTGTCACAGACTCTTTTGCAGTAGTGAGCTATGTCAATAAATTAGAATTATTGCAAACATGACAAGTTACCTCCGAATCCAGGTACCATCAGTGCTGACCTTCGCATTTCCAATCATAACGACAAAGTTGGATGACTCAGTAAGATTAACCATATTATACTGGTTGCCGTCTTGTGGTGCCCTTGTCTTTTTCTTTTTAGAAAACTTGTAATCAGATGTACTGTGCTCCCGCTTGTTGTAGTTAAAACTTTTGCCCTTAAACTTTTTGATCTTTTTATTTGAGTCTTCAACCTGAGAACTACCTTGAGAAGGTTTGTTTTTTAGGATTAGATATGCATTTAGAGCTAGTTGGAAATCATGTTAGCAACAACTTTCTGTTTGCTAATAGTTTCTAGCCCATGTCTAGTCCTTTTCTCATCCTTAATACGTAAAAAATGTTTGAGGTCATTCAAACCAACCTGCATCTTCTTGTGGTACATCTCAATTCTAAAATTATACCATGTGAAAGGTAATTTATAGATAATCGCGCCAGCAACAAAACTATCTGGTAAGGAAATATTCTCATTATGCAAAGAATCTACTAAATTTTTAAATTCAGATACCTGAGGGAGAATCATTTTCTCCTCGTCGAACGTGAAGAAATGGAACTTGTCCACAAAGTGAGCTTTGGACATGTCCTCCTGCTTGAAGTGCTCCTTCAGTGCATCCTAGATTTCCTTGGTAGTATTCATCTTGATGTAAGTCTTTGCTAGGGTAGAGGATAAACAGTTCAACAAGTAGTCTCGACAGAAGTCCTCATTAGCGATCCACTGTGCTTCATTGTCAATTCTCATAACGTCAGCATGATCAGACTGAATGATATAAAACACGTTCAGGTACTTCATCTTGAACTGTGTGTTCAACTTCCAGTCGTTGAACTCGATCACCATGAATTTTTCAAATTTAATCATTGGAACCAAAGAAGAAAAGTAGTTTCCCTTCATCATTATAGGTCTCTTATATATATTCAACTTTGATCTCTTAGGCGTGAAAAGGAACTTCAGTAAGGAAGGTTCCCGATCGATCTCTGGCCTGAGGTTCAGATTGCCCTCCTCCTCCACTAGATCTTTTAACAAAAATATGAGATGGAATGGATCTCACATATAACAGGAAGAAACAGCTCCTCCTAGCATAAGTTCTTGATCTAGGAAACTTTCACAAACGCCAATAGAGAAGAGCCCCACGAACAGTAGTCCTTAATACTGATCTTTTCCCGATCCAAAAAACAACAATCTAGATGTGGGGAGCGACGTCGGGAAGTCCAATCCAAGTCACGCAAAAAATCGTGATTGGATTTCCTCCTGATCCAGAATAGCCACGGAAGAAATCGTCGGCGGAATCTTGAAACTAGAGCACCGACAAAGAAGAACAACAATGCACAGTTTCTTCCAAACTCGGCAAGATCTACAAACGCATCAGCGGATCTGAGCGGCAGAGGCGACAGATCTGAGCGACGCAAGGGTGCAGGAAAACGATCCCCGGGAGAGGCGTCGAGAATTGATTTCGTTGAGATGGAGTGGAAGGTTCGCGATTCACGAGCGACAGCTTCACAAAATAGCACTATGCAGACTGAGACCAAAACCTTTTCCATCGGGGAACCTTTCTTTTTCCTCCCGATCGAAACAGTGGCGATGCTTTTTACCTTGACAGCAATGGGACACAGAACAAGGCAGTGGAGGTGGAAGAAAATTCAGGAAAACGAGATCGTCGGGATCTTCCTTCGCCCGATCGAGCATCGGCGAAAGGATTTCTCCTATTTCAGATCAAAGCAGTGGGATGGTTTTTTTCTCTACAAGCAGCGGCCAGAAATCCCGAGAAAACCTGGAGCCAGGTCGACCTCCTTCTCCCGATCCAAACGGCAGAAGAAAATATTTTCGTCTCAAAAAAACGGGAATGTCGGAGGTGAAAGAACAGGAGGGGAATACTCGAGCGGCTAGGGTTCAGAACTTCGAGAATGTTAAGTCACTCAAAGCATCTCGAGTGGTGGTTAAAGTGGAACTACCTCCTCGTTGCCCCCAGCTTGGGTTTTATAGGCAAATTCTATGTTTAATATGGGTATTGGATATCTCGGTATCCGAACCAGACCCATTAAGCCTCCGAACTCGTTATGTACCCAAATATACATTAACATTTACCAACTTCAACAAAATCACCTTAAAGTTGAAAACAAAAACTGTGTCTACGACGTTAGCCTCGCCTCCACCGTTCCTAGCACCAACTTCCCTACCATCCATGGCGATGCATAGAGAGAGCGATCAAAAGAGAGGAGAAACCCCGATATAACAATTTCACAAACAAATAGAATAGCCCACCGCAAGGGGCCTGCAACATTCTCCGGATTGGGTGAAAAACACGAATGAACAGAGGAGCACTAGACCGGTCGTGAATGCGGTAGTTATATATGAACCGTCGTTCATGAATGCCCGACCCCACTTAAGGATCTTCATTCACTTCTATGTTCAAAAATAGTTTTCTTTTCTTCGTGCTCATAATCATTGTCGTCAAATATATTTCATGATGGTGACATTTTTGTTCAAACTCTTGCAAAAATTTTAGGTAGGAGTAATCCACGTAGAGTAAGGTAGGGAAATACCGTGGACCGTGTGATCGTATGATACGGTTCACGAAATTTAAAATACAATATTTTTTCTTTATTTTTTTTGTAAAGAAGATCAAATTTAGTGAGCCATAATTCGTTGATCGGACATCCTCAATTCTTCCCTACATTCCTCTGTATGGGTTGGGAATTTTTTTTCTCCGGAATACGGAGGAGAAGAATGGTCCGAGTAAATCAATGAGAATCCCGAAATGATGAGGGCCTCACACAATAATGTATTTTACAAATCTAAACCGTATGAACCCTACATCTTTGCAGGCTCCTCATTGATCCCAAACGGATACTATCCTCGGAATTCGGGAGGCAACAATTTTCCGTATGGGGTTACTCCTACAGAATTCCGACTCTAACTCATGGGAGCCAGAGCCAAAAAGCCCCGCCAAACGCTTTCTTACACCTGAATCCAAGCACGTTTTCAACGAGCGCGCACACTCACACACTCTCTCCTCTTCTCTCTCCTCTCTCTCTCTCTATCCAAACTGCGCCGTGGGGCCGCCGTCGCCGCCGTCTCCTCGTGATCCAATTCTTCGGATAAGGAGATTTTTTTTTGGCGGAGAAATCTACAGTTCTCGTCCCCCCCAACCTGTCATCAATCGGCAGCAATACAATTGCCTGGTGAGAACTCTCTTCTCTCCCCCCTTCCATGAATTTTGATCTATTTTTTCCTTCAAATTTCCACTGTGTGCGTCATAGTTCATAACAATCGGCGTCGATTTCATCGGTGTTCTGCGAATCGTGGCCCGCAACTTGTTGATTGTTTCATGTGGCTATTGTATTGATCTGTGATTATTTCTTTCCACGTTTCATGCTTCTTTACTCTTCATTTCTTCATAAATTTCCCTAGACTGAGCTTAATTAGGGCATACTCATAATCGCAACTTTTCTTACTTGCCTGCACTTCTGTTGTTGGTTTGATTCAATTTAGGTTAGATTACCATTGAATTTTGCAGTATGCATATCGACTCCGGTTCTACTTCGTCTTGACTGAGATTACCTAGGTTGATGAAAGTTATTTCGAAAGGAGTTTTAATTCGATGATGGGGGAAGATTTCGATCCAGATTTCAAGGATGAATCTCCTAATTATGGTCGGATGATCATCATGCACCCTCTTTATCTTCCCAAATCACCACCATGGTTGGATCTGAAGGTCTTTTACATACGAATTTGCAACTGCGAGGTTGATGAATCAACTTCTGATCATCTCACTGTTAATCACATTCCACTGCACCCCGATACTGTCCTTGAAGTGAATGGCCATAGAAGCAGCATTTATTCTGATTGTGTCTCCTCTCATCTTAGAAGAGACAGAGTTGATAAAAATTCTGAAGAAGCTACTTTTGTGAGCACCGATAATATCAGGATTACTGGAAGTGTTAGATTTGAGGTGTTTGATAAAGAAGATCTCTTACTTACTGGAGTAATCGAATTGTGCTATGATAGGGATGATGACGGAGATTCAGTAGGACGCCAGAAGAAGTGGAGCATCAAGTGTCAGTCGTTAATGTCAAATGGCGTTAAGTTTTTGAAGGGAAAGCAGTATAAGAGTCCCGAGATGCCTTTGCCCATGATAGAAGTTTATATTGCTGGTTGTTTCTCCGGCAGTCCAATCGTTCTTACTAAAACTGTTAAAGTCGGTATGCATAAGAGAAACCAGAAATCGGTTTTGGATTCGATTCCTGAAGATGACACGGTCGAGATGAAGAATGATGCTTTGCAGGTAATCTATATATGTATTTGATCTAATTTGTAGTTATTGATTAGATATATTATTGATGAACTTTCGTGGAATGGATCTTTCTTTTAACTTTGATCCTTCATCTTTGTTTTGAATTGTTTGGTAGCAAAAAGAAAAGAAATTGTGTAGTTTTGATGAAAGTTTATGTTAACCCCATGCTGTGAAATGCTTATTTTTTTGAAGTTAAGATCTTGTTTTGATTCATTTCTTTTTTTACTTTATCTTTATCTGTTTTACTTTAGTTTTTTTATTATTTAAGAGTAAATTAGCTTGGTCTGAGTGGATTGGCGAAGAAGGGCGCATTAAGCAATCATTAAATAGTTTTTTGGTGATAATAACCTGCATGCTTATTTATCAATTCTTCATCATTGCCTTATATTTGTAAATGATTATTTAGTAGAAGTACTTAGGCTAAACATAGAAGTCATTGGACTTAATATAACTTGGCGAGGAGTGTGAAAAAAATATGATGAACTATATAGCACTGAAATTGTATTTTCTTTCTCTCGCTAATAGTAATGACTTGTCATTAGAAAATCAAACGGACTAATATTACCTCATGTAATGTCCAGCTTTATCTTCTAAGTATTCTACATTGTATGGCGAGTCGGATGATGTTGGTGTTAATGTTTTGTGAAGTACAAAAGAGATGCTTAGTACAAAAAAAAATGATGAAGTATGATAATTATATGAATATCAAATTTATGAGCTTGAGTGTACAAACACCAGATTTTAAAGCCATCCGGTGTTCAAATGAGTTGGAATTGGGCATGCCCTTAGTCTAGCATTGACAGGTGTCAAGCACAAAATCATTATTTTTGATAGCCTTATCCCAACTATTTGGGGCAACTTTATGAATATCGAACACGGCATTTCTTAAATTCATGCATTTTATTTTTAACGCAGTGAGAAACAAATGCCCATTTTAGTTTTTTATTAGCAAAATTGTATTGCAATCATTAACTGAAGTTATAAGCTGAAGAGTTACATTCAATAGAAAGACAGCTAAAGCTTAATTAAAGAAGCAGCTGAAAATAACAGAGGAACGAAGAGATGCAGAAGAAGATAAGTCGCAGAGAAGGCGTGAAGAAGAAGCAAAGTAGCAGTCATCTGAAGCAAACGAGAAGAACGCCTCTTTGTATAGTCATATCTTTACATAGGGATGTTTGTACCTGAACTATTTAAACACTATTGTATCCGTTTTTTAAATCTAATTAAATAGCATTACCTGTTTTGTGTTTCCCGTAATTCTCCAAGTCCCCAAATCTATTTCCTTCTTTTCATTAATCCTATGATTGTTTTGCAAAATTGGTATCAGAGCTCTTTTGGTTTAAACCGCAAAATGTTTACCTGTGCTACAAATGCTGTTCCAATCTTTCAAGAAGAGTTATATGAATATTGGGCTTTTCAAATGGTAACTCTTTTCAAATCCCAAGGTCTTCGGGATATAGTTGAAAATGGTTACCAACAATCGGCTTCAGATCAAGTGTAGTCAACAGACACTCAAAAATCATTAGCAGAAAACGAAATCAAAGATGTTCCATTCAATGCTTCTAATACAACAAGGAGTGAGCAAAGCTATCTTTCCAAGAATTATGGCCACTGACACAGCCAAAGCAATGTGGGATCTACTAAAGGCTAAATATAAGGGAACAAATCTGCTAATTTCAATTAAACTATAAACATATTGGATGGAGTTTGAAAATCTCCCCATGAGAGAAGAAGAGAATGCTCAAGATTTATTGGCACGCTCAATAAACATAGTGAATCAAATTAGAAATTTAGGGGATGTCATAGAAGATAGAAAAATCGTGCCTAAAATTCTTAGAAGTCTACCCTCCAGTTTTAATCACATTGTTACTATTATAGAAGAATCCAATAATCTGAAAACTCTATCAGTATCAGCCCTCTTAGGATCACTACAATCCCATGAAGACAGACCTAGAAGACAATCCACTCATTATGATCAAGCCTTCCAAACTAAAATAGATAGCATCAAACAAGATAAGATGAAGGTTGGAAATATCTGTAAAAACAGTAAAATACTCATTAAAGACAACCAAAGTTCCAGCAAATTAAGATGCAAATATCCTGCGTTTTGTGTAAACGATCAAACCATGAAGCCCCAGACTGCTTCTTTAAATGCAAAAGCTACAAGAGATCAACACATTTATCAAAAGATTGTTAGGTCAATAAAAAACAAGAGTCCAAATTTATAGAAAATAAAACTGAGCAATTGTTTTTACCGGTAATGAAGATATGCAGATTGCAGACAGTCCATGTTCCTGTCATATGATATGAAACCTAAGCTATTTTTCTTCATTAGATGAAAACCGTAAATTTGAAGTAGCATTGGAAAATGGGAGGTTAGAAAAGTTAGAGGGAAAGGAAACAACAATAGTAAAAACAGAGAAGGGAGAAGTAAGGTATATCTATGGTGTTCATTTTCTCCCCTCTTTAGCACAAAATCTGTTAAGCATTGGCTAGTTAATCCAAAAAGGCAACCAAATTCTATTTACTCAAAACCAATGTAACATTTTTAATACAATGGAAAGCTGCTAATGTCAGTAAAAATGTCAAAAAATTGTGTATTTCCATTTATACTCAAACCAGGGAAGAATCTCGCACTTTCCTGCATTGATAAACACAATACAACAACACAAGTGTGGCACAGAAGATATGGTTACCTGAATATTCAAGATCTGAGAAAACTGCATAAGGAGGACTTAGTTCTTGGCTTATCAGTAATGTCTCCAGAACCAATGTTTTGTGAAGAATGTGAACTTGGGAAACATCACAGGACACCTTTTCCAAATACCAGTGAATTGAGAAATGATCAGCCACTGGAATTGGTGCATGCAGATGTTACGATTGCGCACGCCGGCCCGTTATCTTTAATTCAGCATTAGTTGTATGTTTTATTATTGGCACCCCCTCATGTATATAAGAGGGGGAAGACTATCTTATTGGGTATGCTTGGATGTTTGGGATTAGGGTTGCTCCCTGAGTATCTTCCTCCTCTCCTCATCTCCTTTTTCTCCTCCCCTCCTTCGGCTCCCTCCTCCCATAGCCATTCTTCTCATTGTAATACCTCTTAATATTTAGTTCGTATCATTTGGTCTGACCTGCCGCTCCGCCCGCCACAAAGCCGCTGGAGATGCCGTCGCTCGGCCTCGCCCTATTCGGCATCGACAAGTTCCCGCATCGCCTGCGTCGTCCAGTTCCGCGACTTCGCCGCGCCATCGCACCGCGACTTCGCCCGCGCCATCGCATCGCAACTTCGCCTGCGCTATCGCATTGCTCCTGCATCACTCGAGCTATCGCCGGCCGTCCATGCCCCGCTCAACCCAGCTGCATCCGGACATCCCCGCCGACCCCATGGACAACGACGCCATCGCCCGTCGCCCCGACGCACTGGACCAAGCCATCGCCTCTCTCCACGCCTCCCTGTCCGCCATCCTCACTCGCCTGGACTCCCTGGTGGCGCCGACCACTGCTGCTCCGCTACCGCTTCCCCTGGCAAGTCGCCCCTCCCTCTCCCTCGACATTCCGTCCTTCACCGGCGTAGACCCGATGGGGTGGATCGCCAAGGTAGAACAATTTTTCGACCTACACTCCACTTTTGAGCAGGACAAAGTCGCCCACGTCTTCGTCGGCTTGGATGACTCGACTCTTCATTGGGCTCGTTGGCTCCTCCAGTCCAACCCCGCCCTTACTTGGGCAAATTTGAAGCAAGAAATGATTGGCCGTTACGACTTCCGCTACACCGGCTCCGCTATCGAGTGTCTGTGCGGCGTGCGGCAATCGGCCTCCTTGGAGGAATACTTTGATGAGTTTGTTACGTTGGTGACCCACGTTCCGGGCCTTCCGCCGGATCACTACCTTGCCTTCTTCATGCAAGGCCTCCTCCCCACTATCCGCTCCCGCCTCCGCACGCACAATCCGCGGACGCTCTCTGATGCTCTCGACTTGGCCCGCTTGGTCGAGGCCGACATCTACCCGCGGCCACCCGTCCCGCTGGCGGGCCTTCTGCAGGGTCGACCACCGACAGTCTCGCCACGACCAGGACACGGGGATCAGCGCTTTGGACGCCCTCCGCCCCAGCGCCTCTCCAACAACGAGTACAATGACCTTCGCAGCAGGGGCCCGTGCTTCCGTTGCCGCCAGCCATACTCCCATGCACATGTTTGCGCCGTCAAAGAGTTCCACGCCATCATCGGCGACTGTGACCCGGAAGTCACCTGGGAGGACTTCGGGTCCCTCGGGAACCCCTGGGGGGCCGGCCCCTCAGGCACTGCTGCCGCCACGAACCGTCCGCCGCCAGATCACTGACCACTGCCTTGAGGACAAGACAGTTTTTCCAGACGCCGGCATTGTTACGATTTCGCACGCCGGCCCGTTATCTTTAATTCAGCATTAGTTGTTTGTTTTGTTATTCGCACCCCCTCATGTATATAAGAAGGGGAAGACTATCTTATTGGGTATGCTTGGATGTTTGGGATTAGGGTTGCTCCCTGAGTATCTTCCTCCTCTCCTCCTCTCCTTCTTCTCCTCCCCTCCTCCGGCTCCCTCCTCCCATAGCCATTCTTTTCATTGTAATACCTCTTAATATTTAGTCGTATCAGCAGATCTATGGGTTCCATCATCAAAACTTCAATTAGTAATAAAAGGTATTATCTATTATTAGTTGATGATCACTCATGTTTCATCTGGATTTACTTCCTGCAATATAAATCCCAAGCATTCCAATTTTTCAAATAATTCAAACTGCTAGTAGAAAACAATTTCAATTTCCTGTCAAAATATTGAGAACTGATTGGGGGGGGGGGGGGGGTTTCTTTCAAATGAATTCACTCAATGTTGCAAGGATATTGGAATACACAGACAACTAACAGTAAGTAAATCACCACAGTAGAATGATGTAGTTGACATGAGAAACAGGACAGTAATAGAAATGGAAAACTATGATGATCGAGAAATCACTGCCAACTGAGTTCTGAGCAGAGACATTAAACACAATCATCTATATATTAAATAGATCTCCCACTAGAGCTCTGGAGAAAATAACTCGATATGAAGCCCTGGTAAAAAGGAAACCAAGAGTGGGACATCTAAAAATATTTGGCTGTATTGCTTATTCTTATATTCTGTTGGAAAAACCATGTATTTAGGCCCATTATTTTGGTCCTTCTTGTTGTCATGTAAAGCATGCTTTACCGTTCTCCCAAATTACACCGACCTGCTCCTGCATCGCTAATCCCTCATTTTGATCACTCTCAACCATTGATGCCTCCCATTAGCCCACTGTGATTTCCGCTTTCTCCAAATTGCTATATCACATTGTCTTGACACAACAAAAAACCTCTCTCTCACTCTGATTCTCTCTCCATTTCCAAGAAAATCTTGACCAACTCACACCAAATGCATTCCATCCTTCCACTTCTATCCACACCCAATCTTTGCACATTAAATATCACATCCAACCCAAACCTCGATTAATATTTCCTGTAATGTTTGTTCGGTCTCACTACACGCTTGCTTTCCTATCTATCATCGCTCATGGTCAATCATTTGGCTTGTCTGCACCGCCAAAATTATTAGAGATCCATACAACTACTCCCGGGCCACCATTGTGATCCTGATTTCTGCTGGGGTATCCGTCTCGGCCTTTCCCCCCATCTATCGCAAAAGTTCCCTCGTCCGACCTTGGGGATAATGATTTTCAAGATTGGTGTATTGATACATATATGTTCCTCTTAGATGAAGGATACATATACACACTCTCAGACAACCCTGCACATGACGAGAGAAGATTCTAAGTCGTCTCTCCAATCTTATCATTTATTAATATTGTATTTTTAATTATCGCTGTCTTTTATGTAATTGGCTTTTTAGTATTTGTTAGAAGCCACGGTGGGGCCCATTTGAGGGGGGCACGTGATATCCAGATCCGTGGCCGACTGTAGTCGAATGGCTGAGATCATCTCCAACCAAATCTCCCGGTTGATAAATCCCGGGTAGGTTGTTGAGGCGTGTGATAGAACCCACGACCTCCTTTATCAAGCTCCTTTAAGGAGCTCAGTTGGGTATCTGGCTTCCGCCAAGGAGCTTGATAAAGGAGGTCGTGGGTTCTATCCTACGCCTCAACAACCTACCTGGGAGATTTGGTTGGAGATGATCTCAGTCATTCGACTGCAGTTGGCCATGGATCTGGATATCACGTGCCCCCTTAAATGGTCCCCACCGTGGTTTCTAACAAAAGATGACCAACTCAGTTGGGTATCAAGTCTCCGCTAAGGAGTTTGATAAAGGAGGTCCTGGGTTCTATCCCCGACCTCAACAACCTACCTGAGAATTTATTCCGCGTGATCTGGGTTCATGTACTCGACGAGGGTCCCACACGCGCTCGAGAGATTTGGTTGGGGATGTTCCTGCCATTTGACTGCAGTCGGCCGCAGATCTGGATGTCATGTTCCCCCCTCAAATGGGCCCCACCGTGATTTATAACAAAGTCTCCTTAGCGGAGACTTGATACTCAACTGAGTTGCAACCCGGGACCTCCTTTAAGGAGCTTGATAAAGGAGGTCGTGGGTTTGATCCCACGCCTCAACAACCTACCCCGGTTAAATTCATCCTGGGTGATTTGGTTGGGGATGTTCCTGCCATTTGACTGCAGTCGGTCGTAGATCTGGATGTCATGTGCCCCCCTCAAATGGGCCCCACCGTGGTTTCGAACAGTATTTGATGCAACCGTCTCCGCATCCGAGGATGCGTGATATCACCACGTACTAGTTATATTTTTATTATTTGCTATTTTATTTGATTTTTTGCGCACCGATGTTATTTTGAGTTCCTACTGATCAGTTTGACCACCCGGTAAGACCCTGGATAAATAGTCCGGTAATTCAAGTAGCTAGGACAAAAAGGGCAAGCTTTAACCTAATTAAGAGTGCATGCGATTAAAACGGCAGTATCCCTCTAATTAAAAGAGTTCATTAGGAGGAGAAAATTAAGAGAGTATATTTTGGAATAGAAAGATTTGATTAGGAGGAGAAATTAAGTAAGTATGATCTGGAATAAAAGTTAAAAATATTATTATAAAAGTGCCTCCTTACAACAGAAGAAGGCGGCCATCAAACAGAGGAAATGAAAACTTTCATTACCCTTTGTCGGCCGACGATATCACTATGTGGCGCCATCCGATTCATGCGACCATCCCCTCCGGCCCGTCGACGATCCTCCAGTGTCACAACGCCATCCAACAAGCTTTCGACTCCCACGAGTCGACGAGGATAGACGTTCTCCTTCCAAGTCGCCATCGATAGTCACGTTCTACTCCGGTGATCTTAGCTTTCCTTGTCCCGTTCATTCATTGACTGGTCGACTTCAACTCCCGTCTTTATTGTCTCGCCATTAGTAGTTGGGGTATCCGATATTGGCCGACATCAGCAACCCTTGACACTCCTGTGCTAAAGAGATTCAGGTGACTTCCTCGCCATAGATTTGCGTATGCGCGGGTAAACTCTGCCCTTTTCTTGCTCCCATCTATTAGATTAGTCGTACGCAATTTCATTTAATTAGTAAGAGCTTGCCCTTTTACGTTCTCGCTACTTTTACAACCGCTTCTTCATAAATTATTATTTTGAACTGCTTGTGGTTGTATTGATTCCTCGTGACGATTTGACTCGTGACATACTTGAGAACTCATTCTCGAACGAAAAGTAACAACTCTTTAAAGGTTCATAACGACGAGTGTGTTTACGCGCGAAAATTTTGTGTTGGTCCTCTCTGCCTACATCAGTATTAGTTTAGTAACTCTTTTATTTTGGTTCAAGTTTTTGCTCTTCTTGGTATCAGTCAGCATATTTAGTTTATTTTGACATAAATATTATTAGCATATTCAGTCATTAATGTTATTAGGATTTTCAATCATTAATATTATGGGAATATTTAATTTATCTTATTAACAACGTCATTAGGGAAATTTTCTGATAACCATCGGATTATGTTACTCACACACGGCGAAGATGTCACGGAGTCTGTTATTTTGTTTTGGTCATTATGTAATTTTATTTTGTAAGGAGTATTAGGGTAAATTATAAGTGGTCTTTTCTCCCTTTACAAGGAGGGGACTTGAGAGTATTAGATATCTTTGATCATTTAGAGTTTTTGTTCTCTCATTGGGAGAGGAACTTCAAGTAGACACCAACCTCCCAAGATTAAACATGACTACATGAGTATTTCTCGTGATTATATCCGATTTTCAATTTTCATTGCAATCCAATTTCTGTGTTTGTACTTTATTTCTTGTTCACATGATTTTTACCTCTTTTTTATCCATAGAAGATTTATTTTTTAATAAGATTTTTTTCTACCTTCTTTATCCCTCCTTTTCCCCACTAACTACATGAAATACATATGTATGCATATATTATGAAACATATTAGCTTACACGCATAGACATAATAATATGTAATTCTGCATGTGTATCTGTATATTGTTTACGCACCACATGCATTTTCTAACATGAATAAATTGCAAGAGGGCATGGTAAGAAAACTCTACCTTTTTTTGCAGCTGTCAGATTACCCCGACTATACTTTTGACAACCATAGCAGCACGGATTATAGCAGCTTATATGCGAGATCAGAGTACTTCGAGGATGAGGACGGAGACCTCTCGTGGTTCAATGCCGGAGTTAGGGTCGGCGTCGGGATCAGCCTCGGAATTTGCCTCGGTGTCGGAGTTGGCGTCGGTTTGTTATTTCGCTCGTACCAAGCCACCAGCAAGAATTTCAAGAGGCTACTTTGATCCGGATCCACCATAACGGTAACTTAAGGTAATCTTTTACTGTTTATATCCCTCGAGGCCACTAAATTTGAAAGCAGGTTATGTAACGGCTGGAAAATTTAAATGCTAAAGGTCTGTTTAAGAAATATTTGCAGTAGATCTATTGTTTCTTGTATAATTACAGAACAAATATGCTTTGTGGGTTTGGATTTTCTTTCATAGGCTCCCGTTGCTACCAGAAAAAGGAGATTTTTTTTTTGATCCAGCGGAGCACTGTTCTCTTGTAATTTTCTCGCTAGCGCCTTTGAAAAAGCTTTGGTTTCGCTGCGTTGTATATTGTGAGGCGACCATTTCGCATGGATCAACCCATTTACATAAATTAGTGAGATGTTTACATGTGATTTTCATCTCTACCTGCAGTTTTTAACCCTCTCTTATTTGTTTTTCTAATCCCATGGTGTTGATTAGTTTGATCCAACGGTCCAGAATATTTTAGTGATGCTTGCGAATCTCGCTATTTTTATATATATTATATCCTTTTGTTATAATATTTAGGCTATTCATTATATTCTTTCTTTTTGTCTATTTTACACTAAAAGATGTAGCTTACCTTGCAGATAGTAAATAGATAACAGATATATAATGTGTGTATGTTTATGAAGAATTTCGCAGGTTGTACTGGTTTTTGTTTTGAATCTTCAATTGTTTCAACTCTTTCAGTGCAACTTTGGTAGGGTCGAGTTCAAACGGGTCGAGAGAGATCGAAATCGGAGATTTTCAGAAACCGATGCTAACCCGCCTAGCAGTGTTGGATTTTATGAAAATCCAGAAAAGAATTCCAATTCCGCCGTTGTTAGGTATGTGTTTGCGTATGTATTTGTATTTATGCATGTATTTATATTTCTGTGTAGAAGGAATTTCTTTCATTATATTTCTATCTGTAACCAAATAGTGGAATTGTCAGTTCTATTTTATGTGACCGAATTTTTGCCTGCAGCTGAACTATAGAATTAGAATTGACCTCAATTTCAATTCCCACCCCCTCAGTTCCGAGCAATATTTAGGTCAGGATCGTGGATGATGCTCATGGTCCTGCACCAATGAGGAGCTTGCAAAGGAGGTGGGGCCCATGCAGTTGTGGCTTGTGCCATACACTTTTGCCCGGGGCCCTCATCATTTGTGGCTTCTTATTGATTGTGTGGACGATGCTTACCGTCCACGATCCTGACCTAAAAATTTTCCCTCAGTTCCTCACAGGAAAAAAAAATAGTCTTGAGCTTTTTCTTCTATGCATGCTTATGCGTTTCATCTTACTTTATGATGCAGCGCTATTTGGAGGAATAACACTGTGCTTTGCATGACATTTTTGCTCTTTTAAGTGATTGGGAAATAAATTATTAATTTCTCTGCATGTGTATTATTCACATCACTGCCAATGATTAATGTTATAATAAAAGAGATTAAGTAAAATATACGAGGATTAAGGTCCGTTTGGCACAATGATTTTGTTTTGGTGAGTTTGGACGAAAATATCACTGGAAAAAATGTGTTTGGCATGAGAACGGTTATGGACCGACATAAAAAAAAGATTAATTTTGATCATAAAAGTGATGGAGCTCCTTAGGTGGGGCCGGCGTTCACAAATGATGGCTCATAATTACTGTGTTCGTGATTGCCGTCATTGTGCCAAACAGTCCTTGAATCTCTTATTACACAAATTAAAACACTAGTAAAAAAATACACTCCCTCGTAAATGAGATATGGCATGTGCGCGAGAGAGGGAGATGATGCTTCTTTTATGATGCTCTTCGAATAGCGAGATTTATTCCAAATTGGGTATTGCGGGTCCCATAAGTCAAGACGTGCTTAGACAGTGGTGGGCGTATCTTGCTGCTTCGGGTTGACGAGTTAGCATCGATGTCAATGGGAGAATAGAAATTATGGTCCTACTTGGTGATCCGAACGCGTAGAAGTGATGAATAGGTGGCCTGCATACTCCAAACTCCAATGGTATTAGATACTAAGGCTCTGTTTGGCGGGACGTTTTGAGAGTTGCATGCTGCTGTTTTTTGCACTGCCCTGCCAAACACTCGTTTTGCAATCTCCAATACGAACATCCACCGCTCTACAATTGTGAAAATACAACAATTTGGAGTCGTGAACGATGGCAAATCGTGTGGGCTGCGATTCACAGAAATCCTCTACTTCTGCATCGATAGTTCTTCCACCTTCAGCCACCGATGCTTCTGCCACTCCCGCCGACTCCAAATTGCTAGCTTCCTCTTCTTCACACGATCCACTAGGGCATTTTCTTCCTTCCGTTGGTTTCTGCATAATATACAAGTTAAGCCCGTGCTCGATGCTCTCGTGTGGCCTTCGACCTCATCCAAGTAGGCTTCACCCGTCTCCGCACGGGCTTCGCGCATGCTCGATGCTCCGGGCAGCCTTCAGCCACAGAAAAGCGGTGGCGGGTGCGGAGCTGAGCTGAGCTGATGGATTACGGCCGAAAGCGGCCAGAGATTATTTAGATTTATTATTATTTTTATTGAATTATTATTACTTTAAAATATTTTAAATTATTCGGATTTTTATTAAATATATATATATTATTTTAATAAAATAAAATTTTAATTAGATTTTTTTAAAATTAATCGCAAGATGAACTCCAGATGGAAAAGGAGTAGGAGCTGGTCCTACCAACCGGCGATGGAGGCGGCGTGCCATGGGAGGAGCTTGGAGGAGGGGAAGAAGAGGGAGCTGGATGAGGGCTACACACTGCCCCCGCTGGGACTGGAGCCGCCCCTAATTCGATCTGAAAACGTCGTTGGCTGCATGAATGGACCTCAATGTTGGGTCTCCGGAGTCCGGCGACTTCGTTGGTGGGGTCCGGTCAGGCTGCTGCTGGCTCCACGGGCGGCGATGGTGCCTCAATTTTTTTAAAATTAAAACATGCGGCGAGCGAAACAACTGCAGGAGGGATAATTTCGGAATTCCAGATGTAACTGACGATGGTTACTATAGAACTCCATCGTTTTCTTTTATATTAGTATAAATGTAGTATAATAAGATTTCATTTGGGAGAACGGCTGCGGTTGTAAAATGAGTTGTTGTAAATGGAGATTTTGGAAACTGATTGTTGGAAATGAAAATTTATTTGGATATTCTGTGTTTGCAGAGTTGTTCGGAACAAAAAAAAAATCAATTGACAAAACAGCGATTACGATTACACACATGAGTGACAGTGCACGGGAGCCCTCCATGCCTCACACAGTTATCATGTATTTTTTGTAATTATTTAAAATTAGTAAATATTATAAATTATATATATATTATATTTTAATAAAATATTTTTTATTAAAATTTTCACATATCATAAGTTTGTATTTTTATTAACCTACAGGCGGCCGTGCCGGTGACCTCTAGATGGAGGAAGAGTAGGAGGAGGAGCTGGAGCTCGGAGGCGGCGGGTTTGCCAGGTCTCGAGGATCCCGCCGGTGGGTTTGCGGGATCGCCGGTGTCTTGACGGCGGCGGTTGATCGTCTTGTGGCGGCGACGGTTGATGTCTTGTGGCGGCGACGGCCTAAATTCGAAAGCGTTGTGATTCATCTTCTCCGGTGGTTCCTCGACGAGAATAGTATTGAGGGTTGGCGATGATGGTTGTGGTTCAATGTGGATGTGAGCCGGCGAGGCCTGAGTTCCAGCAAGGTTAGTTCTAGGCCCGAGTTCCAGCAAGGTTAGTTCTAGCGAGGTTAATAATAATTTCTGAAAACACCGCTAACTGGAGGTCGGGGTTGGCGGTTGCGGCGAGCGAAAATCCTGAAGGAACGAACGGGAGGCAGAAAAATAAATGAAACCAAACCTCTGGGTTGCATTTTGATAAAACTCACTGCTACAAACCTCACTCGGTTGCATTTACAGGGGCGAAATTTAATTACTGCGAGTTACCGGCTTTTGGCACCACGTCCCATCCCAGTAATGAGTTATGGGGTCCGGGGGTGATGCAGTGCAGCGAATGCACAACACCGTAAAGTGCAGTGTATTGGACGGTTGCGCTGAGATCTCGCGCGAGTTCAGCTTTGCGCCGATTTGGGCTTGCTTTGACACCGTTATGACCGCCTGACTGTGCGGCCCAAACTAACGGCGTTTTCCCCGTCATGTTTAACACCGTTCACACTTACGTCAACGAGCACTGATGAGCTCTCCCTCCCCCCACTCTCTCTTTCTCTCTTCTTTTTTTCTCTGACCCTCTCTTCTATCTGATCGGCTAATTCCCTGTTTCTTCCGGGAATTTCCTTCTTGCTGATTCGGCGCAGCGATGTTGTGAATTAGGGTTCCATTCGACCTCATACAGCGCCATTTAAGATGGTCGGCGACTGCTGATACTCCTCCGGCGGTTTAGTCTTAGTTCCAGTCATTCTTGATGTCGGTCGCGGAGCTGAAGGAGCGGCACGTCACCGCGACGGAGACGGTGAATGCGCTTCGGGAGCGGCTTACTCAGAGGAGACAGCTTCTCCTCGACACAGATGGTGGAGCTCCTCACTTTCATTTCCCCCATTTTTTGTTGAATTTTGGTGGTCTCATACCGTGTTAATGGGTTTACAGTGTCTACCTACGCGAGGAATCATGGGAAGACAGCGATCAGCTTCAGCCCTACGGATCTGGTTTGCTGCAGGACTTTACAGGGCCACACCGGAAAGGTTATCTGGCTTGACTTTTGGCTAGGTTTTTACTGTTCTGAGTATAGGTTCTTGTCATAATTTTTTTACTTTGCTGGATGAAATTTAGTCGCCTCGGAAGTTTTTTAAGTTCTGAGTTTCTATGGGTGGATGTCTACTGAAGAGTCTGATTAGGAATTGAGTGCTGAACAAGAGAACATGGATTTGGAAAGGATTAAGTGCTCTGAATCTTTGTGTTGCTTTTGAAATTTAGGGAACTCGTATGCTCTTTTTTGATTGTTGGAATATAAATTCTAAACCACTGCAAATGGGCTGAACATTTACTTATAACAGACAAATGAGCTTAGATTAAAAGATTAAATGGCAACTTACAGCCCAGTATTAGGGAATTGGCGCATCATATACCATATATAATCATTCATTATTTGTCCATGATTGACTACATGAATGGTTGATTTTGTGCTTTCAATCTGAATAGTTTCTAAAATGGATTCCTCAGTAGTGCCAATAAGTTGTTTGAATTTGTTACATGCTATGCTTTTCAGAATGGTAATCAATTTTCGAGTCCAATGTAGTCTTATAAAATAATGATCTTATGTAAAATCAAAAAAAAAAATTATTCAACATGACCTGTCCCAGTCCGGGGAAGGTTTGAGGGTTGATATTTGATCGATAATTAATTATTAAACTGTTGCCAAAAATGGTGGGTCGCAAGGTAATCCTATTGTGACGAAGTTGGAATGGTTTGCTAAGATGTCTCCCCGAATGACACGCCACAATTCACATTGTGATGAAAAATATGCATGGATGTCTAGAATATGACACTTAAGTGATGCTCCACAATGTAGCTCCATTATAATAATAATTAAGCAAAAGGTTTCTAGTTCTAAATCTAAGATTAGATTTTGTACATAGAATTTTGGGTCTGAGTGAGAAAGTGAGATTGGTATCCACAATGACTAAACAGAACATTAAATATTGTTTTTATTTTAAAAAAATTAAATAAAAAAGAAGAAATACAAGGACATTGGAAATATTTATAATTTATTATATGTTGAAAATGTTATCACTATGATTGATATTTGGGAAGCTGTTGGGAATGCTAACAATTGGAGTTATGTTGGATAGTGAATATAAACTTGAAATATAAATTTCTTGAGGTGAATAGGGTTAGCAATGAGATGGTTACTATTAAGATAGTTATAAGTGTGGGCATTATAAACATGATTGGTTGTATGATTCTTAAGTGGAACTAGAAGATAATTTTTAAATCAATTTCCTAAGAGTAGATTAACTACTACAGTGTACTTAATAAGATATTTCTCAGGGGAGACTTAAATGAATAATTGTTTTTTAGCATAATGGCTAGAGACTCGTGATAGGTATGAAATACGGGATATAATGAAATAAAAGAGGCTATACTAGATTTCACAAAAGCCTATAATCTCACAATGGAGAACATTTACTTTAAGAAATGACAAAGTGCTTCAATACTTATAAAAATGTGGAGCCATTAAATCACACATAGAATTATATTTTTACTTCGAAGAAAAGAATTTTTTTTTACAGATATTTTAATATATTCCTAAAAATGTTTTGACCACATAACATTTAGTAGTTATAAATATATATTTTATGTGTATGGTAGCCCAATGCACAAATCATCCCTGCACAACGAGGGTCATAGCTAGCATTCTGTTGGATCAGGTGGTCAACCTTAGAGGGGGGGGGGGTGAATAAGATTTTCAAATTAATACAAAAATAAATTAACTTTCAGCAGGACAACTGTTGGAACCGAGATTTGGCCCAACGAGAAGTTCGGACCCAAAAGGGGGGGGGGAAACCCACACCTACTTCTCCTGAGAAAGGACGTTAAGTTGAAGACTCAAACTTGACACAGACCCTGGCTGTAACACAGAGGACCCACCACACACCCGAAAGAACCTTGAGTGCTTTTCCTCCCAAACCAAAGCTGAAGTTAGGTACCTTGGAGAGCCTTCAGAGCTAACTAAAAATAGGTTGAAGAAGAGGAAGCCAAAAGAAACTGGATCCTCTCCAAAGGTGCCCTTCAGAGTCTATTTATAGTTTTTCTTAGCGGGACCTGCCAATAGCGTAATCCTGTCTTTTGGTTTTACTATACGCAGCCCAGATTGACCTGCCAATAGCTAAACTCCGCTGCTTGGAATGACTATCGGCAGGCAAAAATAAATATAACGTTATAGGGAAAATCCTCCTGGAGTTCACCAACGACGAGACCCCAGCCTCCTGGGATGGCGAATCCCCTGAAGGGACCGGCTCTCGCCGACCCTCGGCTCGCCTCGCCAACCCTCGGCCTCGCCAACCCTCGGCCTCGCCAACCCTCGGCCTCGCCAAAGATCGGCTCACCTTGTCGACCCCGACTCACCTTGAGGCGAGCGGAGAGTACCTGATTAGGCCAGCACTCGCCCACCTCCTATTCTTACCTCGGGGGGGGGGGGGAGCGCATCCATACCTCGCGACTCGCCCCTCAGACCAATCGTCTGTCGCCTTTGGTGGGTGCAGGCCCACTCGGCTCGCTCGGACCCGAGCTCTCTTGGCCCATTCCACTCGGCGAGCACGAGGTTGTACAACAGCCTTTTCTGGAACCTATCGCAGGGCAGCAAGGCTACCGCCAACCTTAATTCACAGACACAGTTTCGTTTTGCAGAATATCGTTTTGAGATTTCTAACACAGTACTCAATGCACCAGCAACATGTAGACACGAAAAATAAGATGAAATAATGAAACTTGATTTTATTCAAAACTAATAAAAAGTTTACACAAAAGACAAAACTCGATCTCCATGACGCCGGAGATCGGAGGCGATGAATATGACACCCTTTTGGTTTCTATACCGACCCTCACCCAAGGATCGATTGGCTCTCTCCCTTTCCTTCCTCGAAAGGTCTTCGAGTCAGCTCCTCACCTTCCTCCCCGGAAGGGTCTTAGAGTCCACTAGATCTCCCCGATCTAGACGTCCTCCCAGGACGATTTTCCACGGAACTCTTCCCAGATTCCGACGACCTTCCCAGTCGATTTTCCTCACACATAAAAAAGTTAGAAAAAAAAAGAATACAAATAGAGAAATAGAAGTTAGAAACTATTGCTCCCCCGAAAAGAGTTTCCTCCATAGAGCGGCGGGCGATCGATGCTTCTGAATATCGTTCTTTTTGCACATGACCAACTGTCGATGGTCGTTGTAGAATTTGCTCTTTGGAGATCTTCAATCACGAACGGGAGGGAGATGGTTCTTTTTTTCTTGCTTGTAGACGGTGGTTCACTACAACAAAGGCGAAAGCGGAACCCTAATCGTATGTAGTCTCTTCTTATCTCCTCAGGAAAAGAAACACGCGCTTTTATAGTCGTTTTTTAAAATAAGCTACCGTCGGCGCTAAGGTTACCACGCGACGTTAGGTCTTTTCACGCGTTGTTGTTAGCTGTCCATCTCCAACTTAGGAAAAATCCAAAAATATTCTCTTGCCGCATTTGGATAGCGCGGCGCGGTAGACTTGTCAACGATTTCTTCTCGTCGCTATCGGCTTGACGGTCGTCGACATGGTTAGCGCCTACGGTAGTCCTAGCGCCCGACGGTTGTTCACAGAGTGGAAACATGCCGTCCTCAACTTGTAAGCATGCATAACTAGCACAAGCAGTAGTACTAGCGTCCGACGGTAGGTTACAGATAGTGAAAACATGGTGTCTTCATACCTATAAACCTGCACACTATACCCAACACAAGTATAATCAAATACAACTTGGGATTTGATATTATCAAACTAAGGAGATGCAGAATACAGGTTCCAACAAACTCCCTCTTTTGATAATATCAAATCTCGTTTATGAGATATAAATCATTAGTAACATGATATAGTATAATCCAACAATAATCACGAAACATGGAACAGATTTATGTATCAAGATAGCACAACGTGAAAGTAGTACGACTCCCCCTACATGTATGTTCTCTCTATCGATGTGCATGATAGCTGCATAACCCCCCTGCATGTGAGCTCCCTTAGGTGACTAGCATAAGATTAATTCATGAACATTCTAATCTCCTCCTTTGATATTATCAAAAAGGGGCCAGGGGAGAACGTAACTGGTTGTTGTTTAAACAGAGAGATGCAGTTTGTACTAAGTATACAAAAAAACATGAGATAAACACATGCATGAGATATATAAGAGTGTCGAAAAACACATCAGAGAATTTAAACATCTGGGTCAAAAGTACGAGCGGGGCACAAAGACTATAGAACTAGACAGCGCGAGAAAAAAATCATTTAATTTATAGACTGGCAGAGCATGTGAAAGTTTAGACACAACATGCAGAACTAAATACACTAGATTTGTCGAATAATGTCATGTGATTTATAGAATTAAACAGTGAAATATTGTAAGCGTCATGAATAATAATCGTGTTCTAATACAATTGTGCAATAAATAGGAAATGCAGTTTATGTCCAATTCTTATGCATGAAAGAGTTGGATAGAACAATGACAGGTGTACGCATGTCATCAAAGAAAAAGACAAGTAAAAATAATCATTAGTACATACTATATCTTAATAAATCAATACGTTAACACAAGAGGGATGAAATGAAAACTCATGTTACATGTTCTATTTATGCAATACCAAGATTAGAATAAAGGGCACTAACTCATTTGACTGTCTTTGCACAAGATCAGAACGATTTCATAGACCAAGATGCTCATTCTCACAATGCCCATAGAGGCTTATCAGGAGAAATGAGTAGTGCTTCGGGGTATCCTTGACACACAATTTGATATCATATATATATATTATTTTTTGTACTATGAATTTTATAATAACCATTTTTTTAATTTGCATTCAAGGTCCCCCGAATCAATCGAAATCTACCTACATAGATAGCCACACTTTAACTTGTATACAAATGATCTTACTGCTGAAATTTTGGCACAATGTTCTAAGCTCTATATATGAAAAACGAACGTGACATTGATTCCTCAAGTCATTCCTTGCATGTTAGACACAACATCACGAGTTTTAACATGTAGGTTTTGAAATTTTTACAAGAGTGCATTTTCTAGAGATGTGTGATAAGTGAGATTTCATTATTCTACCTAAGTTCTCACACATACCTAGAGGCATAATAAACATACACTATCCTGTCCAGTCGCACTCAGTAGTTAAATACCAATTGATTAGACAAGTCATGACAAAAACATATAATGTTAAACAGAGTTTTAAGAATCCTAAATCAAACATTGCACGTAATCTTTATGTTTTAAGTTCCTGTCATGCCTGACACTTATTTTTTTTAATATTTTTAAATAACAAACAAACGCACATAACAACGAACACAAAGCAAAAATTTAAACAATGTGTTTTTGTGGTTTTGAAAATTTCAAATTTTTATGTGATTTTTTAATAAAAATTTTAAATCATACTAGAAAGCAAACAACATACGGACAGACAAACAAGAAGACTAAAGAAATCAAAATCAGAATAGAAAAACAAAGTATGCATGAAAAACACTTACCGCCATCGCTAATGTTAATGCGCGGCGGTAGCTCATAGAGACTCGATTTCACGGAAAAATAGGTTAGATTTCGACAGTGTTTGCTTCCAATGATGCTTATATGTGGATGTGCAATGTACTATCAATCTAATGTAGCAAAACAACTGACCAAAATCACATAACAGTTGCCGAAGATGAAAATTAAGCACCGTTCAAAACTAAGACACCAAGTGACGGATGGGCATGAGGAGCTGCAAAATATGTCGTAGGTTGGGGTGTTAGTCCCAAATGCATACACCAAAGCACACCTAACCTAACACTCTTTCCCCCCAGTGCCCCGTAAGGCCCCACTGGAACTCTCCCAAGTTAAGGACAAAACGTGGTTTACAGGTACGCCACTTTATTGCACACAACCCCACGCCCCCGCTAAAGAGAGATAAACACAATGGGTCTAAAGTCAAGAACGCATAAAAGAGCACAATAGAGGAAGATATGACAAATAAAGTAAACAACAAAACAGATGAAACATTTCCAGACATTTTGTAGTAGCAACCATAGGGACAATATCTATCAAAACTATGCTACCGTTGGCGGTATTGGTATCGCGCCGCGGTAGCTTTCTTTAATAGTCTTGGACTTGGTTTGAACCCCTCACTTTGCCCCTTTTCATTTTCACCTAGTGACAAGGTTTCCGCCGGCGCTACCTGATACCTCCATTCCAAGGTAAAATCCCCTTCTTTTCTTCCCCCTTTTTGTTTTATGTTGAGATTTAGGTTGAATTCATGGATGATTTGCATGTTAGGGCTAGATTTATAGTAGTAGTTTAGGGGTTTCAAGATTTAAGAGAAAATTGGAGTTAGGGTTTTCGTTTTTCTTCATGGATCACAAGGTGAATCTCTAATATCATAGATATATGTGATGAGATGACCTTAACTCACTGAATCCTTACACTACACTGCTAAATTTGGAGATTTGGGGAGGGGGGGAATCTGGAAGAAGAAGACGGGTTCGAGTTCGTCTGCCTATCACGCGACGGTAACACATTACCGAGCGGCGGTAGCTTATTAAACACATTTTCCTAATGTTTTCATTTCCTCCTTTTCAGGATATGGCATCTTCCAGTACTCAGACACGACGGAGCTTTTCAAAGCACTCTCGCACCGCTACACAAACCAACCCTGCGGTGGAGAGTGCCACCATGAGTGTGGCTATGGTCATAGAGATCGATGTGGGCCGATATCCTCACATATATTTGTACTTGCACAATGCAAAAGTTCTTCCGGTGCTCGTGTCGGAAACCGTCTTTTCATCAATAGTTGTCTGAGAATTTTACAACAATCTCCGGGATCCAGCACTCACGTCACTTGATGGAGGGGTGCAGTCCTACATAGTTTCACAAATTGTGACCATAAAGCACGAGGAATTGGAGAAGATGTATGGCTTTACTCCTAACACCCAACGATTCAACATCGTCGAGTCCTTCAGGTCTTCCAGAGACTAGACACTGATGAGTCGGGTCCTCCATGGTAAGGAAGGTTGTCGTGACCTCATCACGACTATGTCTACACTCACACCAGACGCTCTCATCATCCAAGACATCTTGTGCCACTCGCTCATGTACAAGTCAGGGGATACAAACAAGATTACCGCTCAGCTCACCATGGTGACCTACTGCATTCTGGCAGGTATATCGTTTAGTGTTTCTGATTTGATTTTATCTATTATGCGATATACTTTTCGTCTGAGAGATCCCGAGCGTCGGTGATTGAACACCCTGCCTTTGGGCGGCGTTATTCAGAAAATATTGGCGCACAAATATCCGACTATCAATTGGACATCATTTCTAAACGATAGTAGACCTCAAACATATATGGTAGAGGAGATCTCTACAGCACCTAGCGCATGACCATCTACTTCTCGTCCTCCTCTTCGCCGTGGAGATTCACTCCGGGAACCGCGCCCAGACCTTTATGAGATGGTTGAGGAACAAGGTCGGGAGATAAAGAAGACGAACAAGGTTGTGGGTGGATTGAAGAAGATAATGAAAAAGATGATGCAAAAGTTTAATATTTCTCCGACTTCCTCAGAAGAATAGCATCTAAGAGTAGTTAGTCAGTACTAGGAGCCTAGCGGTACTATCCCTTTTTTAAATGTATTAAGACAGGTTGAACAGTGTTATAAATTCTGTGTACTAATGCCGGCGGTAGGGGTACCACTGGTGCTAACTAGCATGTTTTAGCTATACCTGTTGCGATTTGTTTTGTGACATTAACCTGCTTAACTTAATATTTAACGTCTTTCAGATTTTTGTGGCTAGTTAATTTTAGTTTTAAAGAACATACCGCAAATGTTAATTTTAGTTTGCAGAACATGCATGAGTTTTCAGATTTTGGCAGGGGTATCAATAACTAGCCCCCCCCTTTTTAAAGTTTATTTTAAAGATTTATTTTAAGAATAATAGGATGATTCTGGTCACTTGTGATGAGACGATTATTATCCATTTCTGGTTATCTTGAATTAATTCAAGAAAAATTTATCTTGGTAATTGAGAATCATCTTGCATTGAGTATTATGAGACCAACGATGTGTAAAAAAGAAAAAAAAAACACAACAAAAAGATGAGAAAATAGAACGAGAAATCGTTAAGCATATCGTGAAGTAGAGAGTATTATTTAAATTTTTTTTCTCATTTTGATTCTACTTCACGCAAAGCAAGGATACTAACGAATAATAGTTTTAGGTATCCAATGGGGACCAATAGTGGCAGTTCCTTTGGGTACCCAAACACATCGTGTTGACTTTTGGGGAGACACAGATGAATGGACCTTCTTTGATGGAGTTAGTGTCTCTCGTTTTGAAATCGATCTACATTCATACCTTGGTTGTTTATTATTCTTAAGATTCAAAATTCCAAGTTGACTATTATGAAATTGATCCTTTGAAAATTTGGTTTCATTTAAGCTTTTTTTGGAGTGGATCTATTTTTAAAATGAAGAGGATTATGTTTTTTAGAATTTCATTTACTTGCATTTGATTTTTCCTACTCCCCTAGGTTTATTTTATTCATGTTATGGAATTTTATGTTCAACTTGCTCTTGGACATTGCTTGATTCTGTAAATTTACATTTTGTGAATTTTTCTTTATTATTTCCTGAAACAAGTTAATTTTAGTTTCAAAATCGTTGTTTTTACTTTTTAAATTTTGTCTAGCTTTATTAAAGACGATTGTGCTATTTTTAAGAATGGAGACTACAAATTCAATATAGGTTTTATGCTTACTCCTGAATTGTTTCAAAAGTCTCATCCATCTCCTTAATTTCAGTTTTATATTTATTACACATGACACAATCAGTTCTTAGGGAAGATTTAACCAGACTTACTCGTTCATTATTTTCTTGTAACATACCAAGCTCCTTCTCAAGAACCTTATATTTTTTATTTAAATCGTTACAAGGTTTAGCATTTTCAACTAAAGGGCTTGATGGTGAAATTGTCACATCAAATTTGGTTTCTGCACATAATTGTGCTTTTAACCTTTTGTTTTCTAAGCGAAGTTTTGAATTAATATAATTCAACTTCTTAATTTTAAGTCTAGTTGAATCTAGCGCAAGTGGTGTAGAAGACGATGATAAAGTGGGGAGATACATCTTACTTGCAACGGGTACGGAAGAGGTAAGTGCAGAACATAATGTTCCTTTAATGTCTTCTTGGTGGTCCTCTTCCAACGTTACATGCTTGTCATCCCTTCTGCTTGATGTGTATGCAGTGTCTTCCTCCAAGCATATATCTGTTTTTCGCTTGGATCCAAAAGAAATTGATCCAGTTCTGTATCTGCATAAGTGAGACTATAAGTTTTCTCCAAAATTTTCCAAACTTCATGTGCAGTAGGGATAATACAAATAAGCTTAAAAATGTTTTTATCAAAGGCGCAGAATAAGCTATTCATAGCTTTGGCATTTAAATGACACTCATCCCTATTTAGTTTACATGGTGGCTTGATAATAGTCATGTTCCAAACTTCTATACTTTGTGAAATGAGAAATTGTCTCATTAAGGGTTTCCACCCGATATAGTCCACACCTATAAACAATGATGGTGCTAATGTATTTTTAATGTATATAACTTCATCCCTCTAGTAGTTGCAAGGTCAACATGTGCCGTTTTTCCAGATTGTGAGACTGTTTTGTAATAACCTACCTCTGATACCACTTGTTGGATCGGGTGACCAACCTTAGGGGGGGGGGGGTGAATAAGGTTTTCAAATTAATACAGAAATAAATTAAATTTCAGCATGACAACATTTTCTAGAAGCTACCGTAGGGCGGTAAGGCTACCGCCGACGTTAATTCACAGACAGTTTTGTTTTGAGATTTCTAACACAGTACTCAATGCACCAGCAACGTGCAGACACGAAAAATAAGATAAACAATGAAACTTGATTTTATTCAAAACTAATAAAAGGTTTACACAGAAGACAAAAGTAGATCTCCATGATACCGGAGATTGGAGGCGATGAATATGACACCCTTTTGGTTTCTATACTGACCCTCACCCAAGGACTGATTGGCTCTCTCCCTTTCCTTTCCGGAAAGGTTTTCGAGCCGACTCCTCACCTTCCTCCCCAAAAGGGTCTTAGAGCCCACTAGATCTCCCCAATCTAGACGTCCTCCCAAGACGATTTCCCACAGAACCCTTCCCAGATTCCGACGACCTCCCAGGTCGATTTTCCTCACACACAAAAAGGTTAGAAAAGAAAAGAATACAAATATAAAAATAGAAGTTAGAAACTATTGCTCCCTCAAAAAGAGTTTCTTCCGTAAAGCGGCGGGCGATTGATGCTTCTGAATATCGTTCTTCTTGCACACGATCAACTGCTGATGATCGTTGTAGACTTTGCTCTTCGGAGATTTTCAATCACGAACGGGAGGGAGATAGTTCTCTTTTCCTTGCTTGGAGACGGTGGTTCACTACAACAGAGGCGGCAGCGGAACCCTAATCGTGTGTAGTCTCTTCTTATCTCCTCGGGAAAAGAAACACATGTTTTTATAGTTATTTTTTTAAATAATCTACCGCCAACGCTAAGGTTACCGCGTGGCGATAGGTCTTTTCACGCGTTGTTGTTAGCCCTCTATCAAAAAATTAGAAAAAATCCAAAAATATTCTCTTTCCGCCTTTGGATAGCGCGGCGCGGTTGCAAGCGCGGTGCGATAGACTCGCCAACAATTTCTTCTCGTTGTTGCCGGCTCGACGGTCGTTGACATGGCTAGCGCCTGCGGTAGTCCTAGCGCCCGGCGGTAGGTCACAAAGTGAAAACATGTCGTCCTCAACTTGTAAGTTTGCATAACTAGCGCAGGCGGTAGTACTAGTGCCCGACGGTTGTTCACAGACAGTGGAAACATGGTGCCTTCATACCTATAAACCCGCACACTATACCCAACACAAGTATGATCAAATACAACTTGAAATTTGATATGTTCAAACTAAGGAGATGCAGAACACAGGTTCCAACAGATCCCACCACAAAGGTGAAATGCAGGCAAATCATACCCTGCATTTTTGCAAGAGGCTGCTACCAGGACTCGAACCCGCGACCTCATGGTCACACAATAACACCTAAATCGGTGCGTCAAGGTTATTAATATTATGAGCATAAAGAAAAAAAATCTAATGTAATTATTGCTCTAGGGTAAGGCAATGGAATTTAAATTGTTTATTCTAATTCAAAAAAAAAGATTAAAGTAGGCTTTGGAATTTGTTAGTTCAACCAAATTTGATGTATAAGGTAGGATGGGTAATTTCATTAAAAAGATCATAGTCAAAGTTGTAGGAGTATCCAAAAAAAATTTTTATACTATTAAGGAGATTTTGGGGTGAAGTACATAAGATTATTAGTGAATATACATGTTTTAAAAGGTACCAAAAATTGAATATTGTTTAGGTTTGGTGATTATAAGAAAGCTAGAAGCTTTCCAAAAAATTTATAATAAATAAAAGAAAAAAATTCACATTTTTACAAATTATATAGTATACTAAGTATCAAAAAAGAGGGAAAGGATACACAGACACATTGCTAAGACAAGGGAAAAGATATTTAATCAAAATAGATTCATCAGAATTTTTGATCAAATTGAATCCATTGTTTCTAAAATTCTTGGTTACACTCTTCCTTCTCTCAAGGACAAGAGATTTCGTTGGGCTCTTGTTGAGTTGAAGACAATTGCACTTATTATTTGACAATATCAACGATGCTTGTTTGTTTTCTTTCCATGTTTTTTCTTCTATCAACATCATTCAATTGCTTCTAGTCAACTCAGAGCCTTTGTCGATCGCATCCAGCACATTTTTGCATTTGTTAACCTAGTCCAACATTTACTCAAGCATTTGATACATCTTGATGTCTTTCACTCGGAATTTCCGGTAATTGTTTTCAAAATCAACTGTGGAATGTTATAACTGTTGAGTGGAAGGTTGAAATTTTATTATTTGGCACTACTGCATATATAGGAGTGGGAAAACATAAAAAGGGGAAAATGGACAAAATAACAAAACATAATAAGAGATACGGAGTCTCCAACACTCCCCCTCAAGTTGGGTGTGTAATGTCGGTCATGCCCAACTTGCCTCATATCTTGTCAAAGGAGCACTGACTCAGTCCCTTAGTGACCACATCTGCAAACTGCTGGTTTGATGGGACAAAGAGGATACACACCATCCCCTTTACTATGTTCTCCTTAATGAAGTGCTTGTCAATCTCCACGTGTTTAGTACGATCATGTTGGACTGGGTTGTGGGCAATGCTAATAGCGGCTTTACTATCACAATAGATCCTGATCCCAAGTCCCTCGTAATCGACTGAATCTATATCCCTTCGCATATCCCAAGCGTCATTGGCTAGAACTCCGCATCAGCACTGGATCTGGCTACGACATGTTGTTTCTTGCTTCTCTAGGTCGCTAGATTGCCCCAACAATGGAGCAATATTCAGATGTAGATCACCGATCATCAATAGAGCTTGCCTAGTCTGCATCTGTGTAAACTTCAACCGTTAATGCCTTGCTGAGTGTAAACAATATGTCTTTGCCTGGAGAGGATTTGAGATACCTTAGGACTCTGTATGCTGCATCAAGATGATTTGATATCGGTGAGTGCATGTATTGGTTGAGAATACTCACACATAAGATATGTCCGGACGGGTATGGGAGAGAGATAAATTTCCCAACAAGTTGTTGGAAACCTAATATGTCATCAACCATTTCTCCACCATCTCTTGATAGTCGATGCCAGTTGTTTGAGTATATTCTCTAGCAACCAACCTTGCTTTGTACCGTTCAACCAGGCCTTGAGAGTTCTGCTTCACATAGAAGACCCATTTACAACCCACAACGGTTTTCCCTTTAGGCGGGTGGACAAGATCCCAAGTATGATTCTTGTCAAGGGCTACCATTTCCTCCAACATAGCAGCGTTCCATTCACCGTGCTCGAGAGCTTCCTGCCAAGAACGGGGAATAGATATGGAAGACAAGGAGGTGACAAACACTCTATGTGAAGGAGACAAATAGTCATAAGTAACAAAATTGGAAAGAGGATGCTGAGTAGAAATACAATTATCTCTATCAGTGCCGGATGATGGATCAAGTAGTGGCCCAGGTAGCGTGGGTAAGACCCGTGTGTTCGTGGACCGTCGTCAGCAAGAGGAAACCTACAATGGAGGAGGCATAAAAGGAAGAGGCATCACTGAATCACTAGGAATAGGAGAGCAAACCTGCAATGGAGGAGGCATAGGGAGAAGAGGCAAGGGAGCATGAACAGGGGGAATAGGCAAAGGAACATAAGCAGGGGAACTCACTTCCCTAGTACTCGTTTCCTCCTGAAGAGAGGTCCCATAGTAAGCTTATGATTCCCGAAAGGTGGCATCCATGGTGACAAATGACCGCTTGGTGATGGGATGAAAGCACGTATAGCCTTTTGGGTAGGTGAGTAGCCAATAAAGACACACCGCAGAGCGCGGGGATCGAGCTTATTCTTGGGATGGATGTGCACAAAACACACACCCAAAGATACGCGACGAGAGCGAAGTGGGACGAACCCCGAGAGTGTCTAAAGGAGTCAGAAACCCAAGAACGCGAGTAGGCATGCGATTGATGAGGTAGGCAACGGTGAGGACTGCATCACCCCAATAATTTTTGGGAGGTTCATTCAGAGAAGAAGACACCTGGCAACCTCAAGGAGGTGTCAATTCTCGCGCCCTGCAAGACTGCAACCCCATTTTGAGATGAAGTGTAAGTACATGAAGTCTGATGTATGATACCAAAATACTGAAGTATTTCTCGAAACGGGAGTCAATGTACTCACGACCATTGTCACTACGCAACACCTTAATGGTAACACTAAATTGAGTAGTGACCATCTTATAAAATCATTGGAAGATAAAATACACGTTACTTTTTTGCTTCATCAGATAGACCCAAGTACAACGAGAGTAACAATCAATAAACAAAACAAACTAAGAGCAACCAAAAATGGACGCAGTGGGACTAAGACCCCAAACATCAGTATGAATAAGTGCAATGAGAACAGAGTGACGTGGAGAGACAAGATGAAGAGAACTACGATGATGTTTACCAAGTTCACAGTCATCACAATAAAAACCAGTAAATCGAGCAGTAGACATAGTAGGAAGCAAAAACTTCATAGTGGAGATGGGGGGATGTCCAAGACGGCAATGCCAAACATCAACATCATAAAGTCGATCAACACGATGAGCCTTTGGAGACTGAACGAGATTGAAGCAAGAGGAGATGGAAGGGTCGAACACATATAGCCCATTGCACAATCTACCAGAGCCAATCACCGTCCCCGTCTTCAGGTCCTGAAAAACACACGAGGTAGGAAAGAAGGTCACCGAGCTGTTCATAGAGTTGGTCAAATGACTAATAGACAAAAGATTACGAGTGAATGCAAGAACATGAAGAACAAAGGAGAGAGAAAGAGATGAGCAAGGGATAGATCCCTTGCCAGCAATCGAGGAGAGAGATCCATCAATAATACTTACTTTGTCCCTGTCAGACAAGGGAGTGTAGGACACAAAACCTGTGGCTGACCTGGTCAGTGGCACCGGAGTCAATAATCCACTGTGAGGACAACAAAGTGGAAGCAGAATGAGCACCAAAAGGGCCTTGGTGGGCATAAGAAGAGGTTGATGAACTAGACTGCTCAATCAAAGGACCATTCATCGAGTGACAGAAAGGAAGGATTCCTTCAGTAATGTATGACTCCAGAAAGTGAGGAACAACGACGTCCTCCATAGCATCAGACAAGTGTGCACCTCTCTACAGAGATGATCTAGGTTGGGTTCGGCCACCACGGGTACAAGGCCGCCTCGGGTAGAAGAGAAGCCATGAAGCTGGATGGAAGTAGCACTCGGAGACATAAAATACCTCAAATAGAAATCAAGATGGAGGCACACAGCAACACAAAGGCTATTACAAATAAAGAGGCGTCCTCATAGAAAGAGGGAAATGAAGCATAACTTCAATAGCAATTGAAGGAACCAAAGTGGAAACGCCGGAAAGGGGAGATCAAGAGCCAATTGCACCGACGCCCCTAGAGGACGGGAGAGAACCCCCCCCCCCCCCCCCCGGAAGGAGAGTTGAGGAGGAGAAGTCCCTGGGAAGAGGCCGACGCCCTCAGGAAGGAGCCGACACTCTCGGGAGAAGCCGAATGCGAAAGGAGAACCTGGAGGCAGGAGCAGAAGCGAGCGAGGCTGCAGGAGGCGAAAGCGGGCGCGATCGGGAAGCGAAAGCGGGCGCGATCGGGAAGCGAAAGCGGGCCCGATTAGGAAGCGGATCGGGAGTCGGACGCGGGCGCGAAATGGTCTGGACGGGATCGCAAGCTCTAGGGCTCTGATACCATGTTGAGTGGAAGGATTGAAATTTTATTATTTGGCACTACTCTTGCATATTATATAGGAGTGGAAAAAACATACAAAGGGAAAAATGGACAAAATAACAAAACATAATAAGAGATACGGTGTCTCCAACCATAACATTTTGATATTTTTCTCAATTCTTCTTTTACACTATGTTTTTTGGTGGGTTGTATCATTACTATCTCATTTGTGTACTATCATGAGTGCATTAGAGAATTCATGAAATTCGAGTCTGAAGATGGTATGTAGTATTGATAACAGTCCTCTTACTCAATTGTCTACTAGATGGAAAGGAGATTTTTCTATTATGGCATAATGTTGTGTTGATGGGCCTAAAGGGAAAGAAGAAGCCTGATCATTTGCCCACGAGTCCTCCTCCTGCAGTTACGCAAGCAGGTAAAGTGTGGCAAACGTTTAATGCCAATATTATGAATCTTTTGTGAGATAGTATGGAGACCCATGTGACTGATTTGGTCCCTCGAATCTTTTGTGAGATAGTATGGAGACCCATGTGACTGATTTGGTCCCTCATTGTTTCACGGTTAAGTAGTTGAGTATGCTTTATTCGGGTAAAAATTATGCAAGTCATATTCATGAAGTATTTCATACTTGCAATAGTTGTACTATAGGGATTCGTATTATTTCTAAATTCTTTGCTTGCTTATGTCATTTGAATAAAGAGTTGAATGTCTTCTTCCTATTACTGGCAATGCTAAGTCTATGATGGAACAAAGAGAATTGCTAACTATGATGATCTTTTTGGGCACACTTGAGTCCAAGTTTAGTATTATTGTCTCAAATCATGGGTGATGGCATTGTGAGGTATTTCATGCATCCAAAGTTCAATAACTGATGTCTCAGATTGTATTGAGAACCTATCTCCTATCACGCTCCTGATTCAACCTGGCCTGATTTTTATTTATGTTGTGATAAATTTTATGTTGGGTCCCTGATGTAGGGTAGGCCGTGGGTGCACAATCTAGACTCTATATGCGACACAACCGTCAGTGACGGCGACGAATTTTATGAGCAAAGATAATTTGGCACCACAAAATTACGCGAAAGCAAAGAAAACAATATAATTTAATTTTGGCAATTATAGTTGGCTTTCCTCCGCTCGGAGGGCCAAAGCAAAGCGTGCGGCGAATCGGTCCTCCTGCAAATTAGTAATCAATTGACACAAGACGCTACAAACTAGAGCCAAACAAAATATGAAGTTTTCCAATAATAATATTGCAAATACAACAATCCAAATCACAAAAATAAAACTCACAACTAGCGGGCTGGTTTAGGGCAGTGGAGGTGATAAGTCCGGATGCGTGGATCGGGTGCCGAGGGTGGAGACGGAGGTGGCAAAGGCGGGTGGGACTGTTTTGGTGGAAAATAACGGAATCGGATGGCGATGGAGTAGATCCGGATAGGTGCACGTAGTTCCGGACTCGGGGAAGGAAGATCCGGTGGTGGAATGTCGGATCGGGGCGGGGAAGGGTAGATCGGGGCAATATAACCCGGATCGGGTAGTGGGGATGTAGATCGGGGTAATAGAACCCGGATCTAGGACGATTAGGGGTAGTGGAGTAGTGGGGAAGAGGTGGATCCACGACGGGGAAGAGAGGAGTGGCCGGCTAGGGCTAGGAAGGCCCTATGTGGTGTCGGAAATGGCAAGGGGGGGCTGGAGATTGCAGGCGGCTGCTTGGGAAGGTCGGCAGCAAGGCGCGTACAGGAGGGGAGGCGGAAAAAGGGGGGGGGATCACTGTAGCACAGGCGTGAATGTCGTTTTGTACAGTGGCCAAGCCGGCGGTTTGGGGAGGGGCCGTAGGGGGGAATCCGGTGGTGGGGAAGTGGAAACGCTAGGAAAAATTGTAGAGGAGGTTAGGGATTACCTTGGGGGAGAGGATGAACGCCTAGGAGTCGTCACCTAGGGCTCCACGGAGTCGGCACCGTGGGGAGATCACAGGATTCCGGGATTCTTTCTCCAAAATTCTGCAATGAGCAACTAAACCAGCCCACAACTCCCTATTTATAAGAAATAACACCCTAGGGCTTCACCATCAACGGCTATGATTGGCCGATGGGTTTGGCCTCTAAATAACAACATATAAATCCAAATAAAATACATATATATAAGATTTCGACTCGCAGCGACGTTCCGGACGCAACCGCGGAGTCGGATCGGCGGTCCGATCAAGCGTTCCTGCGGGAATAGACGAACGTGGGTCCCGCGCCTCCAAATGCACGATCGGATGGAATCCCATCAACTCCCCCCGACTGAAAAGCATTCATCTCCGAAGAATGGAGACGATCGTACTGGAGTCGAAGCCCGGGGGCGAGTTGAGCAAGCTCAGCTGGTAGTATCCAAGTGTCGTCCGTGTCGGGGCGGCCGTGCCAATGAACCAAGTAGCGAAGACGTGGCCCGTCTGTGGTGGGGACAATCTGGTGGGATCTGATCTCAGTAATGCTCTCATCTCTCAACTCTCTCATGCTGGGGCCCGGAGTGATCGGTGACGCCGACGGCGGAGCCGTAGACGACGACTGTCCAGGAGGAGGGATATGGGCAATGGGTGGACTGAGGTGGCTGCTCGACATGGGTGGGGTGGTGGGGAAGGGTGGCAAGGAGTGAGGGAGTGGGTCGCCTCCACTGCCCGGGTCCACATAGTCATGAGGCTCGTGATAGGGTGTCAGATCCTCAACATTAAATACTGGGTGAATCCCCATATTTGCTGGGATATCCAGCCTGTAGGCGTTTGTCCCAATCCGATTAACAACCGAGAAAGGGCCCATTCGCCTGGCGCTTAGCTTTTTGGCAGGCCCAGAAGGGAGCCTCTCCGAGCGGATTCGTACCATCACCTGATCGCCAACATTAAAAATACGTTCCCGCTTTCGTTTATCCGCGTGGGCCTTATAATTTTCATTGCTCATAATAATACGTCGGCGGACCGACTCATGCAACTCATGCAGGTGTTGTGCAAATGACTCTGCGGACTCACTAGGCCGGGACTCTAACGGGCTTGGGATAAGGTCAATGGGTTTCCTGGGGTCATATCCTGACACTATATGGAATGGGCTCAGCCCAGTGGACCTATTGACCGAACTATTATATGCAAACTCGGCGATCGGCAAATCTAAATCCCAACTACCTACATGCTCTCCAGCTAGACACCGCAACAGATTCCCTAGACTCCTATTCACTACCTCAGTCTGACCGTCCGTCTGTGGGTGATATGCGGAGGAAAACCTAAGGGTAGTACCAGTCTTGTGCCACAGGGTTTTCCAAAAATAACTCATGAATCTCACATCACGGTCGGACACAATCGACTTGGGTAGACCATGCAACCGAAAGACATCCCTCATGAATATAGATGCAACGTGGGTCGCATCTGCCGTCTTGCGGCAAGCAATGAAGTGTGCCATTTTCGAAAACCGGTCAACCACCACAAAGATGGAATCGTGTTTCCGTAAGGTGCGGGGGAGTCCGAGAACAAAGTCCATGCTGATGTCTTCCCAAGGGCGGTGTGGAACAGGTAGGGGTGTATAAAGGCCGGTGTTCTGTTTACTTCCCTTGGCCGTCTGGCAGATACGGCAGTGGCGCACAACTCGAGCTACGTCCTTCTTGAGGCTGGGCCAGTAGAGACGGTCCTCAACAATGGCTATAGACTTATCCCGCCCGAAGTGACCCGCGGCTCCGCCCGCGTGCAGTTCCCAAATCAGATAGTCTCGGTAAGACGTCTGAGGAACGCACAGGCGAGAACCCCGGTACAGATATCCCTCGTAAATCTGGTATCCCTCAACGGGGTCGGGTGGGTCTCGGGACAAGGCGGTGTAAATCTCGCCAAAGTCAGGACACGTGGGGTAATCGAGCATCAGTCGCTCAAGGCCCTGCACACTCGCCGTCATCGTCTGCAATAGGGATACGCGGCGACTCAACGCGTCAGCCGGCTTGTTCTCAACACCCGCGCGGTGCTTGAGAACATAATGGAAATCCTGCAGATACTCGACCCACTTCGCATGTCGGTGGCCCAACTTGCGTTGTGAATCGAGGTAACGGAGGGCCTGGTGGTCGGAGTACAACACGAACTCCCGGGGGAGGAGGTAGTGTCGCCAGTAGCGCAGAGACTGGACAATAGCGTAAAATTCTCGATCGTAGTTCGAGTACTTTTGCTTAGCTTCATTCAATTTCTCACTAAAGTAAGAAACTGGGTGTCCCTCTTGGCTCAACACGCCACCTATACCGATACCCGAGGCGTCGCAGGCGACCTCAAAAGCGCGACTAAAATCTGGCAATCGTAGGACGGGAGCTGTCGTCAACCTCTCCTTAATCTCCTCAAAGGCTTTAGTGGCTGCGGGGGTCCACTGAAACTCTCCCTTCTTGAGACAGCTCGTGAAGGGGGCCATGATCGAGCTGAACCCCTGGACAAACCGCCTGTAGAAGGTGGCAAGGCCGTGAAAACTACGAGCCTCGTGGATATTTTTAGGCACAGGCCAATCTCGGATAGATTTGACCTTCTCAGGATCCACGGAGACTCCGGTGGAGGAAATGATAAAGCCCAGAAAGTGAACGGACTCGGAGAGGAAGGCGCACTTCTTCAGGTTCACATACAGTTTCTCTTGGCGAAGGGTGCCAAAGAGAAGTCTCAGATGATCGAGGTGAGCGGCCTGCGTCTGGCTGTAGACTAATATGTCATCAAAGTACACTACCAGAAACTTGCCCATGTAGGGCCGCAACACCTGCGTCATCACGCGCATAAACGTGCTCGGGGCGTTAGATAGCCCGAATGGCATAACTAACCACTCATACAGACCGTCCTTGGTCTTAAATGCGGTCTTCCACTCGTCCCCTTCACGAACACGAATCTGATGGTACCCACTGCGGAGGTCGATCTTGGAAAAGATCTGGGCACCAGACATAGTGTCTAGTAAGTCATCGAGTCGTGGAATAGGGAAACGATACTTGACCGTGATCTTATTAATGGCGCGGCTGTCGATGCACATACGCCAACTACCGTCCTTCTTAGGAGTAAGAAGGGCGGGGACCGCACAAGGACTCATGCTCTCACGAATGAACTGCTTCCGGAGAAGCTCGTCGACCTGCCGTTTGAGCTCAGCGTGCTCATCCGGGTGCATACGGTAGTGGGGCAGGTTCGGGAGGGAAGCTCCCGGGACTAAATCAATGGCATGCTGAATGTCCCGCGGGGGAGGCAGCTCATCGGGGAGCTCGTCTGGCATAATGTCCGTAAACTCGCCTAACAAGGGACGCACCGCGGGAGGGAAATCAACTGGGGCGTCCTCAGCAACCTGGGTGGCGGCAACCACATAAATAACGTCGGACTCAGCACTATCTCGTAGGAACTCGTCTCGCCTCAGAATATGCAGGGGCCGCGAGGCGCTCGTGCTCACAGATGGCTCTACCACACCCTTAGGTCGATCTCGGGGCTGGGTGGGTGTCAACGTGATCTTCCGCCCCTTATCATAAAAGACATACGTGTTCGAGCGACCGAAGCACGTAACATCACGATCAAAGAGCCAGGGGCGGCCGAGCAACACGTGGGCGACGTCCATGGGAATGACATCGCACCAAACCTTGTCCTGAAAGGACGCGATAGTGAGCGGGACTAAGCAGCGCTGGGTGACCTGAATCGCCGTCTTGTCAACCCAGACGACACGGTACGGATGGGGGTGAGGCTCTGCTCTCACCTGCATACGATCAAGTGCCTTCTGGGCTACGATATTCACGCAACTCCCACTATCAATGGCTAGTTTGCAGGGTCCGCCTGCGCTAGGAAAGTAGGTGTAGAAGATAGTCGTGCGTCGCCAGTCCTCATCCACACGGGGGGTGTGCAAGAGGCGTCGAATCACTCCTACCTCTAACGATCGCTCGGCGTCACTCTCCCAACCCTCCTCGACTGCGGCTCTAACTTCCTCTGGGGCCTCCTCTTCCTCCTCTAAACCTTGTTGTTCCTCACCCTCAACTAGCAGGTTCCGCGTGGGGCACCGCGCCGCCACGTGGCCTCTGCCAGAACATCTAAAGCATACAATGCCTCCAGACCGCTGATCATCAGTGGCTATGGCTTTACCCTTCGCATCCGCGGGGATACGTGAGGGTGCAGCTGGAGTGGTCTGGGGCGGAGCGGGTTTCTTAAATGTCGAGGAATCAGTCCGGGGGGTGAACTGCCTCGTACTAGACGAACGCAGGTACGACTCGTACTCAAGGGAGAGCTGGAATATCTGGTCAACAGTCTCCAAACGGTGGGGAATCAACTCTCTCCGAATATCGGCACGAAGGCCAGCCTTGAAGCGAGAGGCAGTGGCAATAGGCTCCTCGGAAACGTCACTCCTAACGATCAACTCATCGAAGCGGGCCATGTACTCGGCAACGGTAAGGGTCCCCTGCCGTAAGTTCTGCAGCTGCTCAAACAGTTGCCCACGATATGATGCGGGGAGGTACTTCTCTTTCAGTCGCTCCTTCATCTCATCCCATCTGGTGATGGGGTAATAACCATCCCGCTCTAGGGCTCTCTCAACACTGATCCAAAACACCTTGGCTTGCCCGACCAACTTCATCTTCGCGAACCGGACGCACCGCTCGTCGCTCATGTCGTACCACTCGAAATAGTGATCCATATCCAAAAGCCAGTCGCTGAAGGCCTTCGGATCTAGCCGACCATCGAACGAAGGGGCGTCGAGTCGGATACGACGAGTAATGTCAAGGTAGTGACCACCTCTCCGTGGGTCGGGGTACTCCTCGGGGTAGTCATCCTGAAAGTAGTCGTGTCGAGCGGGTGGGGGACCGCGCTCTCTCCGACCTGGAGGATAGTACTCGTCATGGTGGTAGTCTCGGGGGCCAAGTGGGGGCCCTCGGTCTCTGGGCTCATGCGGAGGCCGACGAGGCATACGGTAATCGTCCCGTGGAGGTAGGGGCCTCTCACGCACCGGGTCAGGATGTCGCCTAACCGGCGGGGCTGGGACTCGGTGGTGAGGGTCACGACGGGGGCGGTCTGCATATGGATGACCATCTCTCTGGCGCTGGGCATAACGTAGCGGAGAATCGGGGTCGTCCTCAAGTGATCCGGCGTGCTGTGTCGGTGTTTCCCTAGCGTCCTCTAAGTGGCCTAAGCGACGGTTCACTTCAGTGAGATCATGGCGCACCTCGTCAAACTGGGCCCCTATGGTGTCAAGACGATCTAAGACAAGTCGCTGGAACTCCGCAAAAGCGGCGTTCGAGTTCGAGCTCGTCGCTCGGTCATCGGTGATCTGTGGTTCGGCCATGCTGACTCTATAATTCCTACCACTACGGAGCATGCAAGTGGCCCAAACCTTGGGCTCTGATACCAATTGATGTAGGGTAGGCCGTGGGTGCACAATCTAGACTCTATATGCGACACAACCGTCAGTGACGGCGACGAATTTTATGAGCAAAGATAATTTGGCACCACAAAATTACGCGAAAGCAAAGAAAACGATATAATTTAATTTTGGCAATTATAGTTGGCTTTCCTCCGCTCGGAGGGCCAAAGCAAAGCGTGCGGCGAATCGGTCCTCCTGCAAATTAGTAATCAATTGACACAAGACGCTACAAACTAGAGCCAAACAAAATATGAAGTTTTCCAATAATAATATTGCAAATACAACAATCCAAATCACAAAAATAAAACTCACAACTAGCGGGCTGGTTTAGGGCAGTGGAGGTGATAAGTCCGGATGCGTGGATCGGGTGCCGAGGGTGGATACGGAGGTGGCAAAGGCGGGTGGGACTGTTTTGGTGGAAAATAACGGAATCGGATGGCGATGGAGTAGATCCGGATAGGTGCACGTAGTTCCGGACTCGGGGAAGGAAGATCCGGTGGTGGAATGTCGGATCGGGGCGGGGAAGGGTAGATCGGGGCAATATAACCCGGATCGGGTAGTGGGGATGTAGATCGGGGTAATAGAACCCGGATCTAGGACGATTAGGGGTAGTGGAGTAGTGGGGAAGAGGTGGATCCACGACGGGGAAGAGAGGAGTGGCCGGCTAGGGCTAGGAAGGCCCTATGTGGTGTCGGAAATGGCAAGGGGGGGCTGGAGATTGCAGCCGGCTGCTTGGGAAGGTCGGCAGCAAGGCGCGTACAGGAGGGGAGGCGGAAAAAGGGGGGGATCACTGTAGCACAGGCGTGAATGTCGTTTTGTACAGTGGCCAAGCCGGCGGTTTGGGGAGGGGCCGTAGGGGGGAATCCGGTGGTGGGGAAGTGGAAACGCTAGGAAAAATTGTAGAGGAGGTTAGGGATTACCTTGGGGGAGAGGATGAACGCCTAGGAGTCGTCACCTAGGGCTCCACGGAGTCGGCACCGTGGGGAGATCACAGGATTCCGGGATTCTTTCTCCAAAATTCTGCAATGAGCAACTAAACCAGCCCACAACTCCCTATTTATAAGAAATAACACCCTAGGGCTTCACCATCAACGGCTATGATTGGCCGATGGGTTCGGCCTCTAAATAACAACATATAAATCCAAATAAAATACATATATATAAGATTTCGACTCGCAGCGACGTTCCGGACGCAACCGCGGAGTCGGATCGGCGGTCCGATCAAGCGTTCCTGCGGGAATAGACGAACGTGGGTCCCGCGCCTCCAAATGCACGATCGGATGGAATCCCATCAGTCCCTTTTGCACTTTGGGCTTGTAGTGCTTAAGCTTGATATTGACTGAAACTAGGACAAGTAAAATTTGACTTTTTCTTATTCTTCCTTCAAAAGGATGCTCTCAAATGAGCACAAATCCTTATCATCTCTTCCCCAGTCCCTTCCGTTTGCACAAAAGCTTAGTTTATTCTCCTTGGTTTTTGGCTAACCTCTTTATTCTTTTCTTAAGATAAGAAATCTTAGAGGAGCAAGGGAATGAAGAATTTCATTAGTTAATCATTCAATCTTATTCTTCTCTAGTCATGGCCGTGCTCTTATATGTGAGACCACAACAGATACCTCCATAGTACTTATCGAGCATATATGAGGTCCATGAATTGATGGTTTTTTCTAATGTTCCTGCAATAGTTTAATTATGAGTGCCTAAGAAATATTAGTGAATTATCAGGACCCGAGATCACCCTCCAAGTAAAGGTGGCAAATTTTGTCCCAAGAGTTTTAATGAATTTTTCTAGAACCATTCTTCGAACCACGAAGGAATTTATTGAGAATTTTCTTTAGACGTTTGAGACCTTCAAGGAAGAAAGTTGGATCCTAAACAATATGAATGAAAATGGAGCCAACAACACTTCAAAGGAGAATAATACAACCTTACTATATGTTTGTAGCTCCAGTCCAAGATTTTTAGTTAAATTTCCTTAATTAAGTCATCAAAATAAATGATTTTTTTGCTCATTGTAAGTTAGAGAGAATTTTGAAGGAGAAGTTAGTTGGTATTGAGATGGCCTGATGATGGTTTACAAGCATCGGGGTAGAGTGGATGAAGTTTTTTTTATTGTTAAAGTGAAAATCCTAAAACAATTTCACAATATTTAATAACATTAAGGAGCCTCTCTATGGATGATAAGGAATCATTGTTAAAAATGATATGTCATTAATAAAATATAGATAGATAATAACAATAGATTCGTAGTTCTCAAAGTGGAGGAAAGAATATTGGAGAAAAATATTGTTAAGAGTTCTAGATATAAAATCAATTGAATAATCAAAAAAACTGACGGGTGAGGGGATCCCTTTGATGAAGACCATGCGAAGAATTATTTAATCCAATGGTGGATGTATTCTCCATTGATTAAAATGGAAAACTTTGTAAATGGTAGACCATTGAATTTTGTCAGAATCGGTGACCAGCTCCAGTTTAATGATTGTGTCGCGCCCTCTAACACAAAATTTGTTAGCTTGCATTACCTTAATAGAGAACCCCACTTCTAATGACCTTGTGATGCAATGTTAAGATTTGATATCAAATTGACTTATGAGTTTTTAGGGTTCTGGTTTCTAATGCAAAGCTACATATATTTATAAAAGGGCAGCTTGGTGCACAAAGCATCTCCGTGTAGTGAGGGTCTGGGGAAGGGTCCCACCATAAGGGTGTAATTTAAGCAAACCTTACCCTACATTTTTGCAAGAGGCTGCTTACAGGACTCGAACCCATGACCTCAAGGTCACACGGCGACACCTCAACCATTGTGCCAAGGCTCCCCTTCATCTTTTGGAAAGAAGATCAAAAAGTGGCTTATCCATTAAAAAGGAGATCATTCTCAAAGGAAAAGATTTAAGATTAGAGTAATAAAGGATTAAAATAAGTATTCTTCTGATAAAACATTACATGTGATGGAAATTAATGAAGCAGCTAGCAATTACTGTGTGCACCAATGGCATGGGAAATAAGGAAGAGAGGATAAGAGCTTGTGCAGGAGAGCAAGAACTGTTCGGGGGGGGGGGAGAACGAGAAGGGGGAGGAGGAGAATGAGAGCGGAAAGAACAGTGGGATGTATTCACGAGAAGGGGAGGAGGAGAATGTGAGCGGACTGAAGAGTGAGATGTATTCATGGTGAAAGAAGAGCACTTGGAAGGGGCGAGAAGGAAGATAATCATATATCTGATGTAACCATTTCTTTGTGCGGTGGGCATTATCTCGCGAGAATCCTGAGTAAACACACATGTTTGGGGGGGGGGGGGGGGGGGGCTTCGCCGATTGGTTGTAAGATGTGCCATCAACGTGTCATGTTCTTGCCGCTCCCCATTATAGTGGACACATTAGGTTCATCATGAGCCATCCCCAATGGCTTGGATATGTGGGTTTTGCGTCCGATTTGGACTGAAGCGATCCATAATAAAGCCTGATCCTGAGGACTTGAACTAGAAATTAACTAAATATCTAAATTAATGACCAAAAACAAAGATGATACAACCAATTATAATAGAAAAACAATAACAATATTCAAGCCTTTATCCCACTAAGTGGGGTCGGCTTTATGGATCCTTTGTCTCCATTGCGCCCTATCTTTAGTCAAAATCTCACTAATGCATAAGTACATCACGTATTTTCTTATAGTTTCATTCTAAGTTTTTATTGGTCTACCCCTCCCATGTTTAACATGCCTAGTGACTAGACTCTCACAACGCGTAACGGGTGCCTCTAATGGTCTCTTTTGTACGTGTCCAAACCATCTTAGTCGAGCTTTTCGCATCTTCTCTGCAATTGGTGCTACTCCTGTCTTATCCCTGATACATTAATTCCTAATTTTATCCAGTCTCGTGTGTCTACACATCCATCTAAGCATTCTCATCTTTGCAACTCTCATTTTTTGCTCATGTACACAATTCACTGCCCAACACTCAGAATCATAGAGCATCGCTGGTCTAATTGCAGTATGGTAAACTTGCTTTTAAGTTTTAGTGTTACTTTACGATCACATATGATCCTTGACGCGGCTTTCCACTTCAACCAACCTGCTTGGATTCTATATGCCACATCTTTATCAATACCTCCATCCTTTTGAACTATTGATCCAAGATACTAAAACACTCACTACGGGAAATATCTTGATCACCCAACTTAATAACAAAGTCATTCATCCTTCTTGCACTGCTAAATTTAAGCTCCATATACTTCGTCTTTGCCTACTCAACCTAAAACCATTCTTTTCTAAAGTGTCTCGTCAATATTCAAGCTTTGCGTTTACACCCTCGCGCGTCTCATTGACCAAAACAATATCATCTACAAATAATAAACACCAAGGTATTGTTTGTTGGATATGTCCGGTGATCTCATTAAAGATAAGGGTAAAGAGATAAGGGCTTAAAGCTGAACCTTGATGTAAGCCAACAATGATAGGGAATTTATGTGTTAATCCTCTAGATGTCCTCACCATTGTCACTGAATTTGTATAGTATGATACATTTACACATTTCTGTTCTAAGACTCTCCTTAAGATCTCTCTTGGAACTTTATCATAAGCCTTCTCAAGATCGATAAACAGCCTATTCAAATCTTGTCTTCTTTCTCGATAGTTGTCAATGAGTCTCCTCAAGAGATGTATAACTTAAATGGTTGACCGCCCTGACATGAATCCAAATTGATTCTCCGAGATGTTAGTCTCTCGTCTTACCCTTCTTTTTATTACTCGTTCTCATAGTTTCATTGTATGATTCATTAATTTAATTCCTCTGTAATTAACACAACTTTGTATATCTTCTTTGTTCTTATACAAAGGTACTAAGGTACTTTCTCTCTATTGGTCTGTCACCCTCTTTAACTTCAGTATCTTATTTAAAAAACATATTAGCCACAAAATTTCTTCTTTCCCTAGACATTTTCATACTTCGTTGGTATATCTTCTGGCCTAACCATTTTTTATTTTTCATCTTTTTTAGAGCACCATTTACCTCCGATACTTGAATTTTACGATAAAACTTTATGTTCTTATACTCTTCTGATTTATTCAACTATTCTAAGTTCAATTCGTTGTCTTTTCCATCGCTCTTTAATATCCACATCATCCATCAAAACTGCATCTGTTTCATCCCTTGTGCATTTTTCTTGGCTTAAATCTCTCGTTTTCCTTTCTCTAGCTCGAGTAATTTTATATATGTCACGCTCTTAATCTTTGATATCTAGTCGCTTATAAAAATTTTCATAAGCTTGACTTTTGCTTTACTTACTGTATGTTTAACTTCTTTTTTACGACTTTATAGCTGGCTAAATTTTCATCATTACTACAAGCGTAGAGTGATTTATATCTCACTTTCTTTGTCTTCACTTTATCTTGCACTTCCTCTTTCCATCATCAAGATTCTTTAATTGGGGCGCACGACTTTTGATACTCCAAGTACGTTCTTTCCACTTATCCTTAAATATGAAGACATAATTTCTCATGAGACACTATGATCAACATAAGAGTCATCAACCAGTTGTTCTATAACTGTCGTCTTGAAAACAACCTGCTTTTTCATCTTCAAGTTTCACCGCCGAATTTTTGTCATTGTCTTAAATTTATTATATTTAATTTGTACGTCAAACACCACTAACCTATGTTGTGTTGTCAAACTTTCTCTTGATATGACTTTGTAATCCTTACAAATCATTTTATCCATTTTGCGAGTCATAAAATAATCAATTTGTGATTTATTTAGTCCGTTTTTAAACGTAATTAAATGTTCTTCCTTCTTTATGAAAAGCGTATTTATCACAATTAGCTTTTGCTATGAAAAAGTCTAAAATGGTTCGTCTTTTTTCATTTCTTTTTCCATATCCAAATCCTCCGTGAACGGCTGTATAATCTACATTTTCCTTCTTTATATGTTCATTTAAGTGTCTTCCTATAAAAAATTTCTCTCTTTGTGGGATTTTCCTTAATTATTTAAGTCTTTTCAAAATTGCACTTTAATAGCTTCGCTTAATCTTACGTGTAAGTACTAATCACATTAATAGTTTTCTTTTCTCTGACCAATTTAAGATCTAAAATTCTATCACCTTTCTACTTACCCCAACATCTTCGTCTCTCCAAGTAGTATCCACAATATTACCTACTCCACTACTTTTTTTTTGTGTACCATAATTTAAATCTTGAATTGTCTAAAAATTTAGCTTTCTTACCCACTTATCTAGTCTCTTGCAGACATAAAATATTTATCATTCTCCTAATCATCGTATACACTACTTTCATCGTTGTTCTCGTTAGCGTGCCTATATTCCAACTTCTAAACCTAAGTCGGTCACAAATTCTACGACTCCCTAGGACGTTTAATATGTGAGGACTTTTGTCTATTTAACATTGCACTCAAGTTCTCTTGGAGGTGCAGCGGTCCTTGCCAAGACGCCGCATTCGGACCATACGACGAGGACTCTTGCAAATTTAACACTACTCCCAAGTCCTGCAGATGCAGCGGTACTTGTCAAGATGCTGCATTCGGACCATGCGACGTTCCTTAGGGGGAACAACCTAGCTTTTGCACAATTTCTCAAATGATCCATATTCATAAGGGTGATTAAATTTTATGTTGATCGTCTACCGCACACAACCCTCATCTTTTTTCATCCGGGTTTGGGACCAACATAGGCTGATTTAGTAGAAAAACAAAAACAAATAAAATGAAACAATAAAATATTTCAAATGATTTCATCTTAACGCAAAAGTTTACGTTTCCAACAATACTTTCATATTTGCCTCAATTAAGATATCTGTGTGGCAAAATAGAAAGGTTAAATTAAGGAAATTAAGGTTATGTTGAATTGTATAAATTATGTTAAATATGAGCAGTCTGTTTTATCTTTTGGAGCCTTTGAGTTGAGAGTTATTGTTTTTTTCTGTACATAAGGTTTATTTAGCTTCAAGGAAAAGCTTTTAATTTCTGTTTAAAGTTATTCATTTTGCATAGCTTATTACATATGCAATGTCAAACAAGTCTGACTGGACTGTGTACTCCTTGAAAAATTTCAGGTTTACTCGTTGGATTGGACTCAGGAAAGGAACCGTATAGTTAGTGCATCTCAGGATGGGAGGTTTATCGTATGGAATGCTTTGACAAGTCAAAAAACACATGCGACGAAGCTTCCTTGCGCATACGTCATGACATGTGCATTTTCTCGCAGTGGCCAGTCTGTTGCTTGTGGCGGCCTTGATAGTGCATGCTCTATATTTAATCTTAATTCTCAAGTTGATAGGGATGGAAACATTCCTCCATCAAGAGTACTCACTGGTCACAAGGGATATGTATCATGCTGTCAGTTTGTTCCAGATCAGGAATTTCATCTGATCACTAGTTCAGGTGATCAGACATGTGGCTTGTGGGATGTTACTACTGGCCAGAGAATTTCCGTGTTTGGCGGCGAGTTTCCATCCGGTCACACATCTGATGTACTAAGGTATTTCCGTGTTTCACCGTGGATTTACATGTGTAGCGTAGTTGAATCCAGATCTAGTTTGTGGATTTTTGTGCCCTGCAGTGTTGGCAAAAAACTTGGAATTAGGATATACTAGACAATTAAACATGCATAATGCTTCTTAAAGTGCTTATAGATAAACATTTTTGGAACTTTTTGAGTCTTGTAGAGATTATGCATTTTTTGTCAAAGGAGATGAAAATTTGTAATTAGCTTTTGAAATTTCATAATATGTTTTGAGTTCATGTTATGGTTTACCCATTATGCATTAGTTGTTTCATTGAAGTTTGGTAAGTTGATATTTAATTTGTCTTGTTATCATTGGTATGTACATCTTTGTTGTCGCAAGTACTTGTTCTTATACTGTTTTTTTAAATACTTCTTTTCAATTGATGTTTTCTTGAGATGGCTCTAGCAATGTATTTATTTTACCATACGATGATCACAAAAAGTGTTTTATTTGTATACCAGCAGTGGTGCATGGGGTCTCAGTTGAATTATAACATATTTAAGAGTTAAATCACCTATTGTAAAGACCTACTTATAAGGCATATTTTTCTCCTTGTATTTAGTCCCTCACCTCTAATCTTTTTTTTAGGTTCTCCTCTGTGGATATATAGATGTGCAATATAATATAAATTCGTTGGATTATTGAAATAATATTTTATTTCATTTCTCAACTTGATATTTGAGCAAGGAAATTGATTCCGCTCGTGTTGTGATTTCATCGTAGATCCCGACTCCTCTCGTTCTCGTTGACGAGTCCAGATTCCGCTTCCATGACCATGCAAAACTTCTGATTCCTACGACGACATCCACGATTGTGGTCGCTACATTCTTCTTCGCATCCTGTCGTTCCTTCTTTCGCTGATGCCATCGAACTCAAGTTGCTCAATCAGTTGTTGCGACCACACGAGTTCCAGGCGTGCTTCCACGCCAGAGACGTGATTTCTCCCTCTACTTCCCACTGCGACCACGCAAGTTCTCCCTCTCGTGCACGAGCTCCAAACGCGCGACACTAGTGCTTCCTCCAGACGCAAATTCCTTCTTATGCGCGCTCTTCTGACACCATCCACGAGTATTTTTTGTAGTGTTTGTTGTTTCTCTTAATGGCAGACTTCTCGAATTCTGTTGTTCAGTTCTCTTCGACCAGGACTCCTCACCTTGTTAATTATCCTCGAAACCATGGTTCTTCTAGCTCTTTCAAGATTACAACTATCCCTTTGGACGGTTCAAACTATCTTGAGTGGTCTCGTGCGGCTCAGCATGCGATATCCATCAACTCTATGGGTACATTAATGAGACTGTGGTTCAACTTCCTGTCACTCACCCTTCATGGAAGAAGTGGGATGTTGATAACTCTCTGGCGCTCTCGCGGCTTTTCCACTCAGTGTCCTTTGGTTTATTGCAGTTGCATGCCCATGGACTCTACTTTTGAGATTTGGACTCGGGCTCGTGAGACATTCCCAAATTTGTACCTCCACTCAAGTGTACGAGCTTATTCGCCTTCTTCTCAGCTTTCAACAAAGATCTTTTGGTGTTGCGCCATATTTTTATGAATTCGAATATCTCTATCAGGAGCTGAACTACTTTGACAATTTTACTCCCACTTGCATTGCCTATACTTGGGCATTGAAAACAAAGGAAGATTGACACCACCTCCATGTATTTCATACTTAACATGAATTTTGACATGGTTCGTACTCATGTCTTGAATTGTCATCCTCTTCCCTCTGTGAGAAGCCTTCAACATGGTTTTGCGTGATGAGGATCGTCGCCGCTCTCTCCATTCCGACAAGGTTCTAGATCGTTCCGCTTTGGCTGGCATTCGCCAAAGCCAGCCATTCACCAGCCTCTCGGCTAAGATTTGTGATCACTGCGGGAAGTCAGGACATGTTCGTGACTCTTGTTGCCGCCTTTATCCTCATCTTGCTCCTGTACGCAAGACTAATGGTGATCGTGGCAAGGGTGGTTCTCGTCAGCATAATTCTCGTCCTGCTGCTCATACTGCTGATGCTTGTGCAGAGAAACGTCCCTTCAAAGTTGTTTTCGCTGAAGATCTTGTTGCTCTGCGCCGTCTGCTCCGATCTACTGGAATCTATTCTACCGCCACCTTTGCCACTTCTGCGGCCTTAGTGCGCAATTTGCTTCTGTTGTCCCCTTCAAGTGGATCATCGACTCTGGTGCTACCGATTATATGACAGGGTCATCACCAGGTTTTACCTCATACACCCCCCTCTCGGGACGTGATAAAGTCATCACTGCTGATGGCTCTCTTACCTCTATGGCTGGCAAAGAGACTCTTTTGTTCCCCTTCCCTCTCTCATCTGTCTTGTATATCCCTACATTTCCTCGCAATTTACTCTTGATTATTTGCTTGACTACATCCTTAAACTGCTCAGTAAGATTCTACTCGATGATTGTGTTTTTCAAGATCTGACAACGAAGCAACATATTGGTTGTGATAGGAACATCAGGAGCCTGTACATCTTGGACCACCCTCCTACCCAAGCTCTCTCCAGTACCTCTGCTCCCACCTCTGTGGATGTTCTATGGTGACATCAACGTCTCGGACATTCATCCCCTAATTATCTTCTTAAGATGTTTCCTGTTTTTTCCAAATGTTTGGACAATTTTGCTTATGATGCTTGTACTTTTTCTAAACATGTACGACATAGTCCGACTAATTCATTTTCTCCAAGCACAATTCTTTTTGATATTATTCACACCGATTTTTGGGGACCTTCTCCTATTACTTCTTTCTCTAGTCACCAATGGTTTGTTGCATTTATTGATTGTTTTTCTCGCACTACATGAGTGTATTTATTAAAAAAGAAGTTATGGCTTAAACTATTTTCAAATCGTTCATATGATGGTTGACACTTAGTTTGGCTATAAAATTTGTGCCCTTCGTAGGGAAAATGGGGGATATGATGACCATGATTTATTTGGTACTTATCTTACTGACCATGAGATCCTCCATCAAACCGCATGCGCTCACACTTCTATCCAAAACGGTGTTGTTGGGAGGAAAAATTAACACCTGCTCGAAGTCACCACTATCACTCTTCCCAAATCTTATTGGGGTGAAGCGGTCTTCACTTCGGTGTGCCTCATTAATCGTCTTTCATCCAGTACCTTACAATATGTCTCTCCTCTATCTTGATTGTCCACCAAATGTGTAGTACACACATCTCATTTACCTCATCGTGTGTTCAAATGTTCATACTTTTTTCCACATTCATCAACACACTCGTGATAAATTGGATGCACATTCTCTGAAATGTGTCTTTGTTGGTTACTCATCGACCACAAAAGGCTATTGTTGTTACTTGTTATCATCTCGCCTCTCTTCGTTTCTTCTATACCATGGGCGTGACGTTCCGCGAAGGGGAGACCTTTGGCTCACGACAAGGGGAGCGGGACAACGATGTTGACGTCGTTCCAACTATTCCCCTTCCCTTCATTCCAAATATTCCCCGTTCTACTATGACATCACATATTCCTACTGTCGATCCAACTACCATGTCCCCTCTTGTCCAGTCCATAGTTCCTGTTATTCCAAAACTTATTTCTCTTCTTCTTTAGGTGATGGCGCACCACGCCCGACACAGATGTATTCCCGCGGGAAGCGGTGATCTGCTGCCCAGTCGGATGATCCTAGACCGTGGTTGCGTCTGGATGGCCGATCCGAGTCCGTATATTATTTTTATATTGTATGTTGTATTTATAGCTCGATCGGTTTAAACAGTGCGAGCCGTCTGAATTGGGTGGTTATTTGATTTACGATACACAAATTATTATTCTAGGTATTAAATAGTGCAATGACTGAACGTGGGAATCATCGACGGCTTGCACTGAAGTAGCAACCGCTCGGTCCCTCTTCCGCCTAGTGTAATGTCGGACGAGAGCCCTCCTGGTGCGATTCCATGAAACGCATCTTCCCCCTTCCCTTCCCTATAAGTTCCGCATCCCCCCCCCCCCCCCCGCGCGCGCGCGCGCTCACCCAACCCCGTAGGTCACTCCCTTTCCCTGTCACCGCCCGAAGCCTGCTCCCTCTGCCTTTCCCCTCTTTCCTGCTAAGCCCACCGCCGCTAGAAGCCACTCCCCTCCTCCTCCACAGGACCACTGTGAAACCACCTTCTCCCCACTTAAGTCCTCCCGTTTCCTCTTCTACACTCATGCCCTAATCCCATCCCCACCCGTCGGCCTACTTCCTTCAACAGAGCATTCCTGAATCCCCTATTCCATTCCCCCTGTTGTGGATCCATTTCAAATAAGTCGGCCCCGACGGTACTGCGACCTTGGATACCTCTCACACCAATCGTCACCGTCGCCTACACATGTAAATTGTGGTATGTAATTTATTTTCTACTGTTGTTTATGTCGGCATTATGCCTGTAATGGTTGTTCATTTTATTTGCTATTAGTACCTACACTCATGTGATTTGTTGTGCGTATTCCGCAGGTGCTTAAATTAATTGCGCCTCTATCGTTTGAAGAATTGAAACTTGTTTTCTTAATAAATATTTGTGACTGTTTGCGCCTCTGTTAATTTCTTATAATAATTGATTACCGCTACAATTATTAGTGTAGACCTACTCCTGCATATTCATCATTCTCATCATATTAGGATTGCATCTAGTGAATCCTCCCCAAGTCGCCCCTCCACTGCATCAAATTAGTATCAGATCCCTAGGTTAGGGTCACGTAGTGGTGGGGATTATTGTCAGTCCATGTTGAGTCACGACCACACCGACGATAGGACCACCAGTTCACAGTCGGATATGACTTCCGCTGAATATCAACGACTGGTTCTTGACTGATTTGATTTGATGGGAGCCCAATTAGAGATCCTTAGGGGTGATATTGCGAGGGTCAGCACGAGGGTTGATCAGTTAGAGACACATAAAGGTTGAGTGACTCCTCCCCCAGATGAGGAGCTTTATGAGGATCCACGAGATGCTACACCGCCTCCTGAGAGACATGGTGGAGGCATTCCTCGCCGAGACCCTATGAAGCACCGACACTTCAAAATGTTCAGCGTGTCGGTGTCGAACTCTCCTACACTCGTTCGACTCTCCGACACTCTCTCACACTCGTGTTGGAAGTCTGACACGCTGGCTCAAGAGGGACTCGCATGTCCCGCTCAATCAGACGTGTGTCCCGCTTAATCGGACATGTGTGTCCCGCTCAATCGGACATGCGTGTCCCGCTCAATCGGACTTGCATCCCGCTCATTCGGACATGCGTGTCGCTAAGCTTGTTACTCATGGTGAGACAGGGAGGTAATTTTTCTTGGTAGTGTAATTTTTGTGAAAAATATTTTATAAGTTCATATATAAAAGTAAGAGTACATTTGTTAATGATTGGTGGAAAAGAAATTGGAAAGTGGGTAAAAGTCTCAATGAGTGATCTATTTAAGTTGAAAAAATTTGAAGAATAGGTGAATATTAGAATAACGAGTCTTGCTCCTAAAAAATGTCTTTGCTTCCTTATAGCATTTCAAGTAGTGAAGGTGATGTAGGGGTAGGCTCGTGGTGCACGGAGACTAAGACTTTAAGTGCGGGTGCGGGGAACACACTAATGCAACGCTAAATGCAATGTGATTGTCGGGTAACGACAACAATTATTATAAACAATGAAATTAAGATTACCACACAGATAATTAAAATAAAAGAGGCAAATAATTATTTTTCAACAATTTGGCAACGACTTCCTCCGCTCGGAGGGCCTAAGCAAGCGCACGGCGAATAAGTTCACAAACAATTAATAGCATAAAAGGAAGTAACTACCACACAACCATAATCTCAGCACAATATAGATAAACACCGAATGAAAATGTCAAGTCACAAAATACAATACCATAAATGCTCACAACGTAGAGGGCTGAACCGAGGCACTGGAGGATTTGAAGGCCGGATGTAAAGACGGGCGATCAGAGGTGGAACCGGTGGCCAGGCGACGGTGACGGTGGCTGCCCTCGGTGGGAAGTGGTGGTAACGGAGGGTAAAACGGCGGATCCGGCCACGAAAGAGTAGCTCTGGACCGGGGTGAGTAGATCCGCTATTTAGGAGCGGATCCGGGCAAAAATGGAAGGTTTGTGCGGTGGAAACAACGGATCGGGGAGTGGTAGCACTAGATCAAAATAGATCTAGGGTTTTCGGGGCGATGGGAAGTGGATCCACGAAGGGAAGGTGAGAGGAGTGGCCATCTAGGGTTAGAAAACCCTTGGGGTGGCCGGTTTTGGGAAGGAAAGGGGCGGAGGGGGGGGGGGGGCTGGAATGGGGCAGCAGGCCGACGGCCTTGTACAGGAAGGGGAGGGGGCGGCGGTACAGGTAAAGGGGGGCGGGGGTTGGGCGGCGGAACCAAGGGGGGCTTGGGAGTGGCGGCTGCTGAATTCCAGCAGGCCGGCGGTGGAAGGGAGGGAGTTTGGGGGGATTTCGGTGGTGGAAAAGGGGAGGGATGATGGAAAATGATGGAGGGGGTAGGGGTTACCTTGGGGGGAAGTTTGGCGGCCTAGGAGTCGTCACCTAGGGTTCCACGGCGTCGGCACCGAGGAGGGATCGCTGGAATCCGGGAAAGCTTTTCTCCAAATCCAACAATGAACCAATTCAGCATCTAACACTCCTATTTAAGAAAAAACAAGCTAGGGCATCCCTATCAACGGCTATGATTGGCCGGTGGATTAGCCCCTTAAAATTCATCGAAACAAACTCAAAAAATTAAACTAATATAGTTTTTTGACTCGCGGCGACGTCCCGGTCCAACCGCGGAGTCCGATCGGCGATCCGATCAAGTCTTCCTGCGTGAATACATGTGCGTGGGTTCCGCCTTGCGGCGAACCCCTCCAGGTGCATCTGATGGTTCCCCATCAACTCCCCCCGACTGAAAAGCCTTCATCTCTGATGAATGGAGATGATCGTACTGAGGTCGAAGTCCGGGGGCGAGCCGATCGAGCCCTGCCGGTAGTATCAAAGTGTCGTCAGTGTCAGGGCGGCCTCGCCAATGTACCAGGTAGCGGCAACGCGGTCCGTCCGAGGTGGGAACAAACTGGATGGATCTGGTCTCTGTGATGCTCTCATCTCTCACCTCTCGAAAGGTGGATCCCGATGCGATTGGTGGTGCCTGTGGTGGAACCAAAGGGGACGACTTCCCGGGTGGGTGGGTGGCAACAGTGGGTGAACTAGGATGGCCATCAGATGGTGGTGATGTGTGGGGGTGGTATGGTAGCGACAGTGGGGGCGGGGGTGGGTGGGCATCTCCATTGCTCGGGTTCACATACTCATGAGGTTCATAGTATGGAGTCAGGTCCTCAACATTAAACACATGGTGAATTCTCATACTGGCCGGGATGTCAAGCCGGTAGGCGTTGGTCCCAATACGACTAATAATGGAGTACGAACCCATTCGCCTCGCGCTTAACTTCTTGGCAGGCCCCGAAGGGAGCCTCTCGGGGCGGACTCGCACCATTACCTTCTCGACTATGTTAAATATTTGCTCTCGCCTTCGCTTATTTGCATGAGCTTTGTAATTTTCATTGCTTAATATTATTTGTCGGCGGACCGACTCATGCAAATCATGCAAGTGCTGTGCAAATGACTCAGCAGACTCACTAAGGCGGGACTCTAAAGGGCTCAGCACAAGGTCTATGGGTTTCCTCGGGTCATATCCTGACACTACATGAAATGGACTCAACCCGGTGGACCTATTGACTAAGCTATTGTAGGCAAACTCTGCTATCGGCAAATCTAAGTCCCAACTGCATACATGCTCTCCTACCAGACACCGCAACAGATTTCCTAAACTCTGATTCACTACCTCAGTCTCTCCGTCCGTCTGTGGGTGATATGCCGAGGAAAACCTAAGGATAGTGTCAGTCTTGTGCCACAGGGTTTTCTAGAAGTAGCTCATGAACCTCACATCGCGGTCCGACACAATCGACTTGGGCTGGCCATGCAATCGAAATACGTTCCGCTTGAATATGGATGCAACGTGAGTCGCATCTGCCGTCTTGCGACAGGCAATGAAGTATGTCATCTTCGAAAATCGATCAACCACCACGAAGATGGAGTCGTGTTTCCGTAGGGTGCGGGGAAGTCCGAGAACGAAGTCCATGTTAATGCCCTCCCAAGGGCGGTGGGGTACGAGTAAAGGCGTATAAAGACCGGTGTTCTGCTTATTGCCCTTTACCGTCTGACAGACACGGCAGTGGCGCACAACTCGGGCTACATCCTTCTTAAGGCTGGGCCAGTAGAGACGGTCCTCGACAATGGCGATGGATTTATCTCGCCCGAAGTGGCCCGCGGCTCCGCCCACGTGCAGCTCCTAAATCAGATAATCTCGGTAAGATATCTGGGGAATGCATAGACGGGAACCCCAGTATAAGTATCCCTCATAGATCTTATATCCCTCAACAGGGTCGGGATAGGGCGGTGTAAATCCCGCCAAAATCAGGACACGTCGGATAGTCGAGCATCAACCTCTCAAGTCCTTCGACACTCGCAGTCATAGTCTGCAACAGGGATACACAGCGACTCAACGCATCAGCCGGCTTGTCCTCAACACCAGCGCGGTGCTTGAGAACATAATGGAAATCCTGCAGATATTCGACCCACTTCGCATGCTGGTGGCCTTGCTTGCGCTGCGAGTCCAGGTAACGTAGGGCCTGGTGGTCGTAGTACAACACAAACTCCCGGGGGAGGAGATAGTGCCTCCAGTAGCGCAGAGACTGGACTATCGCATAAAATTCTCGATCGTAATTCGAGTATTTTTGCTTAGCCTCATTCAGCTTCTCACTAAAGTAAGAAACTGGGTGTCTCTCTTGACTCAATACGCCACCTATACCGACGCCTGACACGTCGCAAGCGACCTCAAAAGCGCGGCTAAAATCCGGTAGTCGTAGTACTGGAGCTGTCGTCAACCTCTCCTTAATCTCCTCGATGGCTCTAGTGGCTGCGGGGGTCCATTGAAACTCTCCCTTCTTGAGACAACTCGTGAAGGGGGCCATGATTGTGCTAAACCCCTGGACAAACCTCCTATAGAAGGTGGCAAGTCCGTGAAAGTTACGAGCCTCGTGGATATTCTTAGGCACAGGCCAATCTCGAATAGATTTGACCTTCTCAGGATCCACGGAGACTCCAGTAGAGGATATAATAAAGCCCAGAAAGTGGACAGACTCTGAGAGGAATGCGCACTTCTTCAGGTTCACATACAGTTTCTCTTGGCGAAGGGTGCCAAAGAGAAGTCTCAGATGATCAAGGTGAGCAGCCTGAGTTTGGCTATAGACTAGTATATCATCAAAGTAAACCACCAGAAACTTGCCCATGTAGGGCCGCAACACCTGCGTCATAACTCGCATCAACGTGCTCGGGACATTGGACAACCCAAATGGCATAACTAGTCACTCATATAGACCATCCTTAGTCTTGAATGCAGTCTTCCACTCGTCTCCCTCACGAACTTGTATCTGATGGTACCCACTACGAAGGTCGATCTTGGAGAAGATCTGGGCACCAGACATAGTATCCAGTAGGTCATCGAGTCGTGGGATCGGAAAACGATACTTGACCGTGATTTTATTAATGGCGCGGCTATCGATGCACATACGCCAACTACCGTCCTTCTTAGGGGTAAGAAGGGCGGGGACCGCACAAGGACTCATGCTCTCACGAATGAACTGCTTCCGGAGAAGCTCGTCAACCTGTCGTTTGAGCTCAGCGTGCTCATCCGGATGCATACGGTAATGGGGCAGGTTCGGGAGGGAGGCTCCCGGACTAAATCAATGACATGCTGAATGTCCCGTGGGGGAGGCAGCTCATCGGGGAGCTCGTCTGGCATGATGTCCGCAAACTCGCCTAAAAGGGGACGCACCGCGGGTGGGTGGTCAACCGGGGTGTCCTCAGTAACCTGGGTAGCAGCGACTACATAAATGACGTCTGACTCGACACTATCTCGTAGGAACTCACCTCGCCTCAAAATATGCAGTGGCCGCGAGGCGCTCGTGCTCACAGATGGCTCTACCACACCCTTGGATCGATCTCGGGACTGGGTGGGCGTCAACGTAATCTTCCGCCCCTTATCATAAAAGACACACGTGTTCGAGCGACCGAAGCACGTGACGTCACGATCGAATAGCCAGGGGCGGCCGAGCAACACATGAGTGACGTCCATGGGAATGACATCGCACCAGACCTTGTCCTGAAAGGACGCGATGGTTATCGGGACTAAGCAACGCTGGGTGACCTGGATCGCCGTCTTGTCGACCCAGACGACACGGTATGGGTAGGGGTGAGGCTCAGCCTTCACCTGCATACGGTCAAGCCCCTTCTGGGCTACGATGTTCACGCAACTCCTATCAATAGCTAGCTTGCAGGGACTGCTTGCACTAGGAAAGTACGTGTAGAAGATGGTTGTGCGCCGCCAATCCTCATCCACACGTGGGGTGTGCAGGAGGCGTCTAATCACTCCCACCTCTAACGATCGCTCGGCGTCACTCTCCCAACCTTCCTCAACTTCGGCCTTAACTTCCTCTGGGGCCTCCTCTTCGTCCTCTAAACCCTGCTCCTCCTCAACTAGCAGGTTCCGCGTGGGGCACTGCACCGCCACGTGGCCTCTGCCAGAATATCTAAAACATACAATGCCTCCAGATCGCTGGCCATCAGTGGTTATGGCTTTACCCTTCGCATCCGCGGGGATACGTGAGGGTGCAGTCGTGGTGGTCTGGGGCGGAGCGGGTTTCCTAAAAGTCGAGGAGTCAGTCCGCGAAGTGAACTGCCTCGTACTAGACGATCGGAGGTACTGCTCGTACTCGAGGGAGAGCTGGAATATCTGATCAACAGTCTCCAAGCGGTGGGGAATCAGCTCTCTCTGAATGTCGGAACGAAGGCCCGCCTTGAAACGAGAGGCAGTGGCGATAGGTTCCTCTGAAATGTCACTCCTGACGATCAGCTCATCGAAGCGAGCCATGTACTCGGCGACGGTAAGTGTCCCCTGCCGTAAATTCTGTAGCTGCTCAAATAGCTAATCTCGGTATGACGCGGGGAGGTACTTATCTTTCAGTCTCTCCTTCATCTCATCTCATCTGGCAATGGGGTAGTAACCATCCCGCTCTAAGGCTCTCTCAACACTGATCCAGAATACCTTAGCTTGCCCGATCAACTTCATCTTCGCAAAACGGACACAACGTTCATCACTCATGTCGTACCACTCAAAGTAGTGGTCCATGTCCAAGAGCCAGTCATTGAAGTCTTTCGGATCTACACAACCATCGAACGAAGGTGCGTCGAGTCGGATACGACAAGTGATGTCCAAGTAGTGGCCACCTCTCTGTGGATCAGGGTAGTCCTCGGGGTAATCATCCAGAGCGTAATCGTGTCGAGCGGGTGGGGGACCACGCTCTCTCCGACCTGGAGGATAATACTCATCACGGCGGTGTTCTTGGTCACCGGGTGGGGGCACTCGATCCCTGGGGTCAGGCTAAGGTCTACGCGGCACACGGTACTCAACACGCGGAGGTAGGGGCCTTTCACGCACCGAATCAAGATGTCGTCTGGCCGGCGGGGCTGGGGCTCGGTGGTGAGGATCACGACGGTAGCGGTCTGTCGGAGGCTGACCATCTCTTGGGCGCTGGTCATAACATGGAGGAACGTCAGAATCGTCCCCTAGTGAATCGTCATGCTGTGTCGGAGTGTCTCCAGCATCCTTTAAGTGGCCTAAACGAAGGTTCACCTCTGCAAGATCATACGCACTTCGTCGAACTGGGCTCCTATGGTGTCAAGGCGACCTAGGACAAGGCGTTGGAACTCAACAAAAGCGACGTCCGAGTTTGAGCTCGTCGCTCGGTCCTCGGTGTTCTGTGGTTCTACCATGCTTACTCTAAAAGTCCTACCACTACGGAGCATGCAAATGGCCTAACCTCCCTCTGATATCAAAATGATGTAGGGGTAGGCTCGTGGTGCACGGAGACTAAGACTCTAAGTGCGGGTGCGGGGAACACACTAATACGACGCTAAATGCAATGTGACTGTCGGATAACGACAACAATTATTATAAGCAATGAAATTAAGATTATCACACAAATAATTAAAATAAAAGAGGCAAATAATTATTTTTCAGCAATTTGGCAACGGCTTCCTCCGCTCGGAGGTCCTAAGCAAGCGCATGACGAATAGGTCCACAAACAATTAATAGCATAAAAGGAAGTAACTACCACACAACCATAATCTCAGCACAATATAGATAAACACCGAATGAAAATGTCAAGTCACAGAATACAATACCATAAATGCTCACAACGTAGAGGGCTGGACCGAGGCACTGGAGGATTTGAAGGCCGGATGTAAAGACGGGCGATCGGAGGTGAAATCGATGGAGAGGCGACGGTGACGGTGGCTGCCCTCGGTGGGAAGTGGTGGTAACGGAGGGTAAAACGGCGGATCCGGCCACGAAAGAGTAGCACCGGACCGGGGCGAGTGGATCCGCTATTTAGGAGCGGATCCGGGCAAAAATGGAAGGTTTGTGCGGTGGAAACAACAGATCGGGGAGTGGTAGCACTAGATCAAAATAGATCTAGGGTTTTCGGGGCGGTGGGAAGTGGATCCACGATGGGAAGGTGAGAGGAGTGGTCGGCTAGGGTTAGAAAACCCTTGGGGTGGCCGGTTTTGGGAAGGGAATGGGGCGGAGGGGGGGATGGAATGGGGCAGCAGGCCGACTGCCTTGTACAGGAAGGGGAGGGGGCGGCGGTACAGGTAGGGGGGAGGGGGTTGGGCGGCGGAACCAAGGGGGGCTTGGGAGTGGCAGCTGCTGAATTCCAGCAGGCCGCGGTGGAAGGGAGGGAGTTTGGGGGATTTCGGTGGTGGAAAAGGGGAGGGGATGATGAAAAATGATGGAGGGGGGTAGGGGTTACCTAGGGGGGAAGTTTGGCGGCCTAGGAGTCGTCACCTAGGGTTCCACGGCATCGGCACCGAGGAGGGATCGCTGGAATCCGGGAAAGCTTTTCTCCAAATCCAACAATGAACCAATTCAGCCTCTAACACTCCTATTTATAAGAAAAAACAAGTTAGGGCATTCCCATCAACGGCTATGATTGGCCGGTGGATAAGCCCCTTAAAATACATCAAAACAAACTCAAAAAAATTAAACTAATATAGTTTTTTTACTCGCGGCGACGTCCCGGACGCAACCGCAGAGTCCGATTGGCGATCCGATCAAGCCTTCTTGCGCGAATACATGTACGTGGGTCCCGCCTTGCGGCGAACCCCTCCAGGTACATCTGATGGTTCTCCATCAGAAGGTAGATCTACTAGTGAGGTGGATATTTTATCTAGAAAAAGGAATATTGAAAGTGGGGGAAAATTTTTTCTTGAGAATCCATTATTTTTACTAATGATATATAATAGTAATGTGTTAATGCTTTCTAATTTTTTGATCTTTTGTTAAGTTTTGCATTTGAATATTTGATGAGTAATATTTAAACATGACTTTGTTTATTTGAATATTTGTTAGTTATTCATTTTTTTTTTTTTTATGTTTTAGAATTTTCATAATTATAAAAAATAAATATTTAATATACGTGTCGAATAGATAGTTTTTTTAGAATTGACGAGTCGTGTGTCGTGTAGTGTCGTGTTGCGTGTCGGTGTTGGTGCAACATAGTCGAGACCCCCTCCCTTTATGAGAGGGAATTTTTGTCGTGGTTATAAGTATCTGCGAGATCCAGGGAGGAATCACCGTCCTTCTGATGAGCCTTGTCCTCCCCCACCTGGTCGTAGAGATCGAGCCCCTCATGCACGATACGATTACGACTTTGATGATCAGTACGGTGACTACCGTGGACCACGCTGCGGGATGACTTCAGAGGAGGATGACATTACTCGACGTATCCGTATTGACGCACCCACCTTCGATGGTCATCTGGACCCGAAGGCATTTAGTGATTGGCTCATGGACATGGATCATTATTTTGACTGGTTTGAGATGAGCGACGAGTGCTGAGTGCGATTCGTCATAGTGAAGTTGATCAGCCAAGCAAATATTTATTGCTCGAGTATGGAGAGGTCTCTTGAGCGGGATGACTATTACCCCATCACCCGATGGGATGGGATGAAGCAGCGCTTGCAAGATAAATACCTCTCAACTTCGTATCGTGATCAACTCTTAGATCAACTCTACGCTCTATATCAGGGGACCCTATTCGTTGCAGATTATTTGTCCCGATTTGACGAGCTAGTAGTTCGCAGCGATATTATGGAGGAGTCCATCGCCACTTCATCACACTTTCGTGTTGGACTTAGAGCTGACATCCGAACTGATTCCCTATAGGATGGAGACGGTTGAGCAGGTCTTTCAGCTCGCGATAGAGTACGAGCACTATTTGCGCACTACTGGACCGAGGAAGATCACCTCTTGACATGATGCCACCCAGCTAGGAGGCCCCCTCCAGTCACGACCACTGCCGCCCCTCGCACTCCCGCAGATGCGACGAGGAAAGTTATTGTTCCTGGGGGCCCTAAACCTGGGGGCGTTCGGTGTTATTGATGTTCTGACCGAAGGCATTTCGCAGCGCAATGCCCAACTAGGAATTTATTGATCGAGTCCGGCGAGCCCAACACTGTGACTGAGGATATCGCCATTGGGGAGATTACATCCATCGTAAAGGACGGATCGGAGAGCGATGCTGAGAGATCGCTGGAGTTAAAAGTTCTCTACCGCATCTTCCTCATCCCACGTGTCGCGGAGGATTGGCGCCGCACCATTATTTTCTTCACATATTTCCCGAGCACAGGAGGCCCCTGCAAGCTCGTCATCGATAGTGGTAGTTGCGTAAATATTATTGCTAGGAAAGGGTTGGAGAGATGCAGCTCACGAGCGAACCACATCTGCATCCTTACCGTGTTTTATGGGTGGACAAGTCCACCATTCATGTCACACAGCGGTGCCTGGTTCCTATTCGCTTAGCGACCATTGAGGACCGGGTTTGGTGTAATGTTATTCCCATGGATGTCGTACACGGCCTTCTCGAGAGACCCTGGTTATATGATCGTGATGCTAACATGTTATGACCGATCCAACACGTGTGTATTCTTCGACAAGGGTCGAAAGATTACCCTTACCCCGACCCAGCCCAGGGATTCTCCCAAGGGCAAGGTTGAATCATCTGTTAGTACGAGATGTTTGAGACCCCTACATGTCGTGAGGAAGAGTGATTTTCTGAGAGAGAGTTTAGAGTCAAGGGTTATGTTTATTGTTGCGGCCACGATGACGACCAAGACCCCTAGCGAGACTGAGATTATTGATCCGGATGTTCGTCAGTTGATGGATGATGTCAGAGACATTATGCCCGAGGAGCTTCCTCGCTGAGGGATATCCAGCATGCTATCGATCTGATCCTTGGGGCATCTTTACCCAATCTACCACATTATCACCTGAACCCAACTAAGCATGCCTAGCTAAAACGACAAGTTGATGATCTTCTGCGCAAGAAGTTTATTCGAGAGAGTCTGAGTCTCTGTGTCGTACCAGCCCTTCTTACTCTGAAGAAGGACGAGAGCTGACGCATGTGCATTCATAACCATGTCGTTTTTCGATTTCCCGCCTTGATGATCTCCTAGACGCGGTGGTCGGTGCCCAGATCTTCTCGAAGATCGACCTTCGTAGTGGGTACCATCAGATTAGAGTTAGAGAGGAAGATGAGTGGAAGACGACCTTCAAGACGAGGGACGGCTTGTATGAGTGGCTAGTTATGTTGTTCGGATTGTCGAATGTTCCCAGCACGTTCATGAAAGTGATGACACGGGTCTTGCGGCCCTACATGTGCAAATGTTTGGTGGTATATTTTGATATACAGCCAGGACCGCACCGAGCACTTGCGTCATATTCGCCTGGTGTTCCAGCTCCTCCGGAAGGAACATCTTTACATTAACTTGAAAAAGTGCTCGTTCCTGTTCACATCCGTACACTTCTTAGGTTATGTGGTTTTTGCGTCTGGCATATCTGTTGATCTTAACAAGATCGGGGCGTTTCGTAGGTGGCCCATCCCGATGAACATTCATGAGGCTCATAACTTTCATAGACTTGACACCTTTTATAGGAGGTTTTTTTGTGCCTTCAGTTCGATCATGGCCCCCATTGCAAGCTGCCTCTACAACACGTGGATATAGCTGCGAGACACTTCGGTCAAGAAAAGACGATTGCGTTACTTGATGATCGTTTCTTTTGGCCCGGCCTGAAGAAGGACGTTACTAAGGTTGTCAGGCATTGTCGAGTCTGCCAGATCGCAAAGGGATCCCTCCAGCTCACTAGGCTATACACTCCGCTACCCGTCCCGAGAGGTCCTGATCTGATATTAGCATGGACTTTATTCTCGGGCTCCCTCGCACTTTGAGGAAGCTCGATTCGATCTTCATTGTGGTGGACCGTTTTTCTAAAATGACTCATTTTAGGCCTTGTCGAAAGACCGTCGACGCCTCTCACATGGCTGTGTTATTTTTTAGAGAGGTATTTAAGTATCATGGTCTTTCTACTTCCATAGTTTCTGATTGTGACGTGCGTTTCATGAGCTATTTTTGGAAGACATTATTATGGAAGAAGACTGGTGCAACCCTGAAGTTCTCTTTCGCCTACCACCCACAGATGGATGGATAAACTGAGGTTGTTAACCATAGTCTTTGGACACTGCTACGTTGTCTTGTTGGGGATAGTCCCTCTACTTGGGATTTTGTTCTCCTCACAGCCGAATTTGCATATAATAGCTCTGTCATTAGGATCACAGATTTGAGTTCATTCCATGTCATATTAGGGTACGAGCCTGGGAAACCTATTAACTTGGTGAATATTCCCCTTGAGTCTAGACCCAGTGAGTCAGCAGAGTTTTTCATGTAGCATGTGCAGCACTCCATGAGTCAGTCTGTAAAAAAATTGCAGCTAGTAATGATTATTATATGGATCGAGCAGACCAGCACAGACGAGAACAAAATTTTGAGGCGGGAGAACAAGTGTTGATTCGCATTCGATCTGAGAGGGTCCCACAGGGACCAACAAATAAATTAAGTGCTCGTCGAATGAGCCCCTATACGATCGTACGCCGGATTGGTACGAACACATATGAGATCGACATCCCTCAAGGTATGTGCATCAACCGAGTATTCAACGTAGAGGATCTGACTCCTTACTACGAGGAGCGCGTGTATGTGGACCCTTCCTCCACACCTCTACTTGAGCCCTCACTTCCTACAACCCCCCTACCTGAGCCTTCACCTCTCATTGCTCTCACCAGTCCCTCCTTATTACCACCCGCGGAGTCGTGCCATGAGGATCACATTGCACCATCGACGGTTCCACTGACACAGCTGTCAAACAGAGATACATTACAGTCAAGGCGCGCGCCTACAGGCGCCGGGCGCAGAGCCCGCCGCGCCTACATGAGGCGGGCAATACAGCGCGCGCCTTAAGGCTCCCAGGCGCGCCAGCCGCCCGGGCCTTTTATATTTTTAAAAAAAAAAATTTTGATGTTGGCTACTTCGCACCCGAGGCACCCCCTACTGACGACATTGGGCGCCCACTGAAATTGAGCGAATTGGGCAAATCATCGGTGAAATTGAGCAAATTGGGCTCCCAATTCCCTGACTTCTACACGAATTGGGCGTGCTCAATTTCAGACGGGTGAGATATTGTGAGCTATCTTTTTCCCCAATTTTTGTCCGTTGGCGCGCGCCTGCGCCTTGCGCCTTGCGCCTAGCGGTCGGCCTCTACACAACAGCAAAAGCCATCTACTTCTACTGCTACTTGGATTTCTGGGCGGGCGAGATCATCTTGTCCGTTGGAGCGGTCAGCCTCTACACAATGAGCTCGAGAGACTCGCCCCGCGGCTACACGAGTACTACCATTTTCACTCACCGAAGAGAAGTGCTTTCAAGTCGGGGGGAGTTGATGGCGCGCCACGCCCGACACAGGTGTATTCCCGCAGGAGGCGGTGATTCGCTGCCCAGTCAGATGATCTGAGTCAGTGGTTGCGTCCGGATCGCCGATCCGAGCCGAGTCCATATATTATTTTTATATTTTATGTTGTATTTGTAGCCCGATCGGTCTAAACAGTGTGAGCCGTCCGATTTGGGTGGTTATTTGATTTCTGATACAATAGTTATTATTCTAGGTATTAAATAGTGCAGCGGCTGAACGTGGGGATCATCAAAGGCTTGCACTGAAGTAGCAACCACTCGGTCCCTCTTCCGCCTGGTACGACGCTAGACGAGATCCCTCCTGGTGCAACTCGAGGAAACGCATCTTCCCCCTTCTCTTGTAAGTTCCGCTTCCTTCCCCCTGCGCTCACCCAGCTCTGTCGGCCACTCCCTTTCCCTGTCCGACTCGCCCACCGCCCGAAGCATGCTCCCTCCTCCTTTCCCCTCTTTCCTTCTCAATCCACCGCTGCCTGAAGCCACTCCACTCCTCCTCCACCCGCCCACTTTGAAACCACCTTCTCCCCACTCAAGTCCTCCCGTTTCCTCTTCTACACTCACGCCCTAATTCCATCCCCACCCGTCGGCCTACTTCCTTCCACAGAGCATTCCCAAATCCCCCTATTCCATTCCCCCCTCTCGCGGATCCACTTCAAATCAGTCGGCCCCGACGCTACTGCGACATTGGATGCCTCCCACACCCATCATCACCACCTCCTGCACGTGTAAATTGTTGTATGCAATTTTATTTTCTACTGTTGTTTATGTCTGCACTATACCTGTAGTGGTTCATTTTATTTGCTATTAATACCTACGCTCGTGTGATTTGCAGGGCGTATTCTGCGTGTGCTTAAAATTAATTGCACCTCCGTCGTTTGAAGAATTGAAACTTGTTTTCTTAATCAATATTTATAACTGTTTGCGCCTCTGTTAATTTCTTATAATAATTAATTACTGCTACAATTATTAGTGCGGACCTATTCCTGCATATTCATCATTCTCATCATATTAGGATTGCATCTAGTGAGTCCTCCCCGAGTCGTCCCTCCACTACATCATCAGGTCTATCAGAAACGTAATGTTGGTGTTAAGGTGCTACAAACCCCTGCCATCCCACCACAACCAATACACTCTTCTGAACCAGACTCGGATGTAGACTTCCATCAACCTTTCATACATTGGAAATGTAAGTCGACCTCTTCTACCTACCCAATTGCAAATTATTTCTTATCTGATATCACAATTTGGCTAAGGCACATAATACTTTCATCCCCTCTTTGGCTTTTGTTCATATTCCTAACACTTGGTAAGAAGCAATAGATATACCATAATGGAGAAAGGCAATGAAAGAAGAGATGTTTGCATTAGAGAAGAACCAGACCTACACTCTATCACCTCTCCTGTCCGGAAAGAAACTTGTTGGCTCCAAATGGCTATTCCTTATCAAGCAGAATCAAGAAGGTATCGTCGAGAGATACAAGATACGTCTTGTTGCTCAAGGATATACTCAAACCCCTGGTGTGGATTATCATGAGACTTTTGCGCCAGTTGCTAAAATAGAGTCTATCCGCATTATTTCATTATGTGTTTATGTCTTGGATGGGATCTTCAACAAATTAATGTTAAAAATGCAATTTTATATAGTGATCTTAAAGAAGAAGTATACATGAAGTTTCCGTCGGGTTTCTTAAAATAAAGAGCAAAGGGGAAAGCTTGTCAACTCCAAAAATCTCTCTATTGGTTGAAGCAATCTCCTTGGATTTGGTTTGGAAAAGTCCAAAAAGCCATGACCCTATTGGGATATAAACAAGGCCACTCCAATCATACCCTCAGTGTTAAGAGGAATGTTGAGAATGTGGCGGTTCTCATTGTCTATGTCGACGATTTGGAAGAAATCATGTGGTTAAAAACACGTTTATGTAAGGAGTTCGAAGTCGAAGACTTAGTAAAGTTAAAATACTTCTTTGGAATTGAAGTTGCACGATCTAACCGCGGAATCTTCATTTCTCAAAGAAAATATGTCTTTGATCTACTGGAGGAAACAAGGATGATTGATTGTGCTCTTGCAGATACCCCCACTGAAGCAAATTGCAAAATTGATGAATACAAAGATGATGAGAAGGTGAACTCCATTAGCTATCAAAGACTGGTAGGAAGGTTATTCTACCTCACCACACACACTCGCCCTGATATCGCACATGTTGGGATCCTTAGTAGTTGCATGCATTCTCCCAAACTAAGACATCAGGAAGCATTTATGGGATTGCTACAATACCAGAAGAAGTCTCTTGGTCGAGGACTCGTATTCTCTTGGAACGAGCATTTGAATGTTGAAATATATACAGACACTGATTGGGTTGGAAGCCAAGAACCGAAAGTCAGCCACCAGATATTGATCCTTTGTTGGAGGAAATCTCTTGACCTGTTGAAGAAGAAAACAAATGTAGTAGCGAGGTCCAATGCAAAAGTAGAATACAGAGTAATGTCACAGGGAGTATGTGAAGTGCTCTGTCTCAAATCTCTAATGCAGGATTTAGGACTACAAGATGAGAAACCTATACGACTATATTGCGGCAATAAAGCTGCCATAAACATTGCTCATAATCCTATTCAGCATGATCGAGCAAAGCATGTTAAGATCGATAGACACTTCATCAAAGACCACTTGGAGAAAGACAACATATGTACTTCTTTCGTTCAATCCCAAGATCAACTAACTGACATCTTCATCAAAGGCTTGTGGTGTGACATCTTCACTGATAATTTCTTCAAAATGGGAATGATCGACATATACTCCCATCTTGAGGGGGAGAGTTGAATTATACCCTATTTAAGAGTTAAATAGTCCATTGTAAAGGCACAATTATAAGGCCAATTTTCTTCCTTGTATTTAGTCTCACACCTCTAATCTTGTTTTTAGGTTCTCCTCAATTGTGGATATATAGAGGAGCAATGTAATAAAAAAATCCTTGGATTATTGAAATAACATTTGATTTCAACTCTCAACTGTCTCTTGATACGTAGTGTGCAATGATTACAGCACTCGACCGTCATTTTAGCAATGATCGAGTATTAGTATTGAAGCACACTGCTCCATGGTGATCCTGTGCAGGGCCACTAGTATTTACAGACAATATATGTAACATCCGTAAGTTTTGACGCGAAATTTATTTTAATTGTAGGGTCAGTTGCGAGTTTTGATCGAGACAGCGCGTGACAGATCCCGCGAGTTCGACAGGAGTGAACCGGCCGGCTCGAGACAGCGCGAGCCCGAGCTCGTCAAGGTAAAATGCCGAGACCGATTCGGGTGCGGGACAGGCCCGACGGTATGCCTAAGGTCGCGTCGCCGCGCCGAGTCATCGGCGGTAAAGCCGAGCTCAGCGATTGAGCACAGTGATACGCGCCCGCCGAGCGAGTGCCCCCTATGTTTGTCATAATTGTTGCCCTTTTGGTCTGCATAGTGAGAAGGTTGTATATTGGCGCATTTTATTAGGACCCAAGGGTTAGTAACGTTGCGCGGCGCCCGGCATTTGGCTAAGGAGGGGAAGCGCTCGTTTATACGCCGGGCCCTTGGCCTAGTCCTTGTTTCCTCTCTTTTCTTTGTCACTTTCTCGCAAGGTGTGCGCGGCCACCCCTAGCATAGGGTGGGTTGCGTATCGCGTTCATTAATTTGTGATTTATTTTAGTCAAATTATAGAAAATTAATTGTGCGGAGTTTTGGGGTGCATAGGGTGGGTTGCAAGCAAGAAAATAGTTTTGGGGTGCCAATAGCAAGTTCTCACCCCCTCTCCTCATGCGGTTATCATCAAAACCGCATACCCGATAGATTTTAAGACCCGCAAGCTATTGTTTTCGGGAGAAAACCCGCACGCCTCTCGTTCTCACGGGAAAAAGCCGCATAACCGCAGTCGACGATTTCTCCTGTTCCGCAAGCCGACGCACGAGCCCGCCGCCTCCAGGTTCTTTCTGCCGCCCGATCCCCCTCCAGTTCTCATCGCCGACTTCTCCTCCTTCCTCTACGGGCGTCGGTGGGTGTTCTTCTTCCTTCCTTGGCCATGGAAGAACCGATTTTAAACCCTAACCGGTGGAAGTTGAACGTTTGGTTCCGGTGAGTTTTATTTCTCCATTGTCTCTATTCCTTCATGGAAATCATTTGATTTGGAAGTTATTTTAAACTAGGTTTTCATCCTATTGCCCTAATTAGGTTTTGGAGTACGGAATCCACCGCGAAATTGGAGTTGGGCGCATTGAGAGCCTCAATCACTCCCTCGTAAAGGTAATACACTATGTTAGCCTTCGATTTTGGGTTACCATATCATTTTTGGAATTTTTCCAACGAAAACCCTAAGGGGGAAATATGTGAAGTAGGGTTGTCTTGGATTGCAGGATTTTGGTGGCCTCGGGGCAAGGTTCTGCAAGTCCCCAGCAGTCAGATTTCCTTCGGAAAATCAAATGTCGTCGCGCTGAGTGTACGAGCGCCGCACCACCACTGTAAGAAAACTTAATTTCTATTAGTTAGACGTAGCAAAAAAAATGTATTTTGTATACGCATGTGTAGGTTTTGTACAAGCATCATGACCATGCATAGAAATGTGTGGTGGTAGAAAAACGGTCGCGAAAAATGTGTATGATGACACCCTTCTCCAAGGCCAAAGTAGTCAGATCATGAACAGTAACGTTAGGTACAAAATCTTTACCCGTGTACATAAGCTTGGAATTTGTCCAACCAAGGACGTGAATGTCCCTTTCTATTCGACCACGAGAAAGTCAAGGGTCGCTCAGTAGTACACCAATAGAGATGTCCCAAGCAGAGTAGCATCAGACAAAAAAAGTCAGTAAGCACACATAAGTCTTTTCGTGTTAGGTAGAGGCGCACTACCTTTCTCATAAGGCATATGGTACTATATGAGCAGTATAGTCTTGAGAGTTGACTCCCCTTTGAGACAGTTAGTAGATTCGAGACCGTGTCCGCGCGACATTAGAACAATTGAGTTCGTAAGATGGTCTCGGGTCGTCAGTTTCAGATGCGCGTTAGGAGCTACTCTGCCTAGAGCCTTCCAAGTAGATGTGCAGGATATAAGCCACCAAGAACTCAAGTATAGACCTGACGTGAGACAGTACACTAGTTAGTGCGCCAGGACTTGGGTAGTGAACTGAAAGTCACAAACACAGAACAAGTAGAGGTATTGACCAGGAAGTGTTGCGAAGACATGCATAACATATAACATAAATGTTTTTAATGCACAAAACTATTTTCTAAAGACATGCATTCATCATATGAGAAAATATTTTTAGTGTCACTAGGAGGAGTTGTTTTTCCTTACTTTGACCCCCCGTGGGCAATGTTTTTACAGGTGACCCAGGTGGGAAACTACGCCTAGGATGAGCGTTAAGTGGAGTCAGTTTGTAGTTGCTTTCACTTTCAGCTTTCTCTATTTTAGCATACACTTGTAGTTGTGGACAAAGTACCTTGTTAATGTTTTATATGTCTTGTACCAGACTTATAGTGTTATTTCAGATTTTCAGTCATTTCACTTCTATTCGTGTTTAGTGACTCTGTGAATCCAGATATGAGGTATGTGGTTACCCTTAGTTTACTTTCTTAACTTCCATTGTAAGTTTTAAATTCTTAGTAGATGCTTCTTTTTACTTGCTGCATACTAGTTTTAATACTGTTTTCTAGTTCTCTTTATATCGCTGACCCGGCCGGATGACTGATTATTGTAAAACTGGGAAGGGGTGTTACAATATATGTACTTTTTTTTTGCTAGCCAAGTGCATCAAAAATCCACGCAATCCGTTAGGTTTGAGAAATTAAAATTAAATGACTCTGATTCATTTGTGGTGATATTGGACCCATCTCATTAGCACTAGTTCTAAGAAGTGCATGCCAGCTGTTGTATCATCAGTTTATTTATGAAGGCTTATTGATTCGTGCTTCAATGCCTTGATGTTTGTTTGCATGCTTCTGATTGAATGAGCATAATGGTTCGTGGTTCTGTAAGAATATAAGTGTACCTTAGGTTGTTTTCTACAAATTGGGTGCAAATTTTTTTTCTAGAAGTATAGATCATCTACTTAGTATAATGAAATAAGAAATAGTAAATTATTCAGAAGTCATTTTCTTTATTGATCGTCTAGAGTCACAATGAATTATCAGGATGACTAACTTAAAAATAAACTAGGGCGAAAACTTTATGTACAAGTAAATAACACTCGTAACAACTAACAAAGCATCTAAAAAAGCACCAAATAATAAAAGGAATTAATTTTGATCGTGCATCTTGCAACAAAGCAGGGTAAGGTTTGCCATGAGTAAGATTTTGAATTCAAGTTCTGCATTGCTTCTTGCTACAATTGAATGATTCTTGCTTGGCTAACAAGATTTCCTGAAGCTCGTGTGCAATATCATGTAGCGGAGCTTCTATCATCAACTGATCCACCCTGTTGGCAATTTAGCATTATTAAATTAAATTCCTCCACACTTATATCTTCACTCTTACCAAAAAAATTCTTTACTCTTACCAAATAATATTTTTTTTTTCGAGGAGGCCTTCGGGTATATAAGAATTTGAAAATATTTTAATTCTCTAGGTGGACTTCAGGTATATAAGAATTTGATCCGCATTTTTTAAATTAAAGTCGTATAAATTTGTCGAAATGTTTCGCATGCTAGTTTACTTGTATTCATGGAGTACTGGAAGTATTTTTATTTAACTATCTTGCTGATATAAATACTCAGATGTAATGATGAAAAAAACTAACACCGGGGCAAATACAATACAATTGGTATATCAATGTTGCAGCCTTCGTTTATGTATCTGGTTATACTACTAGATGCTATATGTTCTTTACACATTGTTTTTTAGAGAATGCATTTCTTTATGCAGTTTTATATATTCAACATGTTTGTGGAATTAAAATTTATTATTATTCTTAATTTCATTTATAATTTCAATGTCTAGATTTTTTTTTGGTACTCTCCAGTGTCTCTGTCAACACTTCCAATTCAAATATGTTTGTTTCTGGTTCATGTGATGCAACTGCTCGAGTGTGGGATACCCGAATCGCTAGTAGGCCAGTGCGGACTTACTATGGCCATACAGGGGATGTTAATACTGTGAAGTTTTTCCCAGATGGGCAAAGGTTTGGCACAGGTTCCGATGATGGCACATGTAGGCTTTTTGATATGAAGACAGGGCATCAGCTTCAAATTTATAGTCAACAGTATGGAGAAAATGATGATATCCCTTGTGTCAAATCTATAGCTTTCTCCATATCAGGAAGACTACTGTTTGCTGGATACTCTAATGGTGATTGTTATGTCTGGGACACACTGTTGGCCGAGGTATGGTCTTTATTTTTGATAAAGTGCAAAGTACTTGTGTTTTGATATCTATCTATGTTGTATAGAAAGAAAAAAAAAATGGTATGACACCATCAAACTCATCGCAACCGTGCAATTGTGCAAAAGACAACTCGATTGAGGCGTCACATATCCGACTCACATTTCCGTCACCGAGCACGTGTGCACAAGGGACCCATGTTTTTTCCTCTAATATTGAGAATTTTATCTCATTTTTTAATATATATCTTAGGCCCTTTCATCCATGTTCATTTGGTTTGGGTTAGATGCATGGTTTCTAGCGTTGCATAAGGTTATAATTAATGTTATACATTGCAACTTGTTTTTATAAAAAATTTCATTTGAACAGTAAGTGCCATCAAATTTTGGAAAACTTTAAGTTTCTTCCACATTCCTTTACATGCAATAGTTTGGCTCTTTTTGGGATAATAGTGGTTGTAGAAAAGGTTATATTCCCACTGCCACTGTTGTTTTGCAGGTTTTTTGACGCAAGATGAATTTATAAGTTGTGAACTTCCAATGCTTTAACCCTAAAGGCAACACACTTGAGCTTGCGGTGAATGTGATTGACTGACGGCGACCCCTAAAATATGCAAATGAATACAAGCACATGATCCAATAAACTAACAAAGGATAACCCTTATGCGATGACTCAATTATGCGAGTATTTTCCGACGCACAATTAATTAAACAACTTAATTTTAAAATCTCATGCAAACGTAATAATTGATTACAAATATTGCAATGAAAGTAAGCAGATAACAATTACAAGTTAATTGAGAGTGCACTGAAATTAAAATGCGAAGCGAATAAATCTTTTGCACGCCAGTAAAGATACGCAACAATCAAATTAATTTGTGCCAAATATTACTAACATTGTTACAAATATTGAATGATAAGCAGATCTGAATTGAGAGTGCAATTAAATTTCGAAGCGAATAAATCTTTTGCGCGCCAATAAATCAAATAATTTGAAATATTACTAATATTGTAAAGTAAGCTAACAATTACAAGATGTAAAATTAAATTTCGAAGCGAATCTTTTGCGCGCCAGTAAAGATACCAACAATCAAATTAATTTGTATTCTAACAATGATGCTGTTAATAAATGTGATGTAAAATCTCACCAAGTTGGGGAAGCTCCAATGTTGTCGGTGAATGTCTGGGAGTGAGTATACTGTTGTGTGGGGGGGGGGAACTGTTTGGTGGGTTGTAATGCTGTAGGAGGGTTGTGGCGGCTGGTTGAGGGTGTTTGGTTGTGGATATTAGTGGGGGGGGGGGAACAATGGTTATTCAGAGGGGTTTTGGGGTGGTAAAGGTTGCAGCAGGATGGATGAGGTTGGTAGAAGGTTTTGGAGGCGGTGGTAGAGGGCTGGAGGAGTGGAGAAGACAGTATAAATGAAGGGGAGGGGCTGGTTGGGACTTACATAGTCGGTGGAGGCTGGTAGAGGGTTGGAGAGGTGGAAGCAGTCGCCTAGAAGTCTTCACGTGGGCATACAAGGCCATAGGAGGCTTGGAGAAGGTCGGGGAGGCAGTTGTTGGTGGATGGAACGGCGGCGGAAGGGGCGTCACACCCCTGGAGGAAGAAACCCACGACGCCGCGCCATGGGAAGACCTTCGGCATCACCCCTGGCGGAAGGGGAGGGTTCCCTGTTTTTAACCTAAACTCTCGATGCCCCAACATTACGGCTGCTGGTAGAATATAGGAGGGGTAGGTTAAGAATATCCAACGGCCACGACCGGCCAATGGGTATTTTAATATAACTCTCAAAATACAAGTCTAATAACATAAAATAAAATACATAAAAATGTGAAAAATCGCGACAAACGCGATGACAGTCTCCGTTCATCCATCCGAGGATCCAAAAGTCGTCGATGTCCATCAAGTTTGATTTCCCAGTGGTGGGAAAAGTGATTCTGTCAAAAAGGTGTTTTCAATACTTTTTGGAAACATTTTCCTTTTCAAGAGATGCTAAAGCTCAACAGTGAATCCTCCCACTTTCAGAAACGCTAAAAGGAGCTTTTTATGTTTTCAATTTTCTGTTCTCGCAGAACTACATCTCCATTCTTCTCTTACTTTTTTTACAACAATATTTTTAACACAACTCTAATCCCACCACTGTTTTTCCATTGTCACTACCGTTCCAAATTGAGCCTTTTTTTTCATTACAAGAGTTTTGATCCATTACGTCTTTTTTTGTATAGAGAAATACATCCAAAACTCTGTTCCATTAGCCTATATTTAATTAAGAAATTAATTTTTGTACAAAACTAAGTCTGTATTTTTTTGGTCATCTCAGGTAGTTCTGAACTTGGGGTCTCTGCAGAATTCGCATGAGGGTACCATAAGCTGCCTAGGTCTGTCTTCGGACGGCAGTGCCTTGTGCACTGGAAGTTATGACAAAAAATTGAAGGTTAGTTATCACTTCTTATCTAGCAAGACATAATCCTGTTTTCAGTTTATCCAACCTTGTATGATATAGTTATATCTGTTTTCCAGGCTACTGTATTATATTTAATTGTGAAAATGCCTCTCAATAAATGAAGGTTTATTGTTTAGTAAAGCAATTTCCCCTTCTCAATTTTCATCTCATTACCAGTTTGTGTCCCATGACTATGGATGCATTTTTATCATACTTGATTAGGAATGATGTCAGTCATTCAAGTGATCCGACCTCAAATTGTGATCAAAGATTTCAATTCTGACTGGAGACAAGTTCAAAAAATCACAGTTGAAAGCGATAGGTTTCAGTTCAAGTTAATTTGAGCCCAAAATTATTAATTTATAAAAAACATAAAACAATGTTCTAGATTACTGACAACATATTTGCATTTTAGATTTATTTATTAAGTTTATTATGAAATATGTTATATATTCAATTATTCATACATTCATGTTCTCTATTTACACATGAGTGCGAGCGCGCGCGATCGCACACAAGTATATATATATATTTATATCTTATGAGTTATGAATACATGTGTATGTCTATATCATATCCGAATAATTATTTAGTGAGCTTTGAGTTTCAGGCATTAATATTGGCCCAGTACTAGATATTGAAAAGCCAACATTAAGTTCACTAACTTCAACTTGTAGTTTTAGTATTTTTTTTGTACCAATGCAAAAATGCCAGCATTTGAGGTAAGACTTGTAATTAGTTAGGAGGTTTATTCTTCTGCTGTAATTGGCTAGTTTCATCATATTTTTGTAAGCTCTCCATAACCCCTGCTTGATCTTAATTTTATATAAGCTGTGTCCTCAGTATATGGCAACCTGCTTTGCTTAAGCCAGGCATTACCAAGTTATCATCAATTCCTTGCTATACTATCTGTATTTTTATTCAGTGATAGGGGCATTAACAAAACAATCTCGAGCGGTAACTCGCCGGACAATTTGAGCATCGACACAACCCTCCAACACATTGCTCTCGTCGACGCTTCTCTCGACTCCCGTCGATCCGTTGCGCGTTGCGCCTCTGATCCGACTCGCCTCATCACCGCAAGCACAGGAGTCAATCTTCGCCCATGCCGTCCGCACGTTTTTCCTTCTGCAGCGAACCGTAGCGCCTGCACCATAAACAACTGATTCGGCAGTCCCGAGCCTCCCGCCTTCAGCAATAAACCCACGCCTGCCCCTTTCCTTTTTTCTGAGACATAATAGGACATTCAATTTTTTTTCTCCTATATCGAGCCCTGTGCAGTCACATACGTTGCACCCTTCCCTCTTTGAAATTTCCTCCCATAACCTGACTCTCACGACAACTCCCAACTAGCTGCTTCGGAGGATTTTGTTCGCCCAATCACCCACTCTTTATCCCGTGCTACTTCTGCCCACACGATGACCGACTCTTCAAATTTCATGGTGGCTCGTCAAGATTTCAGGACCTCCATCGAGACTTGCTTTTGGAAAGCTGAAACATGTTATCGGAATGATATGGTCTCCCTCACCATCATGCTTAATGAGCTGACCCCCACACTTCCCGTGGTCACCACCCCACCTACGAATCACACCAGGAGCAGTCAGGCGCCACCGCCGTCACTGATCCACCACGAGCCACCGACTTTCATCCTCCCGAAAGTGGTCATGCTTCCGCGTTATACTAGGTTGGAATTCCGCACCTACAACGGTAAAACTGATCCATTGGCCTGACTCACCAAGTGCGAGCAATTCTTCGGCCACCAACAAACTCCGTCCGCTGATCGACTTCCTCTTGCCTCTTTCCACATACTCGACTCAGCTTTGCTTTGGGCCACTCGTCTCCTCACCGACCGACCAGATCAGGCATAGGAAGACTTCAAGAGGTATTGCAACCTACGTTTCGACCCTCCCAACCGCCCCCCCCCCCCCCCCCCCGTGCTCTTACGATACTTCGTCAAACGGGCTCGGTAGATGATTACTTGGAACAGTTTCATCTCCTCCTAGCACACGTCATGCTTTCTCCAGCGATGCAGGTCGCCATCTTCATAGCCTGGCTTCAAGATCGCTTGCAACTTGATGTAGAAATTGAGGTCCCACCAGACTTAGTGATTGCTATAAGTTTGGCCAAGCTATGCGATCACCGCCTCCAGTTGGCACGGGAGGCCTACTTGTCCATTTGACATCAACACTCAATAGGGGCGTATCGAAGTTCCTCCCGCCCCGCCAGTCTGCCTATTATCACGGGCCAAGATGTTGGATCACCGCGATCATAGCTTATGTTTTAACTGCAACGCGCAGTACACTCGTGGACACAGGTGCAAAAAGCTTTTCTACCCGCACGTCGAGAACTCTGACGAGGACATCAGATGAAGCTCGTCCTAGCGTTGATCTCCCTTGAGCTTGAGGTCAAGCTTGTTTTGGAAGGTTGGAGTGATGTTATGGGCAATATGCTCAATTAATTATCGTATTTATTTATGTATTTTGCCTTCTAGTGTCGGGTTATTTATAGTAAAGCCCATGTATCTTCTATTTATGAGACCCAAGGGGTCTTGTATGAGGTATGAATGAAAGTCTTAGTTTTTGTCCCCTCTTGTGAGATAATTGATAGCTCTCTTCTCTAGATGAGCAATCCCCTCCTAGGCAGTCGCGATAAAGCTCCATTGTATCTTCCACCATCATCATCTCCGATTCCGGTCACTATTCCGGTGAGTTACCGCTATTACGGAAGAAAGATCGTAACATTATCATTAATCATATTGGAATTCATTCCTTGCTCAAACGATTTGATTGAGCAGGGTTTGGTCGTACGCTGACTTCTCCAATCTACACTAAAGTTAATCTTGTTCTCTCATTTCAATACGGGATCAATTCCTTGATTGTGCTTCTATTTTGACGTAAAATTCTTAGCTCAATTGCAGGGTTTGGTTCTAGATTGGCTTCTCCAATCTCATTTCAAGTTAATCTTGGGTGTCTCTCTATGAAGCACCGGTACGGGTACGAGTATCGGGTACGAGTATCAGGTACGAGTATTGGGTACGATACGTATCCGACACGGTGGTACGTGAAAATTAAAATAATATGAATACAGGTACGTTTGGGGAACATCGTAATTAAAATTGACTTATGTAAATACTCATGCAATATGTCCATGTATATGCATATGTATATAATAAAGAAGCAAAATAATCAAATTCTTTATAGTTTTAACGAAAAAAAGATACTTATATCTGAAACATATTTTGTTACTATTATAAACAAACACCACTAGTTGCATTTATGGTTCACAATTTTTTCTTTTCTAAAATACACAGAAATATTTTGTTTACTTTAGAAAAACATACTCTCTCACAACATGCAAAATGATCTTGGCAAGTCCAAGTGTATATACAGACTAGAATAACATGTGTATCCGTCATGTATCGGGTACGTACCGGTACCGGATACATATCTGGTGCGGGTGTGTGGCCCTCAAGAAAGTATCGGTGCTTCATAGGTTTCTCATTTCCAATTTGGGCTCAATCACTCCGAGAAATGATCTGATTTTGGTTGTGCTTTTATATTCTAAGTGAAATTCTTAGTTCAACTAATCTTTGCATGAGTATTCACTTTCATTGTTGAATCTATAATTCCTCTTTTTAGAGATGTATGTTAGGGCTTAGGTTAATAGCACGATTGTGCAAAACCTCGACACTCCATGTCACTTAGCATTTGAGCTTACCTAGGGGCATTAAAGCTTACCTAGGGTTCGAAGGTTTTCTGAAAGAGAAACCACTGTGTCATCACTCAGGTGCCCAAGCCAGCACCAATGCTTGGTGTTGAGTTCAAGGAACCCCATTGCCAGTCGGCAATATCCTTAGCGACCTCTTCAGTAACTCCATCTTCTGCCCTATTTGTGATGAACTCTCAATCAAAGATCTAACAGGCTCCAGCAGCACGCTCCAGACACCTCTTCCTCCTTATTGCTTCCCCATCCCTGCCTACCACAACCCCTCTCTTCCATTACAACCTCATAACTATCTAACCTTCTCGGCCCACAGCTGACCCCACTCTCCAGTTGTGCTCACCTCCTCCCCCTTCAGTCACAAAATCACCATTCCCTTTTACAGACACAAATACACTCTTATCTCCCTCGCTACAATCGCCAGCCACGGCTACCTCCCGAGTATATTCATATAGTTTGATATCTTCGAATGCCAAAAGAAGAATATGAAAACTTTAAAGGAAGAAGAGATTTTAAACTTAAAAGAATGAAGTTTATCAAAAAAAAAAGATAAATAGAGTGCCTTTTACCATTTGTCAGCGAATCATGTCATATGATCACCTTTGGAATAGAATATTTTGTGTTCGTGACTAAAAATCTCTTCTTCTTTTCTATTAATTCATATTCTGATAAATGGATTATGATTTGCAGACTTCTCTATGATATATCTCATATTATTATCATTTTATGGATTGCTACCGTGTATTAGAAGGATCGAGATAGTATATTCACTATGCTAAAATGGTAAAAGGCAGTAGTGGAGTGATGATAATAATACCAAATGTTGCAAATCATTTATCATAGTTGAGCATTAATATCATACTTCTCTTAGGCATTAATAGTGGAGTGAGACATATTATCATTATGATTTGCATCATTTATCATAGTTAAGCATTAATATCATAGTTAAACCAAATGTTGCAAATCATTTTATGTTTCAGCATAGTTAAGCCAAATGTACTTGAAGTGCCTAAGAGAAGTATGAGAAAAGAAAATTTAGTTGCTTTTTTATACTTATGTTATACCCACAATTTGAAAATAAAATATACCTGTGTATTTATGACTGGTAAACGTAAATCTATAAATAGTTAATTATATGCCCCGAGACGAATGTTGCGAGTGAAACCTAAGGAAACACTAGTGGAGTGATGACTGAAATCCCATGAAGGCTTAGGGATAACACAATGCGCATGCAATTATATTCCGACGAATAATTACAATTAGCACCGACAATTATTAAAGTCTCGCGTAAACAACCACCCGTGAGATTGAAGTGATAGATAAACTAACAAATCTCCATTTAAAGAGTTCTTCAATCAAATTTTAAATGAATAAATCTTTTAAATATAATAAGTCGTGGGTAAACACATTAATATCCATAACCATATATTTTTCATCAAATAAACAACACGGAAATATTAACTTCACATATGTACTTACATGAGAAATAGGAGAATGGGGATCAAAATTGGTGCCTGATTTGGGGACTGGGCAACAACTCCACATCAAACAAGTTTTCTGGAAGGGGGCGGGAGGGCAGTTAGCTTCCAGGAAATGGGACTTTGGGCGCTGGACAGATTGTGTAGAAGGCGCAAGGGGTTGGTTGGGGTTCCTATGGCTGGAAAGAGGGTTGTTGCGGGTCACTCGAGGCTCTTGGTAGACCGGTTTAAATTGGACCGTCTTAGCTCTTGAGCGGTCGAGCGTGCAAACAGTCAAAGAGAAAAGAGTCGGTAGGAAAGAAGGTTTTTTATGTGGAAAATCCCGGAAATGGGTGAAAAATTACGCAGCCGGGATTGTGCCGACCGAACTTCACTATTTATTGTTTTTGTACAAAGCTCTTTGAGAATGCGAGAGTGACAGATTACTCCTCGTTACAATTTGAGGGGAGAGAGAGAAAGGCGTGTTCAGAGGGTGACATGTCACCGCTCATGAAGCTAAATGATTGTCTTTGTTCGCGGTGAAGAGCACGCGTTCTGGGGACTTGGTGGGCTTCTTCTTGTGCTCAGAGGTTGGAGCAAAGAATGCTTGGGGTTGACGGACGGGCGCCGAGTGCTGAGAGTGCTACATGCAGAAGGCTCGCGGAAGGGAGCTTGATGGTGGAGGGTGATCTTCCAATGATCATCGAAGTGTTTGAAGATTTTCAAGGGCGTCCTCGAAGGCGAAGGAGATTCCTGGTGGAGCTCTCAAGCGCGTAGGAGTAGAAGCAGAGAAAGAGAAAGGTGGAAATGAAGGAGAGAATGAGGTCCTATTTATAGGCCCCAGGGGTGATTACGGTGGTTACGCGGCTATCCGCAAACCATAACCAATCACTATTTGCAAACCAATTTAGTATAGTTCACGCTGCACATTTTTATAATATTTTTACTATGCACAAATCGATATAATTTCGGATATTTTCACGCACCCATAATTGGTGGTTATGTTAGTGGTTATGCAGATAATTACCCAGATATCGGACGGTGGAGATCGTGTAGGGACGATTGGACGGCAGAGGAACGGTGAGGGCCGACCGGGTAGCCGAGCGGGGACTGCCCTTGCGGGGGCCGGCCTCGCTGAGGTCGCCCTTGCGGGGATAGCCGAGCGGGGGCCGGGCGGAGGCCCCCCTTGCGAGGGCTGCCAAGCAGGGGCCGGCCTCACGGGTGGCCGGGCGGTCGAGCAGGCGGACAGGCAGAGGCCGCCCTTGCGCGGGCGGGCCGAGCGGGGGCCGGCCTCGCGGACGGCCAGGCAGAGGCCGCCCTTGCGCGGGTGGCCGAGCGGCGGGTGGCCGCCCGCCCTCCCAATGGTCATGCACATGGGGTGCATGGCCGGGGGCCGGCCGGCCGTGAGAGGATGGTGCAACGGTGGCGGTTAGCGCGGCAGGGGGATCACGCGCACGGCGGTTTCACACATGGATCGGTGTGCGGATCGCGTGTGAGACGGTTTTTTTTATTACCCCCCTTTAAACTAGTGGAGGAGCGGGACTTTCGTCTATTTGCAGCCCGTAATTCCTATAAATTGAGGGAGACCCCATAAAGAGTATTTAGATGAGGAGGTGGGCTGTCGACTGACTGGAAATGTGGAGGGAAGGGGAAACAAGCCACTGAATGACCCGTTATGCCGTGCTGGAGGTGGGATATTGAGGTTGGGGCCTTTGGGAGTTGCCAGCTGGGGGAATGGAGGCTTGGAGGAGGGTGGTTACAGCACCTGAATGGGGCGGCATTCCTCTCTGTACATGGGTACTTCTGAGAGATTAGACGTGGTTATTGGTAGTTTTGGTGGTTTATTGGTAGTTATTGAATGGTGGTTTGGGAGATGGTTTGCTGAGATTATGGATAGTTTCAGTTAGTTGGTAATTGTTGACTGGTGGGAGGGAGTTATGGGTAGTTATATGTGGGAAGAAAGTAGTAACCTTGGCTTCAACGTCAAAGATTTACGGAATCCGCACCGTGGGACGGCCTATCATTTTTGTCCTAAATCTCTGATGATTGAAATCAGCTCCTTGGCTTATATTTTAGGCAAAAAGCGACAATTTTTTACGGGAACGACGAATAAAGATGTACTGTACATATACATCTACATACATACAACGACAACAACACTCAAGCCTTTATCCCACTATAGTGGGGTCGGCTATATGGATCCTTTGTCGCCATTGTGCCCTATCTTTAGTCAAAATCTCACTAATGCCTAAGTACATCATGTCTTTCCTTATAGTTTCATTCCAAGTCTTTATCGGTCTACCCCTCCCTCATTTAACATGCCTAGTGACTGGACTCTCACAATGCCTAACAGATGCTTCTAATAGTCTCCTTTGTACGTGTCCAAACCATCTTAGTCGAGCTTCGCATCTTCTCTGCAATTGGTGATACTCCTGTCTTATCTCTGATACATTCATTTCTAATTTTATCCAGTCTCGTGTGTCCACGCATCCACCTAAGCATTCTCATCTCCGCAACTCTCATTTTTTGCTCATGTACACAATTCATTGCCCAGCACTCAGAATCATAGAGCATCGCTCGTCTAATTATTGTACGGTAAAACTTGCCTTCAAGTTTTAATGATACTTTACGATCACATAGATCCCTAACGCATCTCTCCACTTCAACCAACCCTCTTGGATTTTGTGTCACATCTTTATCAATACCTCAGTCGTTTTGAACTATCAATTCAAGATATTTAAAACACTCACTGCGGGAAATATCTTGATCGCCCAACTTAATAACGAAGTCATCCGTCCTTGTACATATACATATACATCTACATATACATCTATATACATATCCATATTCATATACATCTACATACATTTATATATATATATATATACATATATACATTTATATATACATATATATAGGGTTAATTACCGGATCTCCCCTACGAGTTTGCATAATTACAGATGCCTCCCCTCTATGTTATCACCCTTCTGTCCAAAATTTTCATTGTATATACCTGTTACGGACATTCACAACGAGGTGCGTTCATAGCGGGTATACAAACGACGATCACAACATGCGGCGGAGACGGCGGACTGGACTGGTGCCAATGAGGAGGAACCTCTTGAATGAGCGGGGCCGGCCAATGAGGAAACTTAATATTTAGTTCCTATTGTGTGTTTTGTTGTTTTAATTTTTTTTTTTTGATATGTTGCTATGTTATGTCTAGACCCCCCCCCCCCCTCTCTAATATAAAGGGTTGATCATGTACTTGTAATGTCATCTCGGAAGTGTATGCAAAGGGCTGCTCCCTTGTTTTCTTCTCAACCCTAATCTCTTCTTCTCCTCCTCTTGCCACCGGCTCCCCCCTAGTCCGGATTTCTTCTCAACCCTAATATTTGGTCCGACCTGCCGCTCTGCCTGCTGCAAGCCGTCGGGGTTCCATCTAATCCCGTGTCGTTGTTTTCTATTCGCGCCCTTGCCGCTCTCGCCGCTCGATCCCGTGACAGCAACCAAGACTCATTTCTACGACTCGGCCACCGATCCGCTCCTTCCTGCGACGAACAACAAACTCGCGATCCGCGACTCCTTGCGACGGACAGCAAACCCGCGACTCGGGCGCCGATCCACAACCACCACCAATCCGCCGGTATCGGCTGCTTCAGTCGGCCATCCACAACTCTTTCCGGCGCTTTCTCCAGGCCTCCGCGACTCCTTCCTGCGTCTTCTCTCCTATGGCTCCAACCACACGGGCTCACGCGGACTTTCTGCCCGTCGAGACCCCTGACGACAGCACCGAGCGCCACCTCGACGCCCACGACTCTCTACTTACCTCCATACAAACCATGCTGCAGGTCATTCTTGCGCGCATGGACGCTTGGCCCGCCTCTCCGGCATTCGCCACCAACGGCAGTTGCGCCTCCTTTACCGACGAGGGCTCACTCCTTGGACCACCACCCCCGCCAGCCATGACCATCCCTCTCTTGGGGCGCTGGTCTCTCGTCCTCAAAATTCCGCATTTATCCGGCACCGATCCCATGGGGTGGATCGCCAAGCCGGAACAATACTTCGATCTCCACCTCACACCCGAGGCAGATAAGGTGGGCACCGTTGTGGTCGGCCTTGATGGATCCGCTCTGCATTGGGCGCGGTGGCTCCGCCAATCCCAGCCCCACATCTCTTGGGGGAACTGAAGCAGGAAACTGTCCAGCGATACGATCCACTCTATGCTGGTTCCGCCGTCGAGCGCCTTTGTAGCATCCGTCTGATGATCGGTCTTGATGCCTACATCGACGAGTTCGTAGCCCTAGTGACACATGTTCTCGGCCTTCCTTCGGACCATTACTTGGGTTTCTTCATGCAAGGCCTCCTTCCGCAGATCCGTTCTCGCCTACGCACACCATCCACGGACAGTCTCTGAAACGCTCGATCTAGCATGTGTCGTGGAGGCGGACCTCTTTACTCGTCCGTTGACCGCCACGGTGCCCCCTCCTCCTCAGCCGCCACCACCGCGGGACTTCAGTTCGCGTCCACCTCGCACTGGCGGGCCTCGGTCTTGGAGGCCCCCGGCCACCCACCGCCTTTCTAACTGGGACTACAACGAGCTCAGGAAAAAGGGGCTCTGCTTCAGGTGTCAACAACCGTATTCTCTCAATCACGAGTGCACCGTGAAAGAGTTTCATGCGATCATCGGAGACCTTGGGACTGAAATCACCTTGGAGGACTTTGAGGCGCTTGAGATCTCCGACAAGCCGCAACCCCTGGAGGTCGACGGAGCCACCTTCAACCGCTTGGATCTTCCCTGCTTCTCGGTGAGCAGCATCATCAGGCCTCGGACAATAAAGTTGTCCGGCCTCGTCCAGGGGCAATCGGTTCTCATTATGATCGACAGCGGCGCCAGCCACAATTTCATATCCTAGCGTTTGGTTCGGCAACTCTCCATCCCATGTACACCATGGCCGGACTTCATTGTTTGTTTGGGCAACGGCCGCCCACGTCCGACCGCGGGTTCGTGCACTGTCGTATAGGCGACCTTGGGACCTTGTTCAGTCACGGCAGATTTCTACGTATTTGAGTTGGGCGGTGTTGACATCATCTTGTGTGTTGCATGGCTAGCGACGTTGGGCGACGTTTGGGTCAACTGGGTCGAGATGTCTATGCAGTTCCTTTGGGAGGGGTCACCCTGCCACCTCGTCGATGACTCCACCTTTCTTCGCACACTGGTTTCCTTCCGTGTCATTCAACGTACAACCGATGTGGCATTCTCCGTGTGGCTTTGGCAGCTTCAGACCGAGTCGACGGTTTCCCCAGTGCTCCATCCCGACCTTCGTTGTCTCCTCGAGGATTTCCCCGACGTGTTTATGGCCCCCTCGGGCCTGCCGCCGATGCGGGCCACGAACCATGCCATTCAGCTGCAGCCCCACACTTCGGCCGTATCAGTCCTGCCTTATCGTTATGGGCATGTCTAGAAGGATGAGATCGAACGTTTGGTGCGGGAGATGCTCATGTGCGGCCTCATCCGCCCCAGTGCGAGCCCGTTCTCTAGCCCGATCCTCCTCGTGCGCAAGACGGACGGGAGTTGGCGTTTCTATGTCAACTACAGGGAGTTGAACAAGGTCGCGGCCCCATACAAATATCCAATTCCAGTCATCCAAGAGCTGTTGGACGAGCTCCACGGCGCCGCCTTCTTCACGAAGCTCGACCACAGGGCGGGGTACCACCAAATTCGGGTTCGGCCGGAGGATGTACCCAAGACAGCGTTTCAGACGCATGATGGGCACTACGAGTTCCTGGTCATGCCCTTCGGGTTGACCAATGCATCGCCCACCTTCCAAGCTACCATGAACATCTTCCGAGCGGTACTCCGTCAACACGTCCTTGTTTTTTTATGATATTTTTGTGTATAGCTCAACCTAGCAGGAGCACTTATGTCATGTTCGTCGCACGCTCGAGACGATCCGACGACATCATCTTGTCCTCCATCGCAAGAAGTGTTCGTTTAGGATGACCACGGTCAGCCACTTGGGTCACACGATCTCGTCCCTGGGCGTGGCCATGGACGACGACAAAATTCAGGAGTGGTTCTACACTGGCCGACTCCCACCTCCCTTCGGGACATCTGAGGTTTTCTGGGCCTCACCGGTTACTATCGGCATTTCATTCGGGAGTACGACACCTTGGCATGGCCCCTCACGCAGCTACTCAGATCTTTCGAGGATGGGCCTTTTGTGTGGACCACATCGGCCATGTCCGCCTTCACCGCCCTTAAGGCGGCTCTTGTGAAAGGCTCAGTTTTGGCCATGCCCGACTTCAATCAACCTTTCATCGTGGAGTGTGATGCCCCGGGCACCGGGTGGGTGCGGTGCTCATGCAAGGTGGCCGCTCCATCGCCTACTACAGCCGAGCATTCTCCACCACCGTCCGAAGTCGCTCGGCGTATGAGAACGAGCTCATGGAGCTTGTCCTGGCAGTGCAGCATTAGCGGTCGTACCTCTTGGGCCAGCCCTTCATCGTCCACACCGATCATTATAGCTTGTGGTATCTCCATCGGCAGAAGATTGCCACGCCGGCACAGCAGCTTTGGGTGGCCAAGCTCCTGGGGTACGACTTCTCCATCGAGTTCCGCCTGGGGTGCACCAACTGAGCGGCGGACGCTCTCTCCCGACAGGTGCACTCTGTGGAACTCTGAGCCAATTTCCCGCCCGGTCTGGGAAGATACCGCAGAGATTCATCACAACGTAGAGATGGACCCACACTTTGTTTCCATTCGAACGGCCCTCATCGCCGATCCGGAAGGCCACCCTCCTTACTCCTTGGTGGGCGGTCAGTTATTCTACCGGGGCCGCTTAGTGTTGTCCGCGTCCTCAACTCTCATTCCGCGCCTCATCACCGAGTTCCATGCTACTCCAACCGGGGGCCACGTCAGGGCTTTCCGCACCTACCGGCGTTTAGCGGCTTCACTGTGCTGGCCGCACATGTTCAAGCAAGTCAAAGCCCACGTTGTCGCTGTCTTCCGTGCCAGAACGTGAAGTACGAGGCTATGTTTCCCGCCGGGTACTTTAACCACTACCGATCATGGACCACATTTGGGAGGACATTGTGATGGACTTCATTACAAGCCTTCCCCGGTCCAACGAGTTCGACTGCATCCTCGTCGTCGTGGACCGGCTCTCCAAGTACGCGCACTTCATTCCCCTCCGACACCCGCACACGGCCGCAGGAGTTGCCGACAGTTTCATCTCCGGGGTCGTGCGCCTCCATGGGTTTCCGCGGTCTATCGTGAGCGATCGCAAACCCCTCTTTATGAGCAGTTTCTGGACATCCCTGTTCCGCCTTCCAGGGGACACGCCTCCGCATGAGCTCCGCCTACCACCCGCAGACGGATGGCCAATCTGAAGTCCTCAATCGTTGTTTGGAAACTTACCTCCGTTGTTTCATTGGCGAGAGACTGGGCACTTGGGCCAAGTGGTTGGGTTGAGCGGATTACTTGTACAACACCACCTACCACCAGGCAGCGGGAATGACTCTGTTTAAGTCTGTCTACGGCCGACCACCACTGGATGTCGTGCGGCATTTACCCGGGAGTGCCTCGTGCCAAGTTTGGTCACCCACCTCCAAGATTGGGACATCATTATGGACAGTCTCAAGCATCACCTTCGTCGGGCCCAGGCGAAAATGACATCTTTCGTCAACCGCAAACGTCGGGACCTCTTCTTTCGAGTCGGCGAGGTCTTCATCAAGCTCCATCCTTACCGCCAACTCACGGCCGCCAAACGCCCGTGCTCGAAACTTGCACCTCATTTTTTTGGGTCGTTCGAAGTCGTGGCCTGGATTGGCGTCGTGGCCTATAAGCCATAACTGCCCGAGGGGAACCGGATCCACCCAGTCTTCCACGTTTCTCAACTTCGCCGCGTCGTGGGTGATCATCCGACACTGGACCACTTTTTGGTTGATCTTGACTATTCCGACGCTGCCCCCATATATCCGGACAGCATTCTAGACCGCCGCCAGCACCTTCCCGGAGACGTGGCCCCAAAGGAGATCCTTGTGGTGTGGTGCCACCGCCCCCTGAGAGAGGCCACCTGGCTTCTGCGAGATGATTTCCACCGCCAATTACCCTACTTCTGTCTTGAGGAAAAGACAAATTTTCCAGATGGCGGCATTGTTACGAGCATTCACAACGAGGTGCGTCCATGGCGGGTCTACAAACGGCGGTCACAACCCTAATCCCACCGATGAGGAGGAACCACCTGAATGAGCGGGGCCGGCCAATGAGGAAACTTAATATTTAGTTCCTATTGTGTTTTGCTGTTTTAGTTTTTTTTTATTTTTGGTATGCTGCTATTTTGATATGTTGCTATGTTATGTCTGCCCCCCCCCCCCCCCCCAATGACATCTCAGAAGTGTATGCAATGGGTTGCTCCCTTGTTTTCTTCTCAACTCTAATCCCTTCTTCTTCCCCTCTTGCAACCGGCTCCCCCCCCCCCCCCCCCTCAGTCCGGATTTCTTCTCAACCCTAATAATACTCGTACTCTAAATTAGCCCTAATGACTTCATTTCTGCCATTTCACATCTTTCGATCCCGCTTTGCCTTATTTCGGCGAGGCGTGCACTTTGCGGCAACGGCGCAGGTCGTCTTCTTCAGTCGGAGGCTTTTGCTCGATCTACTTTGATGTTCTTCGTCTTCATTGACTGTGCCCCCCTACACTTTTATGTCATTACAAAAGGTAAAATCGGAATATAATATATTTTATTTGCTGAATAACATACATTTCATCCATTTTTTTAATAGAATGGGGAGATTGTAATAACTCCACATTGAAAGAGGTGCAGTACACTTCACCCTTTGTAATGAATCTAGTGTCATTATAAAAAGATAAAATTGTAATATCATAAAATAAGGCGATTGTTATTAGCACTACAGTTTTGGTTAGTCGCACATTATTTTCTCCTTATTTCTCGCGCCTTTTGAAAATACGCCTTTTACATACATTTTTAGGAAAAGTGTTCAACACGAAAGTTGTAGATCTCGACAAAATCTACAACTTTTGTGTTGAACATTTTTCCTAAAAATGCATGTACAATGTGTACTTTGAAAAATACACCCAGATCTCGTGCTTTTTGAAAATACGCCTTGTACATGCATTTTTAGGAAAAGTGTTCAACATGAAAGTTGTAGATTTTATCGAGATCTACAACTTTCGTGTTGAACACTTTTCCTAAAAATGCATGTAAAAGTCATATTTTCAAAAGGCGCGAGAAATTAGGAGAAAATAATGTGCGACTAACCAAAACTGTAGTGCTAATAACAATCGCCTAAAATTATTTGTTTAATTTTTTCATTCTCATTGATATTTTATCTTTCTTGCAGATCTGGGCCTTTGGAGGACACAGAGAAGTGGTCTAATCTATAGCACCCACCCACCCCCCAGATCTTGTATGCATAGACATGAAAATGCTGGCTGTGTGATTCAAATTTTCCAGTTAAATGGAGAGATGAAGTGTTCCCGAATGTTGCAGTTTATGTACAGTTTCTACTACTATTGCTCTTCTGTACTGCAGTAGCCTTTGCTGTTTTCCAGCTGTATTCATTTTTTCTTCATTATTTTGCTCGTTTTATTTTTCAGAAATTTTATGTGCTACTGTGTGCTCGTACTTGTTTTTTTCTTTCTTAGTGGAGTAAAAATCCATTTATTTTATTGGTTCAATGATTAAAGCAATGCATGCAGAGAAAACATTTTTAGACCTTGATGGGACGGTCCAATCAAACCAAGTATGAGAACCATTCAAGCTAAACCATGGTTTGAGGTTTCAAATGGCCACAATTTTTCTTGCCTCCGGAAGTTCCATAGAAAGCAGTGGTTCTTCGCAATTTTTTTAAAAAAAATTTGAGATATTAAAAACAGTTAGTAACCTTAATCTTAGCGGTTGACTGTGTTATAAACTCTATCGAAATAAAATATTATCATAAAAATTAATTTATGAGGCTCATAAATACAATACATTTTTACAGTACAATCTTGGACAAGAGACAATTGCTTGTAATAAATCAAATTTAACATTTATTTGCATGCATTAATAATGAGCAGTTTACAGTTTTGGCAAGAAACTAATGATTTAATACGAGAAAATATTCAATCTTGCCGACCAAGCATATGGCTAGAGGATGGCATGTTATGAAATCTAGAGAAATCTTTGCGAGGGAATATAATAATAACTTTGGCTAACAAATGAAATGTAATTACCATCTTACAACTGAAGGTTAAATATCATAAAACATTTATTTGCATGCATTGAAAGAGGTGCAGTACACTTCACCCTTTGCAACTGTAAGCAACGAGAGTCTGGGAATGTTGGCAAACCTTGCCTACATAGCATAATAAATAGAATAAACACAAATGGTGTCTCATTATTTTATTTTTTTTATGAACACAAGCTAAAAAAAACTAGAGGAATATAAAATAATTACTGCAGGTTTAGTGAAGAGTTGGGCAAAAAAAAACTAAATTCTGAAAAATAAGGAAGAAAACTGGTCTCCATATATTCTACACAGCAACACAACTGCGAAAATATGTAGATTAGAGGAGGAATCACTCATCAACCTCAAGAATAATATCAACAAACGGCATCCGAGGCCTGATATGCCGGCACTGCTCTTTAGCTGTTGGCGACAATTTCATGAATCTTGTCACTGATTGACGCATCTTCAGATCGGACGGCGAGTTTCATGGCAACTTGTTTGGGCCCATCAATCCCGAACGACAATCTAACAAGCACTTTCACGTCGCCCAAGAATACGCCGGAGAGCAGGCAAGTGTGCGACCTTGCGTTATTAGGGACCACTTCGGTTCCCTGCGGGGGAAAAATCTTAGTTAGGTTTATATTTTCCGAAAAATAAAGCTCGGTCATTCGCATTTTTTTGGGACTTTGTGCCCACACTTCGTACCCCCATGCCGAAATTTCAAGGGTGTTTAGGTCCGGGCAGCACCAATAATCTGGGGTGCAAAGTGCCAAAATGAATATTTTTAGCACTACCTGGACATAAATACCCCTGAAATTCCGTCCTAGAGGTGCAAAATGTCAGAAATTGATAATTAAGGGGAGTGCAATGTGCCAAAAATCGGTAATTGGGGGGTGTAAAATTTCAAAAAACCGTCATTCACAGAACTTTCTTACAACTAGGGTCTAGAATTTATAATTTAGGATTAAGGAAATTAGAGAATAGGGTTAGGGTTTAGGGTTTAGGGATTAAAGTTTATGGTTAAATTTAGGGTTAAGTTGATGGTTTAGGTTTTAGTGTTAGGGTTTAGGGTCAGATTTTATGATTTAGGGTAGAATTTAGGGTTTGCTGTTTATCATTATTCTTTCAATTCCCTCAACCAAACAGAAGCTGACTAAGAGAAAGGACGTTAATAAAACAGTTTACAGGTTGAAGAAGTTCTTTTGAAAAAAAAAGAATATAAAATAAACATCATTATGCCAAACAGTTGAGTGAATAGTAAGCTTACTTCACAAGGCTTCATTCCAAGAATGTCGATGACAGCACTAACAGCCACTGCCAAGCTTTCCCGCACGCCGAGTCCATACTCGTCAATGCGCTCAAAATCTGGGCCCATGCTTTCCCAAGAATTTTTGAAGTTTAACAAGGAAACCCCGAGCATATAATCCGCCGGAACAACTTCCAGATCTTCGAGCTCATATTGGTCTTCAATGCCTTCCTCTTCTGCTTCACCCGTGGTTGTATCCACCTGAAGCAAGTAGTAATAATTTATAATTATACTATCAGGAGATTAAAATTCAGTCAGATTCATATTTTTCATATTACCTTGGTTTAACTACAATGGAGAAGTGAAATACAAATAAAAAACATTAGAAAATTTAAATTATTTGTAATCGCATAATGGAATAAAACTAATGACAGAAAGAACTGCAAATTACACATGAATTCTAAAAACCAGAAGATTATAACCACTGCATTGCCTTAAACTCGTTGATAATTCAAAATATCATTAGGATTTGAGCTCTTTGATAAGCTGCTGCGGGCACACGAAATGAAAATGAAACAAACTGAAACATGTAGGGAACAGGATTCATCGTAGTTTTGTTCAGCTGTTAGGGTCAGATCGAGAATCCATGACCACTTATTATTATTATTATTTTATCTTGTGCATGTATGTTAACAATGTAAACTTAGAGGGGAGGTTTTGCAATTTGAAAGAGTAGGGGGAAGGTCCCTATAATTATGCAAACTCAAAGTACTTTTTCTTAATTATTCCTATATATATATATATATATATATATATATATATATATATATATATATATATATATATATATATATATATATATATATTATATAAAGCAATATAGATATTTGGAGGCACACCATAGATCAAACAAGAGCCATTGGATCATGAGAGAGAGTTGGGAGAGAGAGGAGGGAGAGAGAGAAAGAGAGAGAGGGGGGGAGAGAGAGGGAGAGAGAAAGGGAGAGATGGGGGAAGGGAGTGGAGAGAGAGGAGGGAGAGAGATGGGGAAGGGAGAGAAAGAAGAGAGAGAGATTGCGTGAAATTAATATTTTTACGACAAAACCTAATTTTTTTTATAAAATAAAAATTGTAATATTGATTTATATTTTTTTACGGTCATTTTGAGTACTCATATGTATATATTGCGGGCACTGTCCGTCTTGATATGGGTGCATCCCGCTTTGATGCAGGCGCGGCCCGCAACGACGCATTAAGCATGGGAGAAGCCCGTTCGGAGGCTCGCGTAGCCCGAGCCTGGGTGCCGGCGAATTGAGAACCGTCCGATCAAGCTACTTTAACGCCTGTTCAGGTACCGGGGGGCGGGCTTCGGTTGCGGGCGAAGCCCGCCGGGGGCGGGCGAAGCCAACTTGAATGTTAAGCGGGCAAAGCCCGCTTGGTTGCGGGCGAAGCCCGCAGCGACACATCGAGAACGGGCGGAGCCCGTTCGAAGATGCTAGTATATATATATATATATGTATGAATTTATATGATATTCTCCGAGGAAATTCTAAATTATCTCTCAAGATAGAAGCTCATGAGAGCAAATTTTCTTGAGGTAGATTGATATGTTTATAATGAGATTTCCCCATGTGATTGGATCAAGGTTTCTTTAAAACTAGATTTGAGGCAAGACTCAAATAGTCAACTCATGTTCAAAAGAGAGCACTTTCGATTAAGGAATGTTGTTAAGCGCATTTATAGACGTCTGATTAGTAGCCATGGCTTCCATCCTATCAGATATTCCAAGTAGATTAGAGGTGAAGATGTGAGTCAAAGTTGTGCCCTTCGAATTTTAATATTAAGGCATTTAATGATATGAATCTTGTTACACGGTATTGGAAAGATAGGTACCTCCAATAGAGGTCCAAGGGATATATATATATATATATATATATATATATATATATATATATAGTAGAGAACAACATACAAACAGTATACACGAGATGGGATTAATGAGTCTAACACTCCCCCTCAAGTTGGGTCGTGGGAACTTCCCAGACCTAACTTGTTAATATAAAGTTCATTCCGACCCCCGTAACTCCCTTGGTAAGAATATCTGCAACCTGATCTCCGTTCTTCACGTGACTTAGAGAAATAAGTCCTTCATACTTCTCCCTTACAAAGTGCAGTCGACCTCTATGTGTTTTGTGCGTTCATAAAACACAGGATTAGTAGCTATCTGTATCGCAGCCTGATTATAATACCATAGAGGAGTGGGATCTTGAACAGGATACCCTATTTCACCAAGAATTTGTCTAACCCACATGATCTCAGCAACAGAGTGGGACTTAGCCCGATATTCCGCCTCAACACTAGATCTAGCAACTGTGGTTTGTTTTTGCTCTTCCAGGAGACGAGATTCCCACCCAGAAAGATAGTAAATTCCGTGGTTGACTTTTGGGTGGCTAAGCAGTCTGCCCAGTCAGAGTCACAATATGCCTCAATATTAGAATGACCTTGATTATTGTATGATATCCCGAAACCAGGATCTTTCTTTATATACCTGACGATTCGGAGAACAGATTCCCATTGAGAGATAGTTGGAGCAGTCATGAACTGACTGACCTTACTTACAGCACAAGCAATGTCAGGACGAGTCATGGTAAGGTAGTTCAGTTTTCCAACTATTCTACGATACTTCTTTGGTGAATCAAACGGTTTGCTTTCGACATGAAGACCTTTTTCCCTTGGTTCAAGTGGAGAATCCATAGGGCAACAGTTAGACATTCCAAGGTCGGATAAAAGATTGAGAGCATATTTGCGTTGACAAATAAAGAGGGAATCATCATAATTAGCAATTTCAATCCCAAGGAAGTACCGTAATGAGCCCAAATCTTTTGTCTGGAAGTTGGAGTGTAAGAATGCCTTGAGATTTGTTATCCCTTCAGAATTGCTGCATGTGATGACAATATCATCGACATAAACCACTAGAAGAACAGTACCAGCCGAACATTTCTAATAAAAGAGAGACGGGTCCTTTGTACTCTTGGTAAGCCTGAATTAAGTGACCACAGATCGAAAACGAGCAAATCATGCTCGAGGGGATTGCTTTAATCCGTATAACGACTTCCGGAGATGACACACCTTGTTACGCTCCCCCTCAGCAACGAACTCAGGTGGTTGTTCCATATACACCTCTTCAACTAAGGACCCATGAAAAAATGCATTCTTTATGTCCAACTGGTACAAGGGCCACTGGTGAGAGGCTGCAAGAGAGAGCAGGATGCGGATAAAGGACATCTTAGCAACGGGGGCAAATGTTTCATCATAATCCACGTCATAAGTCTGAGCATAGCCTTTGGCAACCAAGCAGGCCTTCAAGCGATCGAGGGAACCATCCGCATTAACTTTGATAGAATAGATCCATTTGCATCCAATAGCCCACTTGCCAGTAGGTAAGGAGACCAAGTCTCATGTGTTGTTAAGTTGAAGAGTTGTTAATTCATCGTGCATAGCAGTCACTCAGTCAGGATGAGCTTTGGCCTCCGCAACAATAGAGGGGAGACGGTATTGATCCAGAGTGGAGTGCAGGGCAGTATGAGAGACTGACAATCCCTGGTAAGAACTAACATATATTGGTTTATCCCGACAGGTCCGACTCCCTTTCCTGACTGCAATAGGGAGATCTGGGCTGACTGACATGAAAGCAGCAGGCACGCTAGCAGGTGCTTCCGTAGGAACAGTCGGCATATCATCGGTGGGAGAGGTAGGCTGAGGTGGTGGCACTAATGTACTATCAGAAGAGCGACGAGAGTAAACTTGCTCCCAAATGGGACACAGAAGGTCAGTCGGAGAGAGGATTGCAGGTGCAGGACGAGGAACTAAGATGTCATCAAGAGATGGGTCAGAACATGGTGATCCACTAGAAAGGTAAGAGTCTGATTCCAGGAAGACAACATCCGATGAGATAATGTATTTGTGGAGATCGGGAGAATAACACCGATATTCTTTAGTAGTCCGAGAATAGCTGAGAAAAATACATTTCAAAGAGCGAGGATCAAGTTTCGAGATAGAGGGACGGGCATCCCTAACATAGCAAACACACCCAAAGACCCTCAAAGGTAGAAGGGGACCAGCAAGATCTGGGTAAAGAGTGTGATAGGGTGTCTCCCCCTCGAGGATATGAGTGGGAAGATGATTAATGAGGTGTGCAGCGGTAAGAACTGCATCACCCCAGAAGTGTTTGGGTACGTGCAACACCATTTTGTTGGGGAGTATCAGGAGGTGTCGATTTTTCCTCTCGGCAACACCATTTTGTTGGGGAGTATCAGGACAGCTGGTTTGATGAATGATACCTTTGTCAGAGAGAAATTTAGACATGGACTGAGATAAGTATTCCCGACCATTATCAGTTCGAAGACACTTAAGACGAACAGAGAATTGAGTGAAGATTTCATTCCATAGATTTGAAAAATAGACGACAGCTCAGGACGATTTTTCGTTAAGTACATCCAAGTCATTCGAGAGAAATCATCAATAAATATAACATAATATTTGTGTCCTAACAACGTAGGGACAGTACACAGTCCCCAAATATCAGAATGAAGTAAACCAAAAGGTGCAGAAGCACGAACATCAAGACGAGGAACATAGTTAACTCTGTAGAGTTTAGCAAACAAACAAGACTCACAGCTGAGATGGGACACCTTCCCAAACTCAGGATACAGACGACACATGACCTGCATAGACGGATGACCATGACGATGGTGAAGATCCCAGAATTTGGTTGAGGCAGCAGAACAAGCAAAATGGGAGACTTCGTCCAGAACATTGATGCCACCACGCAGCTTTCCTCTACCAATAATACGACTCGTCGACTGTTCCTGAAAAATGTAATCAGAAGATGTGAAGGTAGCAATACAATTTAAATCACAAGTAAGCTTACTAATTGACAATAAGTTGTAAGAAGATTGAGGGACATGAGCAACGGAGGATAGAGTCATGTCAGGTGTAACATTGCAACTACCAAACCCGGCAATGGGTACAGTTGATCCATCCGCAACTGTAATTGAAGACCCACTATGAGATTTGTATGAGTGTAAGATACCTAAGGTACTAGTCAGGTGATCAGAAGCACCAGAATCTGACAACCACTGGACGAGATGATGAGAGGTGCAAACAGGCTGAATGGTTTGGATCACAGCAGTAATATGATTCAGAGAGTCAGTCTGGAGAGCCTGCAAGCGAAGATACTCATCCTCAGATATTTCAAAAGTTCTCGGATTCGGAGGTGTAGAAGTAGAGTCATCCAAGTGCGCGGAGCGAGATGAAGGAGGAGGTTTGGAGACCCGGGCTGGCTTCCCATGAACCACCCAACATGTATCCTTCGTGTGGCCCCGACGCCCGCAATGGGTACAATGTCTCGTGTCGGTATCGCGACCACGACCAGAGCGACCCCCTCGACTAGTTCCTCTTCCACCCTGAGAAGCAAGAGCCATCGACTCTCCGGAGGAAATATGTAGAGCAGCTGGAGTACATACTGAACTGGCTTTAGTCAGCCGATGGGACACACTAGCAGTTTGCAGGGTAGAAGGACTCGTTAGCATTTCAGTCTTCGTTGTCGAGAAGTTTGGATCAAGCCCATTTCGGAGCCAAAGAAGTACAAGATGCTCACGTTGAGCCTGATGCTCTTCCCTAATAGAGGGGATCTCCCAAAGGTTCAAGATTTCATCAGCAAGAACCTTCCATTCCGTGAAGTACTCGGTGACAGGGCGCGCCCCTTGTCTCAGCTCAGCTATCTTGGGGAAGAGTTCACCAAGACGAGAGAGATTGTTCGCCTGAGAGAACATCATATGCAGAGAATCTTATAGTTCCTTAGTGTTGTTACAATTCTTGCACATTTGCTGAACGGATGGATCCATGGAGCTCAGGAGAAGAGCAAAGATGCGGCAATCATCACTATACCAATCTTCATACTTTGTACTCCCCACAGCATGAGTTGGGAGACAGGTAAGGTGGTGCATACGTCGGATACCCGATAGGGACATAGTAACCCCCTTTTTCCATAGTTGGAAGTTGGAGGTAAGGATAGTTGTAGCAAACCTCGCATTAGGAGGAAATGTATTGGTAGAATCCCCTGAGGGAACGGTCGTCTGAGTGTTGCTCGTAACTGAGGAACCCATGACCAAGATCAACGGTGAAGGAAGAAGGGGCGCTGGTCGACGGCTGAAATCAACGGCATAGAGGAACTCGCAGGATCTAGGTTGACTGCGGTAGCATCAGCGAATGAGAGATTGGCGGCAGGAAGCCATCACAAATGCATGTTCCCCTTCGTCCGGGATGAGGGATGCACCCAGAGGTGCGCAGGGAGAAGTCGACCACAAATCGACGGCGAAGCGGGATCGGGATCAACTCTGAAGCGGGATCGGGATCGACGGCGGAGCGCAGGCGGGATCGGGATCGATGGCGAAGCGCTACAGGGAGGGCGGATCAGGATCGACGGCAGTCGACGGGGAGCGGGATCGTCGAAGCGGAACGGCATTCGTGATGATACAAAGCTTGAGATTCTGATGATACAAAGCTTTGACTCCAATTGCCAAGTAATAACCTTAGTCCAATGTGATGTAGGGTACTGCTTCCTAAGTTGAATTCATTCCAAGTTGTGATGGGGGAAACCCTAAATTGAACCTAAAGCGCTCTAATTGTCTCCACCAGACTAAGACAGATCCTTTTAGCCTAAGGACGGTGTGCTCTACTTGCATAGCTGAAGGCAATTGCTTCCAAACTAAGTAGCGATTCATCCTACCACACCAATCTAAGCAACCCTCGGGATCTATCCTTCCCTCAAAATCGCCGACATCTAATTTTATTCCTAAATCCCAACGAGGAGGGTTATGTGCTTCAGGTTGTGCAGGCCCTAGTGGCCTAGGGTTAGGGTCGACGTTGACCACTGGGATAGGTGCTCGATTTAAGTGCATGGTGGTTTCTATAGTGTTGACCGATGTGCGTAATCCGTTCACTACGTGCCCAGGACCTCTCACAGTGGTGGTAAGATTGTCGATCGCTTTCATTAATTTGCTCATACGCTAGGTCAGATCCCATATGCTATTTCCTAGGTGATCGACTCGTTTCTCCATTTAAAATAAGATGGTTATTAATTTCCTCAGAAATTTTAATTGATTAAGTTAATTTAATTTTTAAATTTTATTTTAAAAAAAATAAGATAAAGATTTTTAAAAAATTAAATAAAATAAAAATTTTAAATTAAGAGGATATAATTTTTTTTCCCTTTTTTTAAAAATCCAGATCGCATGATTCGCGTTAGGAGTGAATCACAGTTGCTCTGATATCAAACTGATGCAACCTAGGGTTAGGGGTTTCAAAATTTAAGTGTTCTTAAGCAAAATTTCCTTTTCTTTTATTTTAAAATAAAAATTAGGGGTTGAAAAATGAGCTAATTTTAACTTTTGAAACAACAAGGCCCGAGAGGCCAAATTGAATTTATGTGCGCAAGATGAAACTCGTCGCGTCAGGCTTTAAGAAATTCATTGATTTCACTCGAGTGGATCTCTCACACGTTCTAAGGGTCAAACCCACTACGGAATTACACGGCCACAAGCAAAATTTTAAACAATAATTTATGGATAGACTGTATTAATAATAGTACGAACGCAAAGGCAAGCCCAAATTTATTTAAGTGGAATGTATAAAGGATTACTAATGCAAGGGAGAGAACGGGATACCCAAGTACAACATGAAGACGAGTAATTCGATCCAAATCCGCCGCGCAAGGGAGAGAAAGAAATCCCGTTCAATTGGCGTTTTCAAATCCCGCAGTCGGAGTAGGGCGCAAGCTAGACGACACAACAAATCGTCCAGGCCGTCGAAATAGAGTTCTGAAGTCGACGGCAGCCTGGCGGTAGGTTTCTGGAGGAACGGACGGGCGTGACAGTCGTCGGTAGGAGCGGAGGGTGCGGCTGCTGCTTCCGGAGACAGTCTCGACGGGATTCCTTCTCTGGTCACAAACAGCGGTGGACCGGTAGTGGAGAATACGAGAGGTGTTAATCGGCAGGAACGATTTTTCGTTCACACTTTGTCTGATGTTGGGTTCCCTTCTTCTTCACAGTGGATTTATTGGGAAGGGGCTGATTTGGTCTTGAAGCCTTGCCATAGTTGGCCCCTTTCTAAAAATCAAGTTTCCAAATAAATTTTAAGATGTTTTAAATTTTATTTATTTTTTTAAAAAAAATAAAGATTTTAAAAAAATTTAAATAAAATAGAGTTTTTAAATTAAGAAGACATAAATTTTTTTCCCTTTTTTTTAAATCCGGATCGCGTGATTCGCGTTAGGAGCGAATCACAGTTGCTCTGATATCAAACTGATGCAACCTAGGGTTAGGGTTTCAAAATTTAAGTGTTCTTAAGCAAAATAATTTACTTTTCTTTTATTTTAAAATAAATATTAGGGGTTGAAAAATGAGCTAATTTTAACTTTTGAAACAACAAGGCCCGAGAGGCCAAATTGAATTTATGTGCGCAAGATGAAACTCGTCGCGTCGGGCTTTAAGAAATTCGTTGATTTCGCTCGAGTGGATCTCTCACGCGTTCTAAGGGTCAAACCCACTACGGAATTACACGGCCACAAGCAAAATTTTAAACAATAATTTATGGATAGACTGTATTAATAATAGTACGAACGCAAAGGCAAGCCCAAATTTATTTAAGTGGAATGCATAAAGGATTACTAATGCAAGCGAGAGAACGGGATACCCAAGTACAACAGGAAGACGAGTAATTCGCTCCAAATCCGTCGAGCAAGGGGGAGAAAGACAACCGGTTCAATTGGCGTTTTCGAATCCCACAGCCGGAGTAGGGTGCGAGGTAGATGACACAACAAATCGTCTAGGCCGTCGGAATAGAGTTCTGAAGTCGACGGCAGCCTGGCGGCGGGTTTTCGATGGAACGGATGGGCATGACAGTCGCCGGTAGGAGCGGAGGGTGCGGTTGCTGCTTCCGGAGACAGTCCCGGCAAGATTCCTTCTCTGGTCACAGACAGCGGTAGACTGGTAGTGGAGAATACGGGAGGTGTTAATCGGCAAGTAGCAGGAACGATTTTTCGTTCCCACTTTGTCTGATGTTGGCTTCTCTTCTTCTTCTTCACAGTGGATTTATTGGGGAGGGGCTGATTTGGTCTCGAAGCCTTGCCATAGTTGGCCCCTTTCTAAAAATCAAGTTTCGGAATAAATTTTAAGATGTTTCCAAGATTACATTATTTTTAAAAGAATTCTGAACGAAAATTATCAACCCACTTAATGATTTAATTTTATGCATTCTTAAATAAATTTGGGTTTTGCCTTTACTGTCTTACTAATAATAATACCAGACCGTTTTATTCAAGGTCTTAACGGAAGGTCAACCTGATAAGTCAAACAATAATACAAGTACATGAAATGAACTGCGCAAATAAATAAATAGAAGACGAATACAACAAAATGAAATATGCAAGTAGATAAATAGATACGTGATAAAGGTTATGATGCATCATCAGATGCATCAGAGGCCCTGGGTATACATAGGCGGGATCCCGAAATAGGTATCCGTCGATAATCTGAAACCCCTCGATAGGATCCAGAGGGTCCCTTGACAGCGCGACATGTAACTAACCAAATCCGAACCAGTCGGATAGTCTGTGATCAATTTCTCGAAGTTGTGCACTCGGGCCCTCATCGTCTGCATGAACATAACTCGACGGCTTAGTGCATCCGCAGGTTGTTCTCAACACTAGCACAGTGTTCGTGAACATAGTGAAACTCCAGTAAATATTTGACCTACTTGATGTGCTGATGTCCTAACTTGCGCTGCGAGTCTAGGTAACGTAACGTCTGATGATCAGAGTAAAGTACAAATTCTCGAGGTAGGATATAGTGCCTCAAGTAGCGTAGAGACTGGGCGATAGCATAAATTTTCCGATCGTAGTTCGAGTACTTTTGCATTGCCTTGTTCAGTTTCTCACTAAAGTAAGCAATTGGGTGTCCAAGGCTCAACACGCCTCCAATACTGATACCACACGCATCACACACAACCTCAAATGCGCGACTAAAGTCGGGGAGTCTCAAGATAGGGGTCGTTGTCAATCTCTCCTTAATTTCCTCGAATGCTCTAGTAGTCACGGCGGTCCACTGAAACTCTCCCTTTCGAAGACAACTCGTGAATGGCGTCATGATCGTGCTGAATCCCTGGACAAACCCCCTATAGAAGGTGGCAAGTCGATGGAAGCTGCGGGCCTCGTGGATATTTGTCGGTACGGGCCAATCACGGATGGATTTGACCTTCTCGGGCTTAACAGATACGTCAGTCGACGATACAATAAATCCTAGGAAATGTACATACTTCGATAGGAAAGAACACTTCTTAAAGTTCACATACAATTTCTCTTGGTGTAGGGTGTCAAAGAGAAGCCTCAGATGGTCAAGACGGCCGGTCTGGGTCTGGCTATAAATCAGTATATCGTCAAAGTATACAACCATAAACTTGCCCATATACGGTCGTAGCACCTGCGTCATGACCCTCATAAAAGTGATCGGGGGGTTCGACAACCTGAATGACATGACTAGTCGCTCATACAGACCATCCTTAGTTTTAAAGGCGACACACATCAACTCTTCTCCCTCACGAACTCGAATCTGGTGGTACCCGCTACGGAGATCGATCTTGGAAAAGATCTGGACACCGGACATGGTATCCAGTAAATCATCAAGTCATGGGATGGAGAAACGATATCTTGACAGTAATCTTATTGATGGTCCTACTATCAATGCACATTCGTTAACTATCGTCCTTCTTAGGGGTAAGAAGGGCGGAGACCGCACACAGACTCGAACTCTTTCAAATGAATTGCTTTCGAAGAAGCTCATCAACCTGCCTCTTGAGCTCAGCGTGCTCATCTGGATGCATGCAGTAGTGGGGCAAATTTGGGAGAGAAGCCCCTGGGATCAGGTCAATGGCGTGTTGAATATCCCGTAGAGGGGCAACTCGTCAGGGAGCTCATTGGGCATGCTATCCGCAAACTCGTCTAAAAGGGGACGCACCGCTGATTGATGGTCGGGAGGGCACTCAGAAGCCATGGTGGCCGCGGCAACAAAAATAATGTTGGCATCAATGTTGTCTCGCAGAAGCTCACCTCGCCTCAAGATATGAAGGGGTCTCGAAGACCCCGTGCTCACAGAAGGCTCAATTCGACCCTTGGATTTCTCCTTGGGTTGGGTAGGCGATAGCGTGATCTTCCGCCCCTTGTCATAAAAGACACACGTGTTCTAGCGGCTGAAACACGTGACATTGTGATCAAATAGCCAAGAGCAGCCTAGTATAACATGGGCGACGTCCATGGAAATGAATCGCACCAGACCAGATCCTCGAAGGAAGCGATGATGATCGGTACGAGACATCGTTGGGTAACTTGAATCGTTGTCTTATCTACCCAGATGACATGATAGGAGTGAGGGTGAGGCTCGACCTTCAACTGCATACGATCAAGACCCTTTTGGGCCACAATATTCACACAACTCCCATTGTTGATGGCTAGCTTGCAGGGGCCGCCTGCACTAGGAAAATACGTATAGAATATGGTAGTGCGACGCAAATCCTCATCTACACGTGGGGTGTGTAGGAGACACCTAATCACTCTCATCTCTAAGGACCGCTCAACGTCACTCTTCCATTTTTCCTCAATAGTGGTTGTAATCTCCTCAGTAACCTCATCTACTCCTAAATCCGCCTCATCATCCTTAATTAGCAGGTTTCGCATGGGGCACTGCGCCACCAAGTGTCCTCAGCCGGAACATCTAAAACACTGAATACCCACAGGTTGTTGGACATTAGTGGCGACGACTTTGCCTTTTGTGTCAGCTGGGGCAAGTGGGGACGTGATCAGTTAGCGTGTTTGTCTCCAATTCGGAAATTGTAGATTATGTCATTTTCGGGATTTTTCTCGCGTCAGTCACGGGCGTGACGGAGCAGATTTCCTATATGTCGAGGTATCAATCTGAAAGGGGAACTGCCTCGTGCTGGACGAGCGAAGATACTGCTCGTACTCTAGGGCGAGCTGAAATATCTGCTTGACGGTCTCGAAATGATGGGGAATCAACTCTCTCTGAATCTCAGATCGTAGGCCAGCCTTGAAATGTGAGATGGTGGCAATGTACTTCTCTGAGATGTCACTCATAACGACAAACTCGTCGAAGCGAGCCATATACTCAGCGACAATAAGTGCCCCATGTCGTAAGTTCTAATCAAGTAGCTGGTCTCTGTATGATGCAGAGAGATTTATATTTCATCCTCTGCTCCATATCATCCCATCGAGTGATAGGATGATAGTCATCCCTCTCAACATCTCTCTCTACGCTAATCCAAAATACCTTGGCATGTCCGACCAGCTTCATTTTGGCGAAGCGAACACAGCGCTCGCCGCTCATGCCATACCACTCAAAATAATGGTCCATATCGAGGAGCCAATCAATAAAAGCTTTCAGATCCATGCGGCCATCGAATGGAGCGTCAATGCGAATGCGCCCAGTGACGTCATTCTTATACTGGTAATCGCCTTTAAGCGGCTCCGGATAATCCTCACAATACTCGTCTCGGGCGTAATCACGTCGAGCGGGTGGGGGTCCACGCTCTCTGCGGTCGGGACCAAAATAGTGATCGTGACCAAGGTCACAGCGATCGTGCTGCGGTGTGTGATCACTAAAATTCGGAGGGACTTCTTGGGGTCTTTCGCGCTGAGATGGGTACATATTATAACCAGGGCCTTGTCAACGCTCAGGGGCGGGACTCTGACGGGGAGCATCACGATAGTGTCACTCAGGAGGTGGTGGTATGCCCCTCTGACGTGGCTCCAGACGAGGAGGAATTTCAGGTTCATCCTCACGAGGTTCCACCTGTTGAGATGATGCATCACTCTAATTTTCCAGATGCCCTAACCGGTTATTGATCTCTACGAGGTCACGGTGGAAACCCTGAAACTGGGTACACATGATATCTAAATGGTCAAGGATAAGTTGCTGGAATTCAGCGAATGTCGCACCCGAATTCGAACTATTTATTCGATCCTCGGTGACATTAGGGTCAGACATTGGGGATCTATAAGCCATACCACTACGGAGCATAGACGTGGCACAAACCTTGGGCACTGATACCAACTGATGTAGAGTAGGGTGTGTAGTGGACTCCTATGATGCACATTAGTGGTGAGTGAGGATTGACTCTCGACTTCCCAATAACTCAATGCATGCACTACTTGAAGATAGGCGCTAACAATTAACACAAGCAATAAATAACATAATTAGCATTGCATCAAATTATAAACGAAAATAAGAATTTATTTTAGGCTTAAGGTGTAACTTTCCTCCGCAAGGAGGGCCAAAAACAAGTGTGTGGTAAATCAATCCTTCCTGCAATTAGAGAGTTATCAAGGAGCAAACACTATAATAAACTGAAATACCCAATCAAGCACGTAATAAACAATTCGTAGCAATGTTTATAACCATCAACCAATACAAATAACAACACAAAATGTTAGGGTTGTTGTAATTGGAATGGATCTGAGCGTTGGAGGGCTAGAAGTGGAGTTCCGGTGTAGGGTGGACTGGATCGGGTAAGGGCAAGGCCAGTTGGGGATTGGGAGGGCTGGATCGGAGAAGAGGGTGGTTGGATCAAGGCTAGATGCCCAGATCTAAGCAGATTTGGGGGTGGGTGGAGGTTATGGGATGGTTCCACGGGATGGGGGGTGGCAGTAGCAGATAGGGAGAGGAGGGGGCGGGATCTAGGCTGGAATGGCCAGATCTGGACCGGTTCGAGGGTGGAGACAGCCAGGCGGCAGTGGGGTTGTGGGTAGAACCGTCTGGGATGAGAAGGTAGGGTCGGCGGCCATGTTGGAAGAACTGGAGGGAGACTTGAGGGGGCCGGTTGGCTGGATCTAGGAGGAAATGGGGGCGACGGCCTGTTGGGCTAAGGCTTGTGGCGGGGAGGTTGGAGAAAGATTTGGATACTGTGGCTGACTGGAAGACAGGCTAATGGGGTGGAAAAGGACGGGGAAAGACAATGATACAAGAATCTTACACGAGGAGTCATCACCAAGGGGTTCCACGGAGTCGGCACCGCGGAGAGGGTCACCGGAAATGAGGAAAAAACTCTCCAAATTTCAGCAATGAATCAAAAACTGCAGCCCTAATAACTATTTATAAGAAACTAAGATTAGGGCACCCGGAATCAACGACTATGATTGGTCGATGGTTTCGGGGTCATAAGTACATGAAATAAAGTCTGAAAATAATAATGTTATATATGAAAAAAACATCAAAATGGCGAGCCGGACGCATCCGCGGTGGCGGATTGTCGATTCGATCAAGTCGAGCTACGTGAATAAACAAAGGTGGGGTCCGCCTTGGACCGAGTCACGTCAGATGGTCCCCCATCATAATGCACCAAGATCAATACCAAATTAAGCGGACTAAATAGCTTAAATACATAAAGTATGACCTTTAGTTTAGATTGAGTGAACCCTAGTTTACACCATGAGATTGAGTCCTTGGCATATTAGGTTTGTTTTTATTGTTATGTGATAAAAGGCGGAGCTGGCATGCTAGAGAAAGGTCCATGATGTTTGATATGAGATATTTGGCCTAAGAGCAGGGGCGGATCTAAGGGGGGCCGATGGGGGCCCGGGCCCCCCCCAAGGATTTTGGTAAAATAGATGATGAATTTGTGTTCCTCTCGTCGAGCCAATGGACTTTGGCTACTTATACGTCAAAAACGGTGTCCGAATAAAGGAGAAAAGAGTCCGGAAAGATGAAGACATTTATTTATTTATTGTTGGAATATCAGAAAGTTGATATGAGATGTAACTGGTTTAATTAATTTTTATGGAGATAACATATATAAATCTAGTTAAGATAGCTGCAAACAATTTTGACCCTGCGAAGTTCACTTTTTTCTTTACTCATAGCTTCTTTGAAATCTCTGAAAGAAACACTATCGTAATCTTCAGCGTGATATAACACGACGTCTTCTTTACTTAACTCCTGTAATCTTATTTATTTTCTCAGTGTCTCCTTTATTACACCCTAGGAGTACACGAGATCAAAATCAATGAATTTTGACTATGCGTTTCTTTAACTTTTTGAATAGTTTGGGCCCCCTTGTTTAAATTCTCATTCTCTGCAGGAGCATACGTCCACACTTTTGCTTTGAGTTCATTTTAATATGAAGTTCTCTTACTTTAAAGAGAAACTTTCATATGTCTTAGGGGTGTTGACGAATGATGACGACAATGTGGTCAGTCGAAAGTTTAAATACTGATGCTAACACTTTACACTTTTATTGCAACTCATACTTTGTAGCAATGAAGTCATCTTAAACATTTTCATTCCAATCAACATATTTTTTTCTTGGATTTATTTACTTCATCACACAAATATTTAACCTGAACACCTGAACAAATAATTCAAATTGGAATTGTTAATACTTTTTAAATTACCACATCTCAAATTATTGAAAAGTTATTTTTATGTATACTACAACAAAAATCAGATCAACATCACACAATATTCCATTTATTCTAAAAACTGATAAAAGACCGAGCTCAGATGTCTCTAAATAGATAAGTTACAATAAGAAATAATTCTTTTTAGGACCCAATTATGATATCTCTGCATGTGCAAATTTTGGTATAGACGTTGATCATAAAAAAAATTCTTCGCCTTTTGATTGGGCCCCCCCTAGTCAAATTTTCTGGATCCGCCCCTGCCTAAGAGTGTTGTGACCTATGATTGTTAAATATTCACAGGACTGGACTCAGATCACTGGCTATTGCGGTTGATCAACCAAATTAACATTTGTATATGCTAATGATGTCTTTGAACATAAGACATCAACCCAACCAGAACCCTTGGATCAACTACATGACATCAAGGTCAAACTTGGATCCTTGTCCATATGGTTGATTAGATGGGTTTACGTGTATGTTGAATGGGAATTCAGGTGCTTATATATATATATATATATATATATATATATATATATATATATATATATATATATAGAAAAATTATAGAGAGAGAATCAGTTCTCTCCCTAAGCATAGAAAACCGTCATCAAGACCACACATCACATCGCACATGTATTAAATAATGGCGGTACAGTCATGATGTGTGGTCATGATGCAGTTCTCTATACTTAAGGAGAGAACTGGTTCTCTCCCTATAATTCCCCTCTGTGTGTGTGTGTGAGTGTGTGTGTGTATTAACTGGATTGGCTATTAATTACATTGATCATTTTCATTCAGAGACTAACACGACATTTGAGAACCGGATCGGTTCATCAGGAGGGATGATATTTGGTAAAAATTCTGATCTTAATGTATGAATTATCGGATAAGATGTTGACTGAGGTTGAGTCAAGACACTGCCCATTGGTAAACCTAACAACAGCTAGGAAGTAACACTTAAAACTAATATTGCAAAATTGAAAATAAAATACTTCTCAATTCGATAGCATAGAAATACCAATACCTCTTTATAGATAAAGTTTAACGTATTCGAAAATTTTCCAGTGGCTAGAAGACCGTCTGACTTTTTAAACGCAACAAATATTTGTGCTGGTGAATCATAAGGTAATGCTTTTAATGATTTTGATGCAACCTCTTCAAATTCTTCTACATCAAAATTATCAACCATAACAGTGACCTGGCAAGAGGATCAAAAAAGAAATTAAAAGAGATACAATATAAAAGTATATTGTAAGTTAAAGAAATATAAGGTTACTATACATTTTCCAAAAGCAGCTCAGGTACGGTATTTGTGCAGTTATACTGGAATACAACATGGCCATTATAGATGTGCTTAACAACATTAACTGCATACTCAGTTTCCGCATCTGTCAATTCTATGGGTGCAGAAGACTGAAAAAAAAAATCATTAGCATCCATATTAAAGATTCATTGCGTTAACCTTTTGTATGGAACATGTTTGTCTCAATTTATAACCTTGAATAGTTGTCCAAAGCTATTAAACTCAGGAATAGATGAAAGCAGATTTTCATATGCACGAAAGGGTGACGTAGGACCATTGGCAGAAAGCCCCAAAGTGGGAGGTTTTTTCCCTGGAACTTTCTTCTCTGTAAGTGACTGTGACTTCACTTCTTTGGTGACTGTGGATATGTCAAAGGGCTCTTCAGAAGACTCCTGCAAATAGAATTGACAATGAAAAAAAAAATAAACAAATATCAAAGTGGTAGAAAAATAACAAGACAATCTGGGTTAAGAAGCACATACATAGTTTTGCAAACTTGCTTCCAAATTGACAAGTGGTACATCCAATGCACCAAAGAGAAACTCTTTCACACCTTTATCAGTTTCACCACCTGAACCATTCCACTCGAGCGTATTTAAATAAAGTGTTGCACGATCACGAACCTGGAAAGAAGCATTCTTAATTGTTCACCATGGAACACGAATCTCAAACACAAAAAATTCAAGCAATTAATTTCATAATCCATGAAAGTTGGGGACAGCCTTGTCAGCGATAAATGAAGAAAATTCAAGCAGACTGCAAATTACTCCTGAGGTATCAAATAAGAAATGACTGTAATTGGATGAATCAAATCGCACAAATGGGACGCAACAACCAAAAAAGCTTTATAGTTCTTTATCCACTTCAATTTTTTCTACAAGGTTAGGAACTTTAAAAGACCAAACCATTATGGGAGTGGGAGAAAACATTATATCCTTGGCAGCTTTGCCATCTTGAGTCAACAAAAAAATTGACTTGTCACTCATCTCTAAAGATGGTTCCAACAAAAAAATGTCATTTGATCTTCAAAGATGGTTCCATAAAAGAGCAATCAGTCAGATCAAAAATCAATAGCGCAGAAGGAAAGCACTCAAATGTTTTGAAGGCTAGTTACCTCATCATCACTGTCAAATAGGCAACGTCTCAAAAGAACAAATATGCGAGGCTGCAAAAAATCACCAGTCAAAACATTGAGTGAAGATATTTATTTCTGGAAATGTCTAGTTTAATCATTTGAATCACCTTTAATGATTCAACCATGGAGCCAAATTTTGCCAAAGTACTCACAGCAGCAGCTCTTACAGTTGCATTCTCTAGGATCACTCGGTTGTAAATGTACCGTATATACTTGCTGGGCTCGGATGATTTTGGCCCTTCATTTCCGAGAAAGTGGAGTACCTAAATGCATCAAAGAGATTAAATTAGTATAAACCACTGGAAAACAAATATAATGATTAAAGAAACATCTGAGCAAAATTATATCGATAAAACCAGTTAAAACAATAATAAGATAAACTTTGATAATAAAACAAAAGTAGGATTAGTCATGTTGAAGGAAAGATGTGTAAAGGCCCATTTAGAGTCTACTTCATCTTTAGGATTTAGCTCACATCTTAGATTAAGACTACTTCTCCTCTCTCTTTTCCTATATAAGTGTATAACTATACAAATACATGTATGTCGGATGGAAGCATTTTTTTGAGAAATTAATAAAATTATTGTATTCCTCATTTGTCATGCATTTCTACATGGTATCAGAGCTACGGCGTTCCTCCGCCGTCATTATTTTCCTGCGGTCCTATTTCCTCTAACCGCAGCTCTGCGGTTTCATTTTCTCTAACCCGCAATCTCTTCCCTATGGGCTCTTTGCGGTCTGTCCTTTTCTAACTGCAACCTCCCTTTTTTCCTGCACTCTAGGGTTCTCCCTCCCTCTCCACGACAGATCATCGGGTTTTATTGCCTTCCCCCGCTTCTGACACTGGGTCCCACCTGGAGAATGTTTACCACAGCCTCTGCGGCTAGCCTTCCCTACCCGCATTCATCTTTTGGGGTCTCCTGCTTCTATCCGCCGCGATTTCTCTGCTTGTTTGCAGTCTCCTATGCCTCCTCGCTTGTCTGTCTTCTCGCGGCTTTGCTCACTGCCTGCCCATTCAGACCGCTCAGCTCGTCGCTCTACTCGTCTGTCGCGTCCTCTTGTGTCCTTGCCGATGGTGTTGATCGTCGGGCTGGGGGTAATTGATCGTTGTTGCTTGTCTAGCCGCAACTCTTGCCTCTTCTGCTTGTCATGCTCCTGGTTGTAGTTGCTGCTTGTTGCTTGCTTCTTGTCGCTGCTGGCCGTGCTCCTGCTGTTTGCCACTTGCGCTTGCCGCTTGCCTAGCCGTAACTCTTGCCACTGCTTGCTTCTTCTCCAGCAACTATAGTCGCAGTTTGCTTCTCCTAACCGCAGAAGCTGCTCACCTTGCCGCATTGAGTTTGTCTGCCCGCTGTTGGAGCTCGCTACAGCCTTCTTCTAGCCGCCAGTCCTCTAGCCGCAAGTCCTCTGTCTGCGCCTCTTCACCTGCTCGACTAGCGGCAACCGGCAAGGACTCCTGTCGTGTGCGTCTTTTGCCATTTGGCCTCTTCTGCTTCCTGCGGTCTCTTCCAGCAAGCTCGTCGAGCTCCTCTCCCGCCTTCGTCAGCATATTGGTGTTCGTCTACTACTTACCGTGCCTCGGCTCCTTGTCGCAACTCTCCGTGCTCGCAAGATCTGTCTTTTCCAACTCTGCCTGCTTTTGTTGTAGGTGGATCATCTCCAATGGTTGCACATCATGATAACTCATCACATTCATCTCAGTGGTCACCTCCATCACATTTTCCTCTTCTACGCTCTCGTGGAGGTCGCATCTCTTCTCCGGGTAGCGGTCGACACAATTACACTCCAAACAACATTCAAGCTAGCATTGATGCCTTGCGCACCTTACTCCGACAACTTTGAGGGATGCTCAGTCGTTCCTCCGACTCTGTTATGTCTATTTCATATGGTGGTATCTCTTGTCTCGCCCATAGTTCCTCTTGGATTCTGGATTTCGGGGCCACAAACCACATTACCCCACGAAAACCTTCAAAATACTTGGACTATGTGCATCCCAAGTTCATTACTGTTGTTAATGGGGACACCACCCCAGTCTCTGGATCTGCAAACGTCAACCTTAATCCCTCCATCACTCTTCGCTCGATTCTTCATGTTTCGGGCTCTCCTTTCAATCTCCTCTCTATTAGCTGTCTTACTCAAGACCTTGATTGTCATGTAACATTCACTCTCACCTCTTTTGTTGTGCAGGATCGAAAGACGCAAAATATCATTGGAAAAGGGAAACTGTCGAATGGTCTCTACATCTTGTATCCCTCTCCCCCCACGATTCTCTCATCTATTAGCTCTGTCAAATGGCATCGGCGTCTTGGGAATGCTCCTCTGTGCACCCTCTAAAAAGCTCTCCTGGATTTATCCCTCAATGATTACACCGACGAGTCTTGTATCTACGACAAGCAATATTCTTCTGTGTTTTCACCTCATTATACTCGAAGTGATACTCCCTTTGTTCTAGTTCATTCAGATATTTGGGGACCCTACAAAACAACAAGTGTTTCTAGTTATCGTTATTATATTATCTTTATATATGATTATTCTCATATGACATGATTATATTTCCTTCATGATCGCTCTGAGCTAACTCGCGTATTTTGTGTCTTTATTATTGAAACGTGCAACTAGTTATCTACTACTATTAAAACTCACCGAACTGACAATGCCCGTGAATACAAACAAGTCATGCGTTTACAGACTTATGTACCGAGTTTGGAATCATCCATCAAACCCCGTGTGTTTATACCCCCCAACAAAATGGTGTTGCCGAACGAAAGAATCGTCACCTCCTTAAGGTCATTAGTTCTCTTATGTTTCAAATGCATGTTCCCAAACTTTACTGAAATTTCGCGGTTTCTACAACCTGCTATCTTATTAACCACATGTCTTCCTCCATTCTCAACTTTGTGGCTCCCTTAAACCTTCTTTTTCACCCCACACCCCTCTTTTATTCACCCCTCGTATCTTCGGCTGTGTATGATATGTTCATAATCTTGATCCGTCCACTAACAAATTTGCTCCACGTGCCACGAAATATAAGTTCGTTGGTTACTCACGTACTTAGAAAGGCTATGTCTTCTTCTCTCCCAAGGATCGCAGGGTCATTACTTCTGCTGATGTCACCTTTCTCGAAGACCGGCCCTATCATTCTCAACCAACTGATTCTCCAATTTCGCCTCTACTTCCGCTGCCTGATGTCCCTGCTAATTTTAACCTTCCACCTCTTCTTCCCATGCCAACCCAACCAAAACCACCTCTCCTTCCCACGCCAATCCCACCAAAACCACCTCTGATTCATGTGTATACTCGTCGTCCTCCTTCGTCTACTGCTCTACGAGAAATTCCCTCCACTGATGATATTTTGCGGGCTGCAGATCCGACAACCGTCTCTACTGCTCACCCGATGGCGAATTATGTCTCCTTACACCGACTCTCTCGGAAACTCGGAAAATTTGCACTTTATTTATCCTCTATTACCACCCCTATCTCTGTGCAGGAGACTCTACAACATCCAAGGTGGAGGGCGGCCATAGACGAGGAAATGTCTGCTCTTTGGGCAAATCAGACTTGGGATCTTATCTCTCTTCCTCCTGGACGAACCAGTGTGGGTTGTAAGTGGGTGTTTGCCATCAAACATGGTCTAGATGGGACAGTTCAACGTTTTGAAGTCTCGTCATGTGGCTCGTGGCTTTACTCAACAACAAGGTTTAAATTATGATGAGATTTTTTCTCCAGTCGTCAAACTCAATATTATTTGTGTTTTGATCTCCCTCGCTATTCATGGACATTGGACGTTGCATCAATTGGATGTAGAAAAATATTTTTCTCAATGGAGATTTGCAAGAGATCGTTTATATGCAACAACCTCTCAGGTTTAAGACCACGGGAGAGACTCTCGTATGTCGTCTGAAGAAATCACTTTATGACCTCAAACAGTCTCATCGGACATGGTTTGACAAGTTCGGTCAGACTGTTCGTGTTGTTGGGTTCACTCGGAGTTCAACCGACTTCTCTTTATTCACTCATTATTGTCCAACAGGCATAGTGATTCTCTTGGTGCATATTGATGATATTTTGATTACAGGAGACGATCTCACAGGAATACACATGATCAAACAACATATGGCTTCTGTGTTTCAAACAAAGGACCTTAGAAATCTTCGATATTTTCTTGGTCTCGAGGTGGCTCGACGCCCTGATGCCTGATGGGCTTGTTTTATCTCAACGAAAGTATTTCCTTGACTTGCTTCATGATGCTAGCAAGCTACTCTGGATGCAAGCCTGCTGACACTCTCATGAATATCAATCACAAGCTCTGCGCTCATGCCTTAGACTCTGATCTTCTTCAAAACCCAAAGTATTATCGTCGTCTTGTGGGAAAGCTAATATATCTCACTGCTACATGACCTGATATATCATTTGTTGTTGGATCAGTCGATTCATGCATAAACCATGAATCTCTCATCTCTAGGCAGTTGAGTGTATCATTTGGTACTTGAAGACTGCTCCTGGACAAGGACTTGTATACAAGCCCTCTTCGTCTCCATTATCTCTTATTTCATATTCTGACGATGATTATAATGGTTCATTAGATGATTGTCGTTCCACAAGTGAATATTGTACTTACTTTTAAGGACATTTCATTACCAAGTGGAGAAAGAAGCAGTCTGTAGTTGTTCGCTCATCTGCTGAAGCGGGGTATTGTTCAATGGCAGTTGTTGTGTCTGACCTTACATGGCTTAAAAGTCTCCTAGGTGATTTAGGAGTCAAACTTACCTCACCGGTCACTATATTTTGCGACAGTCAACCTGTCATACACATTGCCAAGAATCTGTTTTCCATAAACGGACCAAACACATTGAAGTTGATTGCCATTGCATTCGGGAGAAGGTTCAATTGAAGAAGCTAAAATTACAACATGTTCCTACTATTGGGCAAGTTGTTGATATTCTCACCAAGGCCTTACCTCGTCTGCTATACTACCAATTTTTGTCCAAGTTGGGTGCTTAAGATTTGTATGCTCCAGCTTGTGGGGGAGTGTTGAAGAAAAGATGCGTAAAGGCCCAATATAAGAACAATTTAGAATCTACTTCAACTTTAGGATTTAGTTCCACAACTTAGATTGGGACTACGTCTCCTCTCTCTTTTCCTATATAAGTATATAAGTGTACAAATACATGTATAAGGATGAAAGCATTTTTTGAGGAATTAATAAAATTATTTTATTTCTCATTTGTCGTGCATTTCTACGAGTCACTTTTCTACCACAAATACAACATAATAACCTGATAATAAAATTTGTTAAAACATCATCTGCATAATACTTAAGAATTCATTATGTAACATAAAGATGATGTTATAAAGCTTTCATTCTAGCCATCTTAATTCCCCGCCAAGCTCCTAAGTTAATTACTTTTTCCTAATAAACTCATTTACTCAATATATGTCAATCGAATGGCCCTGGATGATACGAACATGTATGGAGATTGCACTAAAACACACAAAAAAAAAGATACAAACTTGCGAGACAAGCTCGCGTCTTCATTTTTGAGGGATGGTTCCCTCTAAGAACTCCTCCCCATGCTAGTGATTACACAAGACCTCCAAAATGATTTACCCATACATAAGCCTCCCCTTACACAGACAAGAATGACACTCCTAATAAGACAAAGATCAATTAAGAAAAATATGACTCTAACCCATCACCCGTAAAGTGAACCAACCCTCAAGAACAAAGACACAACACTCAAATAGTAATGCCTAAGCATCTCAAATACATATTCTATAGGAAAATGTAGCATATATGAACAATTTGACAAAATAAAAAATCACAAAATTGGAACCTGAGAGAATCACAGACACTCATTAGGACCAATATTATTGTAAATCACGTTTCAAAAAATTACAATTTATTGCAAATTAAACAAAAGATACCTGAGTTGAGAGATAGGTGAATTCACAATCTTCAATAAACTCACAAAGATGAAACAAGCCAGTTTCTTTAGCTTCAGGTATATCTCTAATGAGAGTGACAATTGAATCAATTATAGCTTTTTTGTACTCAAAACCTCCTTCTTCTCTAAGAATATTGCTTAAGAAGTTCATCCTGGAAAACAATAACAGAGGCAATGTCAATAAAAAAAACTACGATATTTTAAATAGACAAATCTCCGAAATTTCTATGTGAATAATGAGTGTACATACAATGAACGATGTTTGAGAGGAAACTTTAAGCATAAAGATCGTATAGCTTCCACAACAACAATCTTGAACTCATCCGCAATGTCTGACATGAAATTTGAAATTTGCTTCATCAAGCGATCTATGCTAGATTCATTACCCGTCTTTAAGAGAGTAGTAATAGCAAGAGTAGCAATGCTCCTGTTCTGATCTGAGATTAGACTTTCCATATCGATGTTGCAATTTGTAACAGCCAAAGGATGTGTCATTGCTACCTATAATATGCCACATAAGGGTCAGCAAACATACTAGTTGAATACTATACTAAGATTAAAATATGCAGTAAGAAAAGTGCATACAAGATGATAGTAAATGGACATTCAGAAACATGAACAATACTAAACTACATATCTATGGTGTAAGAAAACCCAATTCTGGCTCAGAAAGTAGAATTAAGAGGCAAAAAACACGGCCACATGAATAGAATTATGTGCATTGAATCAGAATGCAGGATTTTGGATGTTGGGATATGGCTTTAGATGGGTCAGCAATAAGATAGGATGCAAAGTTTAGTGCAAACTATTAATATAGAGATATATTACAAGATAAAAGAAATAGTAATGAAACATGGACTTTTTCTAAATAAATGTTCGGAAGTTAAATAAACAGTTCGCATGACTTATTCAAGTTTCCTAGAAACACAGATGTATGAAGAAAAATAAAGGCAAAATAAAAGACATTAAGAGCACG